>CM054061.1:140100512-140565512 GCA_028641055.1 Alopecurus myosuroides | reverse complement strand
ATAAACTCAAATATGTGCTGCAGATCCATTTCAAGGCATCCAATAATGTGGTCGAGTATGAGGCACTAGTACATGGTTTGAGGGTAGCCAACGAGATCGGAGTTCAGCGCATTGTCTGTTATGGCGATTCAGATTTTGTGGTTCAGCAAGTTTCTGGCAATTGGGATGCTTTGGATGCCAACATGGCGTCCTACCGGTTTCTGGTGCAAACTATGACTGGGTTCTTTGAAGGGTGTGAATTCCATAACATACACCGAGCTGAGAATGATGCAGCTGATGAGCTGTCCAAGTTGGGGTCTTCTCGGCAGTTTATCCCGGCTGGGATTGCCTTGGAGCATTTGAGAAAGCCATCCATCAAGCCATACCCCAACTCGGAGTCTATCTTCGTTCCATCTCTGCCAGGAGCGGAAGCTGTTCCCATGGAGATTGATTGGGAGGCTGCAAAAGAAAACCCGGGGACTGTCGTCTCCAACCCGGGGACTGGCGCCTGCAACCCGGGGACTGCTCCATTCAACTTGGGGACTGTCGCATTCATTGAGGGGATTATTTCTCAGTACTCGGGGACTCGCCCCCAACTCAGAAGAGGTCTTGGTAGTTGATCCAATGGAAGTGGACGAACCCGTGTTTCCCATCCAGGAGATACCAAGTTGGGCTCTGCCGATATTATCCTTTCTAACGGATGGCAGATTGCCAAGTGATGAGGTCACAGCCAGGCAAATACAGAAAAGATCCAAGGGCTATACCATCATCAACAAGGTGCTGCACAGAAGAAGTCCTACTGGCGTGCTGCAACGATGCGTTGAGCCAGAGGAAGGAGAAGAGATTCTCAGAGAGATACATCAGGGAGAATGCGGGCATCACGCCTCTTCTCGGGCTCTGGTCAACAAGGCTTTTCGGCATGGCTTCTTTTGGCTCACTGCTTTGCGTCAAGCTGAAGATATAGTGAGAAAGTGCAACGGGTGCTAGAGGTTTGCAAGCAAGATTCATATGCCAGCATCTGAGTTGAAGACCATTCCCATTACTTGGCCATTTGCTGTCTGGTGTTTGGACATGGTGGGTCCTTTCAAGCCAGCTAGAGGCAACATGACTCACATCTTGGTCATGGTTGATAAATTCACCAAGTGGATTGAGGTCAAGCCTATTCGGAAATGTGATGGAGTCACAGCTGTGAGTTTCCTGAAGGATGTTATTCTGAGATACGGGTACCCGCACAGCATCATCACTGATAATGGCACAAACTTTGCTGAGGGTGCATTCGCAAGATTCTGCAGAGAGAAGCGGATCCGGCTAGATGTGGCATCCGTTGCACATACGGCCTCCAATGGGAAAGTTGAAAGAGCAAATGGCATGGTCCTATCCGGGATAAAGCCAAGGCTAGTTGAGCCATTACAGCGAACCCCTGGTTGTTGGCTGGACGAGTTGCCGGCGGTGTTGTGGAGTATAAGGACTACCCCTAACCGATCAACCGGATACACACCATTCTTCCTGTATATGGAGCTGAGGTCGTTTTCCCCACTGACCTAGAGCATGACTCGCCCCGAGTAACCCTCTACACTAAGGCGGAGGCGAGAGAAGCTCGAGAAAATGACGTTGACCTGCTAGAAGAAGCAAGAGAGTTAACTCTGTCACGTTCAGCCATTTATCAACAAAACCTGAGGTGTTATCACAGCCGGAAAGTAAACCCAAGGGTTTTCCGAGAAGGAGACATGGTCCTTAGGATCGTGCAGCGCACGGCCGGGATGCACAAGCTATCCCCTCCGTGGGAAGGGCCTTTCATTGTGAGCAAGGCTCTACACAATGATGCCTACTATCTAGTTGACGCACAGGCACCCCAGAAGAACAGGCCGCATAAAGCTGGAGAGGAATCCAAGCGTCCCTCGAATGTAGCTCTACTCCGCCGTTTTCATTCATGAGCAAAAGTTGTATGCATCCCCATCACCGAGTTAAAATTCTTGTCGGCACTCCGAATTCGAACTCGGGGACTGCCTGTGCAAAAACCTTGCCTTGTGTTGTTTACTTTATTTTCTTTGTCTACTCGGTTGGTCTACTTAGAATTGCATGTGCATATCTAGTAGTGTGTTTAAACCCAAGGGCCAACTCTTCGACTTTGCTGCTGTCCGCAACCCGGCTTCATGGCAAGCAAGAAAACAAGCCAAAGGTCAATGAGCACATGAAAAATTGCTAAGGAAGAGAAAAGTGTAGCAACCGGGTAGGGTGAATTTACTTCTCTGTTTTTTGGCTAAGTGGTGGGCAGCGTTTGAATTCAAATCTCAAAGTGGTTAAGTATTTGAAACTTGGTTTTGAAATCTTGTGACTCGACTACCAAAAAGCCACAAGTGGCAGGTAAGAGCAAAGACAAAAAGACAAGTGGATAAGAAATGCAACTCGGGGACTTGCCTTAAAACGCAATCCGGCATCAAGCCAGTCTTGCTAAAAGTGAAACAAATAAAGATGAGTAGCAAAGAGGGAACATAATTGTATCGATTACATCTGCACCCGGCATCCCGGGGATCTCATAAGTGTTTTAAGATAGAAACTGCAGGAATTCAGGCAACAGTGGAGGTAATGGTATCCGGGTTGGTGTCGTTGGGTGCCACTGGATCGGAGGGAGCAGTTGTAGAGGTTGGCTCGGCTACAGAAGGAGTTGGAGTAGTGGAGGTTGGCTCTGATGCGGAGTTGGAAGCTTGAGTGGCCGCAGTGCTGGGGAGAGGGTAGAGCTTGGAGGTCGCAGCTCTGATTGCACCCAGCTCAGGAGCTGGGTCGTCAATCACCATCTCGGTGGTGACGGCTGCCTCCTGCGTGGTGGGTTGCGACTGCTCGGTCTCCGGGTTGGCTCCCATCCCGGAGTCCTCTGCGGCGCTGCGCTGCTCGGTCTCCACCCTTTCGGGCTCTTCATGCTCGGACCTCTCCTGCTCATCTTCTCCGGCATCTTGGTTGTGGTCTTCGTTGCCATCCTCCTCGAACTCGGCCTCGCCCTCATCCTCCTCTTCATCAACATCTGTATCTGACTCGGTGGGGCCGTCGATGTATATGCCAGTTTCAGCATAAGAGACAATCTCGTAGGCCACTGCTTTCCGGCGTGAAACGCACCCGGAGTGCGCAGTCCACTTGGAGCCATTTCGGCGCTTGCCAATCCTATCAAGATCTAGATTCTCGTACCAGGACAAGATGAAGTGAAGGACCTCGTCAGCTCCTGCTCGAGCTGCGGAAGCACGCCACTTCTTCAACTCCTCTTTGACATGGTCCAAGTTGGCGTCTCCGGGACATCTCGGTTAGGCCAGAACAACTTGTGCAGCTTAATGGAGGTAGACACCATGGAGGTACCCAAGCCTTTGAGGAAGCGCACTTGGGTCTTGAGGTTGACGAGATGATCGTCGATGCTGGAAGTATCATCGACGCTCAGACCGGCTGCTGCCCTGGCTTTTCTAGCTTTGTCCATAGCGGTTTCACCAGCGGAACGGAGTTCAGGAAAGATATCTGGATAAGGAAATATGGATTTGGATCAAAAGAGTAACCGAGAAGAAGAAGAGAGATTGAGTAGAAGAAGACAGAAAAGCAAAAACCAAAAAAGGTGAAGGGTAGCGGCAACTCACATTCCATTTCCAGCACAAGGGTCCCCAGCTTAACCCTCCAGTCATCTGATTCTCGGATATGCTTATCCTGGAGGCGGCGCGAGTCGCTAACTGCAACCTCGAGAGCTTGGTTCCTTTCCCTCAGTGCCTTGATCTCTAGCTCAAGTTTCTTCTTCTCGACAGCAACTCTTTTCTCAGAATCCTCCTTCTCGCGGACAACATTGATGGCAGTTTGGAGAGCGTTGCTGAGATCAGCCTGGATTTTCTCCAACTCCTTCTTCCCAGTCTCCTGATCTTTCAGCAACTCGGCCTCGCAGACCAGCACTTGGTGGTGCGCTTCGGCTGGAGTGAGGCATTGCTGGTGCTCTTCTCAGAATTTCTTATATTCTTCTGCGGGTAGAGCAGTAAGTTAGCAAAAGGAGCGGGCAGTAGCAAACTAGGTAGAGGAAACAAAGAAAAAGATCGCTCACCTTCCAGAGAAGAGATTTTACTCTGCGCTGAGGCAAACATAACCTCACAATCCTGATGTTTCTCCACCAGTGCCTTGAGTTCACCTGCAGAGATGACAGCAACTGAGAAAAAAAGCAAAAAGCGGGCGTAAACAAAAAACGCACAAACCGAGATGCTAAAAGCTTACTTTCCACAGCGGACAATTTGATAGCACTGTCCATGGAGTTCTTCTCCAGTGCGTCCAACTCGCTCTTCTTGAACTCCAGCTCCCGGTTCCTGTCTTTTACTTGGCGGTGAGACCACAGGAGCTGGCGGAAGACCTTGGTCCTCGCTTGGAGGCTATCCTGCAGAGAGAAAAGAAATTTGATGAGTTTGGAAGATTTAGCCCGAATAGATGGCAACTCGGTGGAGCTTTATCTACTCGTCCCAAATCTCGGGGACTGGGTAGTAAGGAAGAGAAGAAAGACAAAGAAGAAATCTGATAATTCGAAAAGATCAAAAGAAAAAAGGTACTTACCACATAGCTTTGCTCAATGTCCTCAAAGTTTTTGCGAGCAACAAACAGCTTGCTGGCTAGAGTACTGCAAGGCCCGGCCATAGCTACGCTAACAGGGCCGATGTCGGCCTTGTTCCACTTTGTACGGTAATTATCGAGGTTCCATAGCTCGGTACCGTCCCAGGCGGCGTGGCGATGTCTCCTTGCGTCCCAAAATTTCTCAATGAAGCCTACTCGGTCAAGAATGGCGACCTCGCCTTCCTCAGGGAGATCCTCTGTATCCTCATCGCGGGCGGTAATTTCCTTGATGACCAAGGAACTTTGCTTCCCCTTGGACTTGGAGCGGACCACGGCTTTCCGCTCTTTTAGAGCGACTAGTCGCTCGGCTTCCTTGGACATGTGGATCTTGTGGCGCTGCTGCAGCTGAGTCCGGTACGCTGGGAAGCAAGGAGGATTCTCGGTTTCGCAGGCGCCTGCGGCGGGATCCTGCTCGTCTTCAGGGCCGAACTGGACGTCAGCCTGCATCAAGGTGGTGTTCGGGTTGACCTTCCTGGCCTTGTTAAGCGGCCACTTAGCTGGTGGAGGCTGCTGTTGTGCGGGTTGCCCGCCTGGCTTCCCGCATGGTTGTTGTTGCCGTGATACAGGGAAGGTTAGTTGTTGTTGCACAGCTTGCCGCTGTCCGGTTGGCTGCGCGCCGGCCTGCGAAGCACCACGAGGAGGTTGCTTCCTGACGGCTTGCGGAATCACCTTAGCAGTAGAGGGAGTTGTTGGCTTCTTGGAGGATGGCGGAGGCACCTTGCGAGTTGGCGCCGCTTTCAGTTGGTTGGTTGGTGCAGCATCCGGCTGCACTACATACTCACGTGAGAGCTCCTCCGCGGAGCCCTCTGCTCGCTGCTCGGCAGCGGAATCCTCTGCCCGCTGCTCGGTAGCGGGGTCAGGCTGCTGCACAGTATTATCTTCTACCTGCTGGTCGGCAGCAGGATCCGATTGCTTTGCAGCATTACCTTCGGGCTGCTGCTCGGTGGTGTCTCCTTGTTGCTGCCCGGCAGCAGGATCGGTGGTCTTCTCAGCTGATGCAGCTGGAGGAGTCGGTGGCTTCTCGGTGGTGGTAGCGTCTTGAGCAGTTGGCTGCGGCTGGTCGACGGTGCGCTCTGTGTCCTTCTCGGCGCCCGTGTCCTGGGCGCTAGTGTTTGTCTCGGCGCCTGCATTCTGGGCGCCAAGGTCTGGATCTTCTCGGGGAGGAGAGGGTGCCGGCGTCCGATTCTCTGGTACGCGGTCCTCGTCGTCGTCAGAAAGTTCCACGAGGTCTCGTGGTGGATCTTTCTTCTTCTTGGGAGCTGGTGCGGCGGTGGCATCCGCATCGAGTGCCTCACTGAAAGGGAGTGGACAAAGGAACAACAAAGTTAGAAGCAGCGGCAGAGAAGGGAACAAGGAAGGAAAACAGCAATGAGTCAAAGTGTACTCGGAAGCACTTACTCGTCCATGGTGGGGGTGCGTCTCCTGCGGGAGGTGGTTTTGACTGTCGGCTTCTTCTTAGCTCTCTTGGCAGGGGGATCCTGTGCCCCGCTACGCAACTCTCTTTCTAGTGGTGGTGGGGGCAGCCACGGATATCGGAACCACATCCACGGGTTCCTCCATCTCATACAACTCAGGTTCCTCTGCTACAGAAAGAATGAAAAGTTCAGAATAGAAAAGAGGAAGTCATAAACTGTGCAAGCAAGTAAAGAGGTGAACCCGGTCACCTTCTTCATCCTCACCCCAGTCCCGGATAGAACCCGTGACTCGGGACTTACCGTCCTGGCCGGCACGCGGGACGCACAGGGTGGCTTGGATGTCGTATGCAGTTGCATCATCCTCTGTTCTATCCGCTTCCCAGTTGGCCTCAAAGATGAGTTTATCCTCGTCCTTCTGACGATTGATGTGATGGTGATGCAAACATAAAGCATATCAAGCTGGGGGTTCTACTCGGAACAAGCATGCAAACATAAAGCATATCAAGCTAAGTGGTTCTACCCAGCACAGCATGCAAACACAAAGCATATAAAGCTAAGAGGAGGTCTATTCGGTATCAAGCATAGGTACTGAGTATGCGGGGAAGGACACTAACCTTAGGAATGGCCTTGGTGCGGCTATACGGCGCGAAGCCGTAAGCCCAGTTCTCGGTAAGGGTAGTCTGCATGATGGACTTGGCCCGGATAGCCACCTCTGCCTTGGTGAGCTAAAACGTTGTGGTCCGACTGCAATCCCGAGGGCCTCCCATGTAGCACATCTTGTGTACTCGGTCCTGGAGTGGGAGCACTCGGCGCGAGATCTAGCAGGCGATCGGGTCATCCTGCAGAAGTCCTAGTTTAGCTAGCTGCGTCAGGCGCTTCTCTACCTGGACGACGTCTGGCACAGTGTTCTTGGGATGGTACCCCCAGTTTTCTCTAGTGGGCAGCGCGTTCACGAACTTGGGAAGCCCAATCCGGTCCTCGACGGGTTTTCCTTTTTCGGGAGCGACATTCTTCACGTACAAGAATCCGCGCTGCCACTTGCGCACGGTCTCCAGACCGAGTACCCGCGGGTGGTGCCCGGTGCTACGATGTAGCATCATTGCGCTACCCGTCTGGGTCATCACGCGTGGAACGAGGGGGTTGCCTGGATTGGGAACGCTCTGTTGGCGGAGGAAGAAATAACGAGCCCATGTCTGGACTGTTGGATAAACGCCTAAGAAGACTTCACAGACGGTGGCGTGGGTGGAGAGCATAACGATGGCATTAGGAGGAAGATGGTGTGGCTGGAGGCCGAAATGGCGGAGGAAATCGGAGAAGAATTTGGAAACTGGCAGGCCTAGGCCTCGCTTGAAGTGGGATAAGAAAACAACATACTCGTCGGCTTTTGGAGTCGGGACGAGCTCGTCGCCGGGAGGGCGACAAATCACGCCGGGGGGGGGGGGGGGACTCGGCGGGTGTTCACCAGCCACTGGCAATCAGCGGCGGTGAAGTCCGAGCCCTCCCAACCGGCTCGGGCCGGCGCCATCTCGTCCTCGTGCTCGTCTGCGGCGGCGTTCGCAACATCCATGACGGTGCGGTTGCTGGTAGAGAGGTGGAGGCTCGTCGGAGTTGAGGTTGAGGATGACGGCGGAGGCGCGCCGGAAGCCGTGCTCTCTGCTCTCACTACGGCGGCGCGCGGCGAGTTCGTGGTGGCGCAGTGCTCTGCGGTGAGGGCGAAGGCGAAAGGAGGCGCTGCGAGAAGGGGAAAATGCGAAGGGAAGAGATGAGTTGGGCGGCGCGGAGATCGTGGCAGAGATCGTGCGGCGTGGCGTTACTGCCCGTTAGAAACGCAGATAGCATGAAATGCGCGCGTAACGGGCACAACTGATCCCACGACGCGAGTCGTGGGCTTTCGAGTACACGCTCGAAGTGACCTAACGGGCCGTGGGCCCCAGAAGCAGTGGCTGGCGCGTGACACGGTGAAACGCCAGAACCGAGGCGTCGGGGGCGTGGGCGTGTGACACGTGCCCTTACTGGACACGAGAAGATGGATTTGATCTGGATTGAACGGGAGCGAGTGAGAAATTTTGCTAAGCGATTGCGTGCACGGCAGAGCTCTGCGTTGCATGCCCTACTCGGCGCTTAGCAGATTTCTTCCAAAGCATTATTCAGAGAAGTGTAAGCAAGGGCTGTGAGTATCCGAGTTGAGGAGCAACTCGGCCAGACTGCTTCACGGAGACAATTTGGTTTAAACTGGCAGGGCCCAACGAACAAGTTCGCTGGACTCTACCAGCTTCGGGGACTAATGTCGGGGGGGTGCCCCCGAGTAGGGGTAAGACAGGTGGTTAAACAGAGATCAGAGTATTGTTTACCGAGTAGGCGGTTACCCGGGTACCTGCTATCCGGTAGATGTTATTCGGTAGTACATATTGAAGTCCAAGAGAAGATAAGGAGCAAGTTGGGAATCGTCCGAATAGAGAACAAGTGGTCCGAGTAGATGGGTTGCAATTCTACTCGGGCAAGAAGTCAATGTAGCCGTTCTAACGAGATCCCGCGTATCCTGCAGCCGTACAGGCGTGCGGTTCAATTTACGGAGCGCATGATTATCCGCGCTACGGCGTGGGTACAGTGAGGGTAGGCGCCTGTCACGTCTTGTCACTGACGGAGGGGACAGGACGTGTCGGGGGGGACTACTCTGTGAGACTGACAGGGTGGACAAGTCATGTCGGTCGGACGGCGTGGCAACTTCTCGCACCCGCGTCAGCGAGAACCCGGAGGCATGCTCTGCATCACAGTAGGGACGTCCCATCGTTGTACCTTTTAATCATTGTTTACTCGGCTGGGCACCAGTATATAAGGTGCCCAACCCCCTCCTGCGCAAGGGACGTTACGCGAGAGAGCATTTATTGCACGAGCAAGTGCTAGAGGTAGAGAGAGCAGAGAGTGGTTACTCGGCTGAAGGCCTGAATTATACTGTGGCTACTCGGATATCACGTATACAGAGAGATAGGCAGGACTAGGGGTGTTACCTCCACACGAGGGCCCCGAACCTGGGTAGTTTTTGGTGTTTGCAGTGTGTCCTGAGCGCGTCTACTCGACGTGCGATCCCTCCCCGAATACCTACAGCGTCCATCGGCACCAACCTTAAGCCATCCCATGGAATCTGTCTTTACCCATCCACGACATATCGCGAGACAAAGTTAATAGTTCACGGCGTTGTTGGTTCACACGATCACAAGAGTCTTTGTTAAATAAATAGGAGTCATTACGGATTTCCAGATCCTGCTGTTGATTATTGATCGCAGAGGAGTCTCGATCATGTCTATCTTATTCGCGAACCGTAGTGTGACACACTTAAGCTTCGATGACGCGTTTGAGAGGATACGGAATATCGAAGAATATTTTTGGGCAGCACCAAAATTGTTTCGGGGAAAATTGAAATAGTTCAAGGGGTTTTTCGTCGAATGGTTGTTAATAGAATTAACAAATGATTCGAGGTGCTATATGCAAATGTTTGTTAATAGAATTAACAAATGCTGAAATAAAGAAATAAAAATGTTTTATTTATTAATTAAAGAAAAACTCTTGGATTTTGTAAGTGGAGTTTTAAGGGAAAATGAGTGGGTGTGAGTGGAGTGTCCACTGACATCATGAGGGAAGAGGTGGGGGCACACCATGGGGCTGGCCGCACCCCCCTTGGGCTGCCTCCCCCTCTCCTATAAAAGGAGGGTGAGAGCTCTCCCTCCTTCACACACTTGCCCACTAATTTTTCCCTCCACCCGCTGCTCCATTCCATGGTCTCCGGCTTGGCGAAGCCCTGACCGTGGGATTCTTTTTCACCACCACGCCATCGTGCTGCTGGAGTTCCAAGGGATCCTCTACTTCCGCGCCCCGCTGGATCGAGGGAATGGAGGTCGTCATCAACCGTACGTGTGACCGATCACGGAGGCACCACCGGATGCGGTGCACATCTTCTCGCTATCGGGATCGGTGTGAGTACGACTACGCCAACAATGAGATTTGATCTCGTAACGCTTTGTGTCTTCGAGGGTATGTGTTCTCCTTAACCCTCTCGTTGCCCGTTGCACTTTGTCTCCTAGATTAGATCTTGGCCTTTCGGGTGTCTCTTGCGTAGGAAATTTTTTGTTCTCTATGCAACGACCCCTTCAGTGGTATCAGAGCTGGATCTATGCGTAGATGGTTTTGTACGGGTAGAACACATAGATGTATGTGGGCATTGATGATCATGTTATTACCTCCTTGATTATTTTATGATCTTAGTGGCATAGTGGGATGAAGCGGCCCGGGCTAACCTTACATGTCCACGTACATGAGACTTGTTCCACAACTGACATGCAACTTGTATTGCATAAGTGGCTTGCGGGTGTCTGTTTCTTCTACTATAGTTAAGATCTAATCTACGAAGGGTTGTTAAAAATGTGTTTATCAACGTTGTGGTTGATGTTCGTAGGTATGAACGGTTCTATCCTCGAAAGCTCTAAGCCACGTAAAAATATGCAAAAATAAATTAGAAGCGTCTAACTAGTTTTTGCTGGGCATGTGATGTGATATGGTCAATTTTACAAATTTGATTATGAGATGATCTCTTTTGTAAATTATTGATATACAGGAAGGTATCCATATGGTTGTCTTATTATTGATGGATAATCAAGATTGGGATTCCATGGTACTTGGTACCACGCCGGTGGAATGATGGAGATCATACCATAATGCACATGATGGAGATGAAGTGCAAGGAGAACTATATCATATCACGTTATCCTTACATGTGATGTCTGCGATGTTAATCCTTTTATGCATCTTGTTTTGCTTAGATAGCGACGGTAGCATTATAAGATGATCCCTCTCACTTAATATCAAGGTAATAATGTGTTCTTCCTTAAGTATGCACCGTTAAGAAAGTTTGTCGTTTTGAGACACCACGTGATGAACGGGTGAGACAGACTCAACGTTCGCATACAACGGGTATTTTCAAGCCTAGCATGTACATACATGGCCTTGAAACACACGCAATACTACGGTTCTACTTGGCGAGCCTAGCATGTACATGCATGGCCTGGGAACACGTAACCGAAAGGTAAAGCATGAGTCATATGGAAGACATGATGAACATGTCGATGTTCGCCTTTGAAGCTACATCATCTCACGTGATGATCGGTTTTGGTGTAGTGAATTTGGTTCGGGTAATCACTAAAAACGACTAAGAGGGATATTGTTTTTGAGTGCAGTTCATGGCATAATTTTCAATTAACTTGAACTTATTTATCATAAAAAACCAATTAAAGTGAATTTGCATAATTTGTAGTATTCATTGGCATCCACAAAACTACCTTACACTTAGATTGCTGATTGAGATATAAATGTTATGATCTGGTAAAAATCATTTAAAATTGGTACCTTATTAGTGAAATTTAAAATTGAGTCCTATTGTAGATTTTTGGTATTTCCCTATCTAACTTCATATGGTTAATGATTGATTGATCTAAAGAGCAACCAATTCCTACTTAGAATCTAGAGTCATGGTTGCTTCCATATTACTTTATCTTCAAAAGAATGTTTTGTTGATCAAGGTGATTCAGAAACAATCAAGTGAAAGATATATTGATATCTAGAAACTTATTTGTGGCAACATGACTGAGTATAATTTAGCGTGACAATGTTTGCTTATATTATCTGAATATATGCAATGATTGAAGACGCTAGGCGTTTGAATATTCCAAGAAGTTGGGCGCCAAAAAATTATCCTCTAAATTCCTTCCTTCGAGCTATAGTAGCTTAATCATAAAATTGTTATGATGGGATGGATTATAAGTATGGGTAAAGTCGTTTACCTTACTTGGAGATTGCTAAGAGTGGAATCTAGAAGAATACTATTAATATGGTGATATTAGTAGAACAATCAAACTTAAAGTATGACTCAATGGGTGATAGTATATGACTAACACGCCAAAGAAAATGAGCTAGTACGACTAGCATTGTTTGATGTTGAATGATTCTTCTATAAAGGAAAGGAAATATTGAAAATAGAATTACAAAAAGATATATGGCAGAAAAAGAAGATAACTGGAAAAGTCCAGCTCAGGAGTATATGCTTGATATACAAGTTATAGATGTATTACTAGTAAACAAATTATTTTTGGGTATTTTGATACCACATTAGTTGGTATGAGTTTTCATACAAAGAAACGCAATGCAAGAAATACAAGGGCCTAAAAGGAACTAGTAATAGATGTGGAATCGATTATGACAAAAACATAACTAAAGTGTTATTGTGTTCATTGTCGTATCGAACCAAACATTCAAGATTTATTTTAAGAACTTAATAAGTTGTTATTTTGTTCTGGTCTTTTGTGGGAACAAATGAGATTGTTCAAACTATGACCATATTCCATAATTGATGGATATGTTAATATAAATCATGTTGGTAAAGTAAACATCTATAAGACTAAATGCTAAATGTTGCAAGACGTAAAAGAGTTTCACTTAAATTGTGACACCACAATTTTAGTTCATATCGGAAAGGAAAACATGAAGGAACTCCATATTGATGGACTTCCGGAGTCATTTGTTTTGAATAAATTGACGCTTGTGAGACCTCTTCCAAAAGATAACTAGAATTCCGTTCATAGGCCAAACTAGAATGGACGACTAATTTTATGGAGATTATACATATTGATGTATATAGTCCATTATGTGTAGTCATGTATGGTGGATTAATTTTTCCTTCATAAAATTATGTCCATGATTTGAGTAGATATGTGAGTATATCTATTTAAAGAGAACGGAGTTTGATATTTTGAATTGGTTCAAAAGGTTGTTAATATGAAGTAAAAATCATTGTAACAAGATAATCAAGTATTTATGATTGGATCATAAAGGATAAAGTTTGAGTTACAAGTTTAGCAAAACATCTGAGAAGTTGCAGAATTGTTCTACAACTTATATTACTCGAATTACCCCACATTAGTTTGGAGTGTTCGATAGACAAAATCAAACCTTGTTTGATATGGTAAGATTAATAAAAATGCCATTATAATTTTGTAGTTTATACATTAGTGACAACTGTTTTCCACTGAAAATAGCACCATCATGATCTGTTGAAATTGACAACATATAAGATATGGTTTGGGTAGTGACCCAAATTGTCATTTTCTTAAGTTTTGGTATGCATAGCATGTGTAAAATGTTTACAACCAAAATGGGATACATATATGTTTATAAGGTTATCCCAACGAATCTATTGGGTATTTCTCCTATCACCGACCAAAGACAAATGTTATTTGTCAGAAAGGGTTGATTTCTCGAGAAAGTAGTTCTTGCGAAATAAGTGAGTGAGAGGAAAGTACAAACTCAACGAGATTAGAGAATCTCCGTTACCATGTCAAGAGTAGCGCAGCACTGGAAGTTGTTTCAGGGTTTCCTAATTTGACTAAGTAGAAGACACTACATGTGATTGTAGATACTTCGAATGAGTTTGCGAACTGAACATCAAAAGTCCTAAAACTTTGTACTTAGACCAACTTGTGGTTTAAGAGTAAAGCGTTGTTTTGACAACAAAAGGACTTGGACCTTATAAAGGAAGCAAATGATGGGCCCTGACTTCGTAAAATTGACTATGAGTCATTATATCCGCCATAGTATCCTTGTATGAATATCAAGTATGTGACTTGGTATTCCTTTCGATAGGCATGATGCCTAACGATAGCAAAAGGGTCTATATAGCAACAAAGACATGGATTTTTACATCCATTGAAAGTTGTGCTTATCGAAAAGTTGTTTTCGATGAAGTTCAAAGAGTTGACTACTACAAGATTTTGATCTTCCGTAGTGATGCTTAGTCTTTGCGGATAGTTCTAGCAAAAAAATTACATATTATGATATGGTGGTTGAATAAAAAAACCAACTCTCCTCTCGAGGAAGTTTGATCGAGGATGTGTACTTGACACAGTCTAAGAGTTTTGTAAAATTCAAAAGGTTGCTAGAAAGATATGCACACTTCAATGGTTGAAGTGAGCATAACGAAGTTGAAATCTTTACCTTAATGAAGTTATCAAAAGAGTTTGATTCCATCATGAACGATAAATATGCTTGTAGAGTTACAAGAAATTAAGTGGGAGCGCTATGACATATTTCCAATACATTATGTAGATGAGATATGGTTGATTGGAAAATATGTATTTTAAATTAACACGGTTTGGATTTTCTTATTAATGAAAGACTTAGAAGATATTGGGCATCGATATCTATAAGAGATGGATTGAAGCGCCTGATATGATTGAAGCCAAATTACATAGATGAAATATTGAAGTAAGTCAATATCAAAATGACAAGAAGGAGTTCTTGTCACATGGAAAATAATTGAGCAAGATTCAAGTGTTTTGACACATGATGAGCATCATTGAAATTGAGATTTCTAAGTCATGTTTCCATGCTATGTACACAACCAGATAATTCTTATGCTATAAAATGTTATAGCAGGATAATTCATATGATGATTAGACAACAGTGGGAGAGATCCTTGTGTCATTTTAGAAATGCTAAGGATATGTTTTCCTATGTAGTAATGACAAAATATCAGTTGTAATATGTTACACTAATAGTCTTGTCATTTATTCAAGTAATTTTATCTCAATTAAAATATGTGATGAAGGGTAGCACAATAGGCTGGAAGAAAGTTCCATGTTGGATTTGAAAGAGTTTCAAAATTAAAATATTGTGACAGATACTACAACAAAGGCTAAAGTATATCATTGTATTGACAACTGATAGTAAGCGTACTTTGTGTCAAGGAGTTCTTTATTGAACTTGGTGAATTTCCAAGAATGCTGACACTATGAAGCTACATTTTCACAATGTTAGTGACATTAGTTTAAGCTGAGAAATTAAGGTATCACCGGAACTTGGTGAATTTCCAAGAATGCTAACACTATGAAGCTACATTTTCACAATGTTAGTGACATCAGTTTAAGCTGAGGAATTAAGGTTTCACCAATTGACCATATATATACAAAGCCATCTCATTAGAGAATGAGTGATGCGTGTAGACGCAAAGAACATGCAAATACAATAGGAACTGAACAGTTCAGATCTTTTTAATGATGTTTACCACATGCGAAGCATGGTAATAACACTGAAACGCCATATATGTTTAGTGCTTACAGACTAGATTATTGACTCTAGTGCAAGTGGGAGACTGAAGGGAATATGCCCGAGAGGCAATAATAAAGTGGTTATTATCTTATTCCTTGTTTATGATAAATGTTTATTTCTCATGCTAGAATTGTATTAACCGGAAACATAGATACATGTGTGTTTAATAAACAAACAATGGTTCCTAGTAAAGCCTCTCTTTTAACTAGCTCGTTGATTAATAGATGGTCAAGGTTTCCTGATCATGAACATTGGATGTTGTTAATAAGGAGGTCATGTCATTAGAAGAATAATGTGATGAACACATACCCAATATCAAGATAACAATACGATCAAGTCATTTAGTTTATATTGTTATATCTTGCGTACGAAGTAACTTATTCCTTAGACCATGAGATCATGTCAATCACTGATACCGGAAGGGTGCTTTGATGTCATCAAACGTCACACCGTAACAGGGTGACTATAAAGGGGCCTATGTATTCAGAAAGTATTAGTTGAGGCTCATGCATCAAGAGTGGGATTTGTCCATCCAAAATGACGGAGAGATATACTCTGGGCCCTCTCGGTGATATCACATCAACACCGCTTGCAAGCACGTGATATGATCACAAGGATGTTATATCATGGAAACGAGAAAAGAGTACTTGTCGGTAACGAGATTGAACAAGGTATGGTTGATACCAATGATCGAATCTTGGACAAGTAAAATATCGCGAGACAAAGGGAATAGTTCACGGTGTTGTTGGTTCACACGATCACGAGAGTCATCGTTGAATAAATAGGAGTCATCACGGATTTCCAGATCCCGCTGTTGATTATTGATCGGAGAGGGGTCTCGATCGTGTCTATCTTATTCGCGAACCGTAGGGTGACACACTTAAGGTTCGATGACGCGTTTGAGAGGATACAGAATATCACTCGCTCCGCGGACTGCGTGGAGGTTATGATGACTTTGCCAGCTGATGAAGCTGGGAAAGGTGCGGACGGTGACACCGATACCGGCGTCAAGCCTACCCGGACGGGCATAAGCCGCTGGAGAAGCCCGAGAATCAACCGGGTTATGCAGGTTCATCCGTTGCGCCGGCTAGGACAAGTCCTCTTTAGGATGTGATCGAGAAGCTCGTTGTACCGGTGGCTACCGGTACGGATCCGGCACTGGTACAGGCCTAGCTGGAGGAACAGCGACAGAACGTGCCGCGGGAGGCTGTCGAGATGTCTCGCCTCAGGCAAGAATTCGAGATTGATCTCCGTGAGTATAACAAGGCTCATGGCTTTACTCCAGTAGCAAATAACCCTACCCGCATAGATGATGTGCGCAACCGAGGTAGAGACCTCAATGCTGAGATAGCTAGAGATGGTAAATCTAGAACTAGTAGAACTTCTAGTCTTGTGTCGGCTGGTAAACCTAAATATAGCTCTCCTGCTAAGAATCTTAGGGTTGCAGAGGCAGCAGCAGCCGAGTTGTCTGGCTTGACCGGTGAAGCTCGCCGTAGGCAGCAGGACCGGGTTAATGAGTTAGTCTTTGTGGCTAACCGGCAAAATGAGGCCTTTCGTAAGGCAAATCCAGATGCAGGTGCATCTCAGGTGGTTCACTCCACTCGTGGCAAATCTAGTGGCCATGCCTCTTCGCCCCATGTTGGTGAAGGGCATATCCGGAGTGTGAATTCTGGCAAGAACAAGCTGATTCAAGCGTATGATCCGGGGTATGACGGAAAGCAGTTAGCTGAGCAGGGCAATGTCGAGCAAGGCCATGTCGGTCAAGGAGGTCTTGGTGCCACTCGAGTTCAGCCGGCTGGGCATGATTGCAACCGAGATATCCCACCTCGGTATCCAGCACCAAACCAAGCTCAGCAGCAGCATGGTGTCGGGCATGCTGTTCATCATCGGGGAAATATTCCCGTGGATAATCAATATAATGATGGTTACTCGGTTATGGAGAGAGCCGGGTACCCGATATATGAGCAGCTAATGAATGAGGGTGCACTCGCTGCACGATTGGGACCTCGCGTGTTGCCGACACATGATGTCCACAACAAGCTTGACATAATCTTTGTGTCGGAGATGCTGGAGGAGCAAGGCCCTCCTAGACATGCATGTTTTGGACCCCGGATCATGAGGGAGACGCCAGTCCCAAAGTTCTAGCTTGCCCGGGGTTCCAGCTCGTCCGGGTTAATTTGTATACCGGGGGCGGAGGCCTTCTTCTGCGCAGGCTTGGGCGACTGTTGTACCGGCTTCTTCCCAGAGTTAGAACTTTGAGGCTTAAGTAGAAAAGAGGGAGATGCATGTAGATATATTATTCCATTATCTTTCTTTTTTGTTGGCTCATAAGCTTAGTATTCTCAAGTTAAGATTGTTTGTACTTCCAAGGAAGATTGCATGATTGTTTTCCATCACATGTATATTTGTTTGTTTTCCTCACCTCTAATGCTTGCTACCCAGCCTTGCTAGCCAAAAACATGTGCTGAAAAGGAACGCTTCTCGTGCATCCAAACCTTGAGCCAAAAACTATGTCATCTGTGTCCACAATATCTACCTATATGTGGTATTTAATCGCCACTCCAAGTAAATTGCTTGTGTGCTATCTTTAAAACCTTCAAAATTATACATGTTTTGTGCTCTGTTTTAGCTCAAGAGGACGTAGGTAGACGATCTTTATTTCACTCGTTGATTGGACTTTACACGCCTGGACTAGTGGCACATCCTCTTATCCAATTGCTACAAGAGCTGGCGACGGGGTGCCCGGCCCCAAACTTGGTTACTATAAATTCTCTTCACTCTTTTGCCCCTGATTTATGAGTTAAAGCATAATTGTGTAAACAAAAGAGAAGAGAGATGATCTACTGACCCCAGTAGAAAGGACGTCCTTCAACGGGAGCCGCTCTTGTAAAGTCTAGTTAGTTTGTGACTTAATGTATTGTCTTCTTGTTGATTCATTGACATAGACATACGCCCCTCTAAAAATTGTTTTCATTACCTCTATTTATCAAATAAAAAGCTCTAACACATGAGTTAATCCCTGCTTCCCTCTGTGAAGGGTCTATCTTTTACTTTTATGTTGAGTCAGTAAATCTACTCCTTTCATTCTTAAGCAAGCATTTGATTTGTTGTGATCCAACCATCTATATGTTGATTTAGTCAATCACGTAATCCTTCCTTGTTTAGTACAATGTTTTTATCTGAATGAATATAACTTTGGAAGGTATCAATGACTCTAAGGATTATGTTATGATTGAGCATGTAAAACCCTGCAATATAACCTCTAGTATAAAGACTCTGATCGAAAGATAAGTACAATTTGTTAATTGTTCTCTGACCAAGAGCAAAGTTTTCCATAACCAATTATGATTTTCTCTTTGCACCTCTATTGTGATTCCCTCTACTAGTTTCAAGCTAAATTATATGAGAGAAAGTTGTTGTCTAGAATGACTTGTGTATTGATAAATGTGATGCTTCTTGTCCGTATGTTTTTTATCGACACTTCACTCCATAAATTTGTGGTCTTGTTTATTGAGTTCAGTTTCTCTTGGGGACAAGCGAGGTCTAAGCTTGGGGGGAGTTGATACGTCCATTTTGCATCACTATTTTATATCATAATTTATTGTTATTCATCGATATATTTCGTATTTAGAGATGATACTTATGTTATTTCATCTATTTTGCATCTTTACAATTATTGGAGAATAATTTGCCGGGACTAGAAATCTGCTGGAAAAAGCACCGTCAAGATACTCTAAAGATCAGAAGAAGAAGGGAAATATCGGAGAGTTCTTAAGTTGCCAGATGATGGAGCTAGCAAGGAGGAAGTCAGAGGGGGCCACCAGGGGCCCACACCACCTGGTGGCGCCCTCCCCCCTTGGCCGCGCCGCCACGTGGTGTAGCCACCATGGCCCACCACTGGCAGCCCCCTTTCGCGTACTACATCCCCAAGGAACCCTAAGACATAGAGATCCATCGAGAAAATATTCTGCCGACTCCTTAGGGCGGAAAATAACAAAGAGAGAAAAGCTCTCCGGCAGGGAGAAATCTGCCAAGGAAATTCCTCCCTGGAGAGGTGAAATCATCGCCACCGTCAACGTCATCACATCGGGCATCATCAAGATCATCATCGTCGTCATCATCACCACCAACACCATCATCATCACCATCCACCCCCGTCTCGTTGTAACAATTAGGATTCTATATCGTTGTTCTTCATTAGATCTATCGCCGGGTATGGATTACTTGTTAGTAGTTGATGCTTACGAGATCTATCGGTGTTTGCACTTTATGACCAGATTATTATTCATCATTATATCACCTCTGATCATGATCCATATGATTCCTTGTGAGTAGTTCGTTTAGTTCTTGAGTACATGGGAGAAATCAAGATGTTAGTAGTGGATTTATGCATAAGGGAGTGTAGGATTCCAGAGTTTAAGGCTGTGGTTAGATTTATCTTAATTACTTTCTTATAATTGCGGATGCTTGAAAGGGTATAATCACAAGTATGTATTAGTCCAAGTAGGGCAGTGCATTAACATAGGTTCACCCACACAACACCTATCAAAACAATAAACATTAATCAACTAAAGAAAACGAAAGCGCTTGATGAAATTTTCATGTGTCCTCGAGAACGTTTGATCATCATAAGTAAATCAAACGGCTTGTCATTTACTCTAAAAAGGATTTGGCCACTTTCTACAATTATTATTAATGTCTTGTATTTACCCGCATTTTATTTATGCGCTACATCAAAAACCACAGAAAACCTGTTTGCTAGTATTTACAGTGAATCATTTATTCAACCTGTTTGTCAACACCTTCTGCTCATCGTTGGCTTCGACACTCTTATTTATCAAAAATACTATGATACACCATTTATACTTGTAGGTCATAAAGAGACTTCTTATATCTTAATTACAGGGGCTGCGAGTGGGAAGCCACGCCCCCAATGCCGGATTCCCGTCCAAACAGCCTCCAAAGGCCCTCTCCGGACGCCGATCCGGACGGCAACAAGGGGGCACTAGTGGAGATGGCCTTAGTTGCCTCTTTATTCAAACTTGAGTACGTACACATGTAGACGGCAATTATTTAATTATCCCCATACATATCCGGGATACATCGTGACTTCCTAAATGGCGTATGCAACAAACTTGGCTTATCCAAGTGTATACATTACGTGTGGCCGCAAACAGGGACGCGTCAGTGATTGGCGACGATCTGCTGCGCCCTGGTCTCGTAGTCAAACTTGTAGGTGCTCTGCTTGGAGCTATCCGCTGACCAGATGAAGAATCCCGGCAGCTTGCCCTGCCGCAGCAGCTCCTGGGCGCCGCTGATGCCTTGCTCCGGCGAGAGCAGCCCGAGCTGCTGGGTGATGCTTCCGGTCTCTAAGCTGGCGAGCAGCTTGGAGCCGGAGCCGGGGTAGTTGCGCAACTGCAGGTCGTAGAACATCACGTAGGTCTTGACGTCGGTGTTGGCGCCGTAGCCGTAGAACTGGAAGTTG
Source organism: Alopecurus myosuroides (assembly GCA_028641055.1). NCBI lineage: Eukaryota > Viridiplantae > Streptophyta > Magnoliopsida > Poales > Poaceae > Alopecurus > Alopecurus myosuroides. Next base: position 140,544,866 of record CM054061.1, on the reverse strand, counting down.
ATGTAGTCGATGACGCCGGAGTACTTGCCCCAGAGGGCCTGGTAGTACTTCTGGACCTCGGGGTGTTCGAAGGGCGCGATGGAGGTGCGGATGTTGGGGAAGCGTGCCTTGAGCTGGGTCAAGAGGCGGCCGATGCACTCGACGAAGGTGTTGACGTCGGTGCTGCCGAAGTGCTCATAGTCCACGTCCACGCCGTCGAGCCCGTACTGGTTGATCATCGTTGAGAGGGAGGAGACGGCGTTGGCCACCCAGGAGTCGGTGGCGGACGGCGCGAAGTTGACCTTGATGTTCTGCACGCTGTCGCCGCCGAGGCCGACCATGACGCTCAGGTTCGGGTGGGCCGCCTTGGTGGCGGATATGGCGGTGGGGGAGAGGTTACCCGTGTCCCAGAACGGGGTGAAGAGGCCATTGGTCGGTGTGGGCGGGGACGACTTGCTCGTCATGTAGTCGATGGCGAAGGCGAGGATGAAGTGGAAGCTGAGGCCGGCGTTAATGGGCACGTCGGAGAACCGGACGCCGGTGTCTTGCGCGCCGATGTACTCGCGGAACACGTATCCGTTCGTCATGGCTAGCTCGCTCACTGGTTCGAATCTGACTCCCGAGGCTAGCTCGCTCACTCGAATGCCATGCATGCTCGCTTTTACCCGACTTTATAGGGACTGGGCGCTGGCTCAGCTGTGACGTGTGACCGCTTGGATGCATGTCACATGCACGGACGTATACAAGTCAACAATAGTGGGCTGCTAGACCGCTAGTAGTTGCTTGGATGCCACATACACGGAGCGTCCGGAAACAAGTCAACAATAGGGTGCTGCTAGTTCTACACTTGGTCTCGTTCAGCAGTGTCGTTGTTTTGACAATTCTTCGCGATTGCCACGAAACGCGCTGGAACAGATATCAGAACAGTTATCAGAATGTTGTGTTGTGAGTCTGAGGTGACACATGAGAGATCTCTCTAATATCTAACCACGCTTGCTCCTCCCATCCGCACCAGTAAAAGGCTAGCACGTGGTACTTTTAGATTTATTTTACGCGTGGTGCACTCACAAAAACGGACTGGGAGCACCCCGTTTCCCTAACTTCTCCTTCCCCTTTTATCTCACAAAAATGTCTCTCAAAAACCTTCTCCTTTCCATTACCTTTGGCATCGCTTAAAAATAAATAGGAATAACAAACAAAAGAACTAGGCCTAAGTCTCGAGCAACACTAGAGCACGTTGCTATCGGGATGAACGCGAGGTCGCGCCGCGCGTCCCAGCTACGTGAGGCCATGTGCGTCGTTCGCCACCGGTATGAGCCGGGTGCCAAACAGGCGCAGCGCCACTCGAAGCCGCGGGCTCGGGCGCCGTCGTGCGTCATGTCGGCGTCAAACCTATGTTGAGCTGGTCTCACCTCTTGCTAGAGTATGCAGTCGCACCATCTTGCCGGAGAGTTTGGCCTCGTGCCAGCCATGCTAAAATTTCTTCCAATGCCTAGGTGCGCACCGGCATGGATTTCGCCTTGTTGAGCAGCAATAGAGCCTCGTCGTCCATCGTGTTGTTGGCTAGGATTGACGCCCTCCCCTCCGTCGGTCTTGATTGCTAGGTGCCAATGGGGGTCATGGGCTCAGCCGATGTTGGAGCAAACGCGCCGTAGACAGGGACAACCTCCGCCAAGCGATGGGCTCTGAGGAGCGAGCGCCTGGGGAGTCGGGGCTGCGGTGCAGCCGCGCATACCGGCCGGCGGCTGTCGTCACCACCGCTGCTCACAAAAATACGGATGCATGCAACGAAGCACGCGGAGACCTTCTAGTTCTTTAACAATTCTTCCTAATTTCCTTGAAACGCGCCGTCATGCTGGAACCCTTAGAGCATCTCCAACGTGCCGACGCATTTGGTGTCCACGCGTGACCCCATTTGGGTCGGCAAACGGACAGCTATCCGGTCTCTGTCCGGGCTTCCCGGGCGAGTGAACCCAACGCGCCGATTCATTTGGTCCACCCAACGCAGTTTTTTCCCCAAATTGCATCCAAATAACTAGCAACAAGATGAAATGAAGCTAGAATTGCAAAGAGTTCGTCCATGACATAAAGTAAAATGCCCTCCCCGATTAAAATAGAATACCCAAAAGAATTGTGTCGTGCGAGACCCCATTGTCCTAGCCCATCGGGCAATGTTCATGCACATCACAAAATATTGAGATGATCATGCATCTTTTTGCAAGTAAATGGCTTGATTCTTCTCGTAGCAAGCCTTCTTCTTCGGCATCAAGGTGCTCAAGTCAACTTTCATGATTGCCGCCTCTTGTCTTTCTTTCGCCAGCGCCACTTCGGCGGCCCTAGTCTGGGCATCGGTCTCATCGATCTCGAGCTTCTTCTTTTGGAGTTCGAAGTAGTTCTTCCCTCTCCTTCCTCTCCAGGCTCTTCTCTCTGTCCCTCTAGTCCTTCTTCTCAGAGTTCTTGTCCTTTTGGGTGATGAACACCTTCAAGGTTCCTCCAAAGCAATTGTTGACGCGTTACGCTTTAACTCCGTCTCTGTGCTCTTGTTCCCCCTTGGCCTCTTGTCACTTGGGGGGATCAAGGTCGAGGACCGTGGGATCAACCCCACCTTTTTCGGAGTTGGGCGATGAGGTCCTTCCACTTGGATTGGTCCTTGACTTCCTTCCAACAATGATTCAAGGTAAATAACTTGCCCCCATGTTGGGCCTTGAAGCGTCGGAATGGTCTTATTGTAGGAGGCAGGAGCGAAAGCGTCGCAATGGTCTGCTTGTGCCACAAACAGGCGAACCATCAAAAACCAAGGGAAGGAAAGTGAGAGAAAAGGCGGGACAACGAGCGCGTCCACGCGTATCCGTCTGTGACCCAAATCCGCCCCAAATTTAGGCTGAGAATGAGTCGAAACGGACATAAAGCGGATAACTATCCGTAAATCCTTAATGGGTCAATCGCGTTGGGCCGTATTTTCGCCCCTTCCGGAGCTAATCATACGTGGGCGGACCAAATGCGCTGGCGCGTTGGAGATGCTCTTAGAACCGATATCAAAATGAGGTTACACGGGATTCCATCGCGAAGTGCCTATTACACCAGGATTTGCCTCGTTAGCCCATTTTCTTCCGCAAATTTCAACATGAGTACAATAATGGAGGTGTGTCACATCAATCCATCGCGATGAAATAACCGTTCACCAGAACATAATTCATGATTAAAACAACTACTTACTATGTTGTGCAACTCTAACATATTAGCAGATAAAAAAAACTCTAACATATTACTCCCTCAGTCTCGAATTAATCTCGTGCATTTATCAAAATATGGATGTATCTAGACGTATTTTAGTGTATTCATGCATCCATATTTTGACAAATCCACGATGATTAATTGGGACGGACGGAGTAGATGCATTACACAACATGGAAATGGAAACGTATAATCGCAAAACGTTTTAAGTTGTAGACTGAAATACGTTGCACGTATTGATCCTTTTGCGGACGAAGTAACCGGTGTTACAACAGTAACGTTGTTGAATTTACTTTATCGAATTTAGGTCGAGACAGAAAGTGTTGAAGGCGGCAGTACGCAGCACTGCTCTATTAGGATGTTAGAAGAGCTGTGATGAAAAAATCGAGCTGTTGCACGGGATGCTCCCCCAAAAACTAATTCTTCATTTCCTGTAAAGAATTTCAAGGGTGTGTGGTTCCGAATATCTGCTCTCCCGTTCACTGGTGTACACCTGGGCTAAGAATGAAGTGGACTACGATGGCAGTGCAAGAGCGAGAGGAGACGAAAACACTAGGCCAGTTCGGTTAGTCTCTCGCGGTGTCGGTTGGGTTGTATATATAGAAGGAGAACCGAAGAGTCTCATGCCACGATCACAATCTAAACCGACTAGGTTTCAACTCGTAGATGTAATTGCCAAGGCAATTAAAATATTCAAATGGAAAAAATAGGTCGTGCACAACTCCCCCATCATAAATACCTTAAATTTATTGGTCATAAGTTTGTGGAACTCTTCATTGAACAACTTGTTAGTAGATCAAAGAATGATGCCATCCATGTATAGTTGCATATGAACAATCCACCTCCAACTCTCCTAGTAAGGAGAATATGGGGTCGATTAAACCAATATTAAACCCACGATTCACAAGAAACTCTTTAAGGTGTTCATAGCATGTGTGGATCTTGTTTAAGTACATAGAGCGACTTATCGAGTTTATAGATATAATCGGGGTGGTTGAGATGCTCGAACCCTGAAGGTTACTTGACATATACCAACTCATTTATGGGACCATTAAGAAAATCATTCTTAACATATATTTGTTGTAACTTGGAATTATGATGAAATGTATATGCAAGCAAGATGTGTATAAGTTCAAGACGAGCTACAGGGCAAAGGTTTCACTAAAATCAACACCTTCAACTTGGGAGAACCCTTGAGCCACCAATCTTCCCTTGTCGCGAATGAAAATACCGTTTTCATTTTGCTTGTTCTTGAATACCCATTTAGTTCCTATGATATTCTTGCAATCTTTAGGTCTTGGCACCAATTTCCAAACTTTGTTTCGCTCGAAGTTGTTGAGTTCCTCATGCATGGCTTCAATCTAATCTTGATCTTCGTGTACCTCATAAACCTTCTTAGGTTCTATGAAAGAGACACAAGCATGGTTAGTACTAAATCTCGCCAATTCCTAATGAGTGATCGCCTTGCCTCGAATGTCTCTGAGGACTCTATCCACGGTATGACCCACGCGAATGAGATCTTGCTCTCTTTTCTTCTCTACGAGCAACCATCTCCTCCGAAGTTTTCTAAGATATGACTTGATTATCTCCTTCATCAATGGAGTCATGTCCATATTGAACTTGTCCTTGAACATCATTAGGTGATGAATCACCGTGAGGTCGAACTCTATAAACAAGTGGAGCATCGTGTGCTTGGCCTTGTTCATTAGCTTGAGGGATTTATGTTTGTCCTTGGGTAGCTTGTGTGTCAATGGGTGTGAGTGATGGCTCCACTTGAGTAGAGCATAGTTCTTCTCCTTCCACTAAAAGGTGTCCCTCAACAAGGATTATTTCACCAATCCTCTTATTCTTATGACGATGGGAGGAATTGCATCACATACAGCACCATGATCTATGCGACACCCTTGGGATCCATTATCCTCATCAAATATCACATTTATAGCTTCTATACTTGTCTAGAGGACTTGTTGTAGACTCTACAATTATGAGTATTTGTGGAATATCCAACAAAGATACCTTCATATGATCTAGGATCAAACTTTGGCAAGAGGTTACCTTTATTGTGAATAAATCATTTGCAACAAAACACCTTGAAGTAAGATATGTCCGCTTTCTTACCAGTGAGAATCTCATATGGAGTTTTGTTCAAGAGTTTGCGCATATATAACCAGTCGGTAGTATGAAAAGCGGTGGAGACAGCTTTGGCCCAAAAGTTATATGGAGAAGAAAACTCCGCCATCATGGTCCTTGATGCATCCAAAAGAGTACGGTTCTTCCTCTCCAATACACCGTATTTTTAGGGGTAAAGGGCGTGGAATCTTGATGAGCAATCCCCTCATCACCAAGAAAACACTTTACGGTGTAGTTCTTGAACCCAGAGCTATTGTCACTTCGGATTTCCATGATCTTCTTATTATGTTCTCGTTCAACCAAAGTTGTGAAATCAATGAAAGTTTATTGAGTATCACTTCTCCTTTCAAAGAAATACACCCAACAATATATTGAATAATCATGCACCATAACCAAGCAATAATTATTGCCACCAAGACTATCATAGGATAGAATACCAAATATTTCCAAGTGAATGAGCTCAATAATTCTCTTGGTGGTGATATTGGTTTTTTGTGGAGTTCTCCATGTTGCTTTCCAAAGGCACAAGAGTTACACACATGATATTTAGCCGACTTGACATTTGTTAGTCCAAGAACATGATTGCCACTTCAGAGGTAAGTTCCTCATATTGGTGTGGGCTAACCGGCGATGTCAAAGCCAACCCACATCAACGTTAGCCATTAGGCAAGTCGTAACACATGTGTATCCTTTAGAGAAGTCCACTACATACATGCCGTTTTTGACAAACCCAACAAAGTCTACTTTAAGAGTCTTTTTCCAAATGAAAATCACATTGTCATCATCAAAGTAAGAAGCAAAACTGCAATATAAAAGTTAAATAATGGACGCAAACTATAACAAAGGGACTCAACAAGGAGGACATTATCTATAGACCCATCATGATAGATGAATACCTTGCCTCATCCCAATATCTTAAGCTTGGAATTACCTTCAATATTGATGCAGTCGAGATGTGGTAATGTAGGTTTAAGATCACTCATTACGTCTTTTCTTCCAGTCATATGTTGGGATGCGCCACTATCCACCGTCCATCTTCTTGACCCAGACGCAGTTCCCTACAAGGGATCAGTTCTTTGTTTTAGATACTCATCATTTAATAGGTACTCTTTTGTTAGTAACAAGGGTCTTAGGACCCCAAATAGTCAAATGATAATCATCGCCATAAGCAGTGGCGGAGCTAGGATCAAAAGTACTTGATGTCAAATACATGTGTTTTCACTAATTTTATAAAACAAATTACATGATTTTTTGCTTATGTACAAAGTATTTTTCCTAAAAAATGCATGGTCATTTGACCACACTTCTCTCAACGTGGCTCCTCCACTGGCCATAGAGGTACCAACATATTTAGCATAAACATGGCCATGTCTAAAATTAATAAGAACACAAGAGGGGTTATGTTTTCCAAAAACTCATTGTGAGTGCCATTTCCCCTAGAGGTCCCACCATCCACAACGGTGTTGGTCTCCTTTTGCTCGACCACCTCCCCTTACTTTAAAAAGATGATATTTTTTGGGGGGGGGGGGGGGTGAAATTATTCTTCTTCTTTAACTTGGTAACAAACCCAAGTCATGTTTTCCCATTATTGACATTTTGATAACTTCCTCACTTCCTATATGTTAGTTGGAGCACAAGGATTGCTAGAAGAATCAACAATATTAGTAGAGTAAGTAGAGACAACTTGCTTGTTAAATTGTTGAGCTAGGATGATCACTAGACTTTGTGAGTTTATTATGAATTCCTTTAAGAGACATAAACTCCTTTTTTAGTTTCTCATGATCTTCACAAGTCTAGCGTGAGAAATACCTAGCTCAATCTTGTCATTTTCATGAGTTTTAGTAAGAGCAAGAGATAGTTCATTTTCTCTCCTAACTTTGGAGATACCAAGAGCATAGGTTTCTCCTAAGCTAGATAGATCTTCTTCAAGAGCGGACCTATGAGATTTCTATTTATCAGAAACCTTGGCAAGGTCTCCATTTTTAATAGGATGATCACCACCTTGACTTTCCAAGGCCATGTTGATTTCCTCCTTTTCATCTACAAGAGCACTGGCCTCGTCAAGTTGCTCCAAGAGAGCATCCACATCTATATTGTTCTCACATCCTCCTTGTCAACATTTTCTACACAATCCAATAAGGAAGAATGAGTATAACTAATGGGCTTAGAAGGAACATAGGTTACCGATGTGTCATTTTCCATGATACATGTGGGTTGAATGGGCGCATTCTCATTGGGGATTTGAAGAGTGAGAAAGGTGTATAGGAGGAGGTAGCTATGGCGACATGGGAAACACCTACAACTTAATCTTCATCTGCGGAGATGTATGACTCCAATGGCATCCTCTTGAACATATAGAACCCTTGGGACTCTTCTTGCAAATATCTTGTTGGTTGTAGGCTTGGTGTTGTCTTTGCGAATGAGTTCCCCTTCATTTTGTTCTCTTGGCTCAAAGGAACATTATTTTGACGAAGTGATTGGCACTCTCACAATTACAGCATGCCCTTAGACATTCAAGCCTTGGCTTGAAGTTCTTGATTCTTGGAGGTCTCAGAGCACCGGCCTTTCGCCCTGACCTTCCCTTCCAAGAATTATAGGCCCGATCGAATCATGGCCGTTGGAGTTTTCGAGGGCCAGAATATTTCGGAGCTAACCCCGGAAATTCCAACTAGCCAGCCTTGGATATTTCAAATAGTCCGATCGTCGGAAATTTCCTCCGGAATATTAGAACACACTTTGTGTTGTCATTATCACAAAAAATAATTTAGGAGAGCCATGATCTTTCACTATCACACGAGAGAGCTCAAAGAATATCTCTTCTTTTGGAGGAGCAAATTCATGTCTTAGTGAACCGCCTCATGTAGATTGGTTCACAAACGACCCAAGATCCACCTTTATGAATGCCATTTATGGACAGCGTTTAACGGGCTCTAAGCCGAATGGTCTGAAACTCCGGTAATGTGAACACTTCAGGTTTAAGGATTACATTGCTCGAGTCAGTATATATGACACCTCACTCATGTCGACTCAAATCATCGGGTCAGTCCAACCGTCTTAACTCTTTAGCACAGCTAGTGTAAGTCGGATCGGCCCATGCCCTATGGAAAGTATAACTTATCCATCTCACCGTTTACACATAAGTCTCGGGGATATGAATACATCCACAACCTTAACGACTAAGGACATAACATGCACAAGCTTAATTAATACAAGGTTCTACGTTTGATTCATGTACTCGAATACAAGTATCTTAAGCTTATACATAGGACGGCTTATGAATACGTATGGATAGTATCCTCTAGGGCACCTAGCCCAACATCGGGGTGTACGACGATTGCGATGATCACCCTAGGTGTGCGGTTCCAAACGCACAGCAACTCTGAATTTCAGTCTCTCGTCTCCTTCGTCCAACCCGACCCCCTCCGCTCCCCGATCTCTAGAGAGCTCTTGATCACTCTTTGTTCCGGTGTTCCCATTTTACTTGCAGAGGCGTGATGAACCTTCTAAACTTCTTCATTTGTGCTAGACCTAAGCACCTATGTGTCTCTCTTGTGTCTCAAAATGTTTTCAATACCTTGCTTGCTACTACGAGGGAATGTCGCTTGCTACGCTGTTTGGGGATCCTCGGAGACAAAGGATTTTGGGATTTAGATAACATTCCAACAGAAAACCTAAAACTGAACTATGAAAAATGGTCCTATATCCCATCAAGCCCGCAACACCTAAGGTCACATGGGGCCACTTCGGGACTCCATCAACCTAATCAACAGTGCTATACCCGACTACCAGGAATACACAATATACCGGGCTCAAGATATGGAAGGAGATCTCTGAAGATTGGCGCACAATATGTGGAGATTTTACATACAAAACGAAAACTATCAAGACCCTACGACTATATAAAGGGGAAACGTCGAAGGGAAGAAGATCCTAACAATTATCAAGTCAGTGCCATACGACACATAGTCTTCATTTGCACTCCACCATATAGCACTTAAACCTTAGTTTATCGTCTCGCCGAGTTACGTGTATAACTCGCCGAGTTCCCCTTCTAATCATCCACTTGTATTCTTCATCTAAATAAATTTGAAAGGTAGAATTAAGGTTTCTCTCATCTCGAAAGGCCCAAACATGGCTAAAATACATGTCTATCCTTTCCCTGTTAGTTGATCCCTAGACTGTAAAAAATATCTTGCTCTTGAGCCTTCAGGGTACTGTTGCCAAGGTCCAAATATCATCTTTTGACACTTGATTGTGCACAACATTGTGTGTTTCATATTGACCTTAATCCTAGCATTATGCAGAATGAGGAAACTTTTCAGCACGAACTTCGTTCAATGCTTGAGCTGATGCTGCAAATTCTCAAGCTCGCCGAAGAAGAGTTCGGTGTCCCTTGTACCACAAGAGGTGATAGAGAAGATCACCACTTTGGTAAGCAGCGGCCCCCAAAGACATTCTCTTCAAGTTTCACTGCCAAGATTATCCACGAGCTCCTCGTATACAGGTGAACCATCCTGGAGGCATGTGAGATGAGGACCGCACGAGCAATCATCTTTTCACAAAGGTTAAACTTTTAGCTAGCTTCGATATAATTGATTCTGCCCAATTCGCCGCAAAGATGTGCGGCTTAGTGTACACAGGACCATGTTATCAATCTAATTGAATCATGGTTTTGTTATTTGAATTTCTAAGTTAATTTAATATAGTTCCTCATCCATCGGCAGTGCGCGCCTCCAAGACCGCCACCAACTTTTGGCCTTGTATTCGGTGACGCACAAAATCGACTTAATTATTTGATACACAGAGATGAATTAGTTGATCATGTTACTAATGCACTTTTTAACAATTATTATTTTGACACTTATAGAGGGGGCGGGTTTAGACAAGACACACGATGGTCTTGATTTTACTCAGTTTCAGACAACCTGATGAGCCCTACTTTTTGTTTATATTGATTGAAGAAAGTTATATTTTGAAGTAGTTCCGCTACAAGTAGATATGCCGAAATTATGACGGTACTAAACAAAATGTGATGAATCTATTCGAAATATTTAATATTGTCATTTGCAATCTGTTTTGTTTTTGCGGGCATGCAATCTGAATTCAGTGTTGTTAAGTTAAGGCCGCATCAGGTTGGGCCGCGGAGGGGAGATTTGCCAACCAAGGGAGCAGCTTCTCGTGCACGAGGTCCGGCCTATCATCGTGCGGGCAGTGGCCAACTCCCTCCAGCATGTAGAGGTTCACGTTAGGAAGTTGGGACGGGAGTCCAGAGAAGTACTTCCCCACGGGCCCGTCGATCGGGGTGAAAGGATCCTTGTCGCCCCATAAAACCAAGACAGGAATTTTGATCTCGGGCATCAGGGCTATTGGGCTAGGGCCTGGAGGCCCTGTCACTGTTGACACGAATGCGTCGAGAGCACCTTCGGTATCAGCTGGCCCTCTTATGATCTGCACAACACTTTCACAAGAAGCATCAGCCATCGTTTTGGAGTCTCTGAATGTGTCTCCTGAACTGGACGACAGAACTTTGCTGATAGTTTTAGAGAAAGCAGAGCGTAATGTTTACCTCGACTAATTCATCATCCACGGCGTCTTTGTTTCCATAGACAGACAGTAAGATGTCCTTCAGATTCTTCCTGTTTCAGCTCAGGAGTGAGCATACATCACAATGTCAAGGCTGGGTTATTAAAGACATACGTTTAGTGGAACATGCCTTTCTTTTACACGCCCGAATAGTGCTGACGCTATGCTCTTTTGTTTTAGCAGAAAGTCAATTAGCCAAAGCAGAGGCAGGAGCAACTTAATCCTCCAGTCATCCACAATTGCTTTGTTGTTCATCCCACCTGAGCAGTTTAGTAGAACAAGACCCCGAACAAGATCTTTGGTAGAGTCTGTTGTTCAGCAGTAACAAACAAAGTAGAAGAAATGTCATCCTTTCTAAGAAATCTGAGAACCTACAGTCGTTAACAGCGCGTGTAATTAAGCTTCGTACTGGATCAGGGAGTGGATTGAAGGATTAGAGAAGAAGCTCGCATCTGCCTAGTTGGAAAGGTCTCCATGTGAAGAATTTTGAAGTAGGCCATCCTGCAGCTACTCTAACGTATGGGCACATAATTTCCAACTAAAAATATCATTCTTCAGAACCAGCTACTTTACATAGCTAAAGTGGTTTGAAGTAACTAAAATTCTTATATTTCTGCAACCATAAGACCTACACTATAGGCGTCGTTGCAACCTTACTAGAACTGTAAGCTACGAGAAAATGCGGTAGTAAGGAAGAGATAGCCATTCTTGTCGGAGATGTCTAACCTGAGGCAGCAATGACACAAGCGAGGCTCCCCACAGAGTTGCCAACGAGCACAGTGGGCCTCTTGACGACCTCATCCAAGAACTCCAGAATCAACTGCTTGGCACAAACCACGTATACTCAATTTCTTAAAAAAGGATTTACGATGTACGCCAGCTGATCAATAAAAACGCCATGATCCGTTGTTAGCTAGCAAAAGCCAGGAATCACCTCTGCCCATGTTTCCATGGTGTAAGAGAACCCGGGAGGCTTGTCCGACGCCCCAAACCCGAGCAGATCGATCGCATAGACGGTATTCGATTCAGATAACACGTCGATGTTCCTGAAAAGAAATGTCCAGAAAACATTAACATCTGAAGAATGTCCGCTGGTTCATCGATCGAGAACACTCCGTGCACAATCGATTACACGCAAGCTGTGCTCGGGTTTTTTGTTTCGCGGCGTAAAGATCGCCGGCCCTGGCCGAGCTTTGCTCACCTGCGCCAGTGCGCGACGGAGGCGCCGAAGCCGTGGACGAGCAGCACGGGCGGGCCCTCCCCTCTGACCAGGTAGTTCACGCGCATCCCTCTCCATGTCCAGATGGTGCAGCTCCGGGACAGCTCTTCTAGAGACGACGAGCTGGTGGCCGGGGCCGCGCTGCCGCCACCGGAGGCGTGCCGGAGGACACGGGTGCCTCCGATGCGGCCATGGGAAGGAGGCGAAGAGGAGGACGGGAAGAAGACCGAGGAGGAGCGGCGGTGGTGAGTTCTAGGGGACGCGGAGAAGAAGACACGGTGGTGGTGGGCGGCGAGTGCGGCCATATCCACCGCGGCCTCGTCTTCTCCCGGTGGCCACTGGTTGGTTGTCTCGTTACTTTTTTTGGCGCCGTCGATCGAATATGCGCTGAGATTTGTGACTTTTCGCCCGGTTTTCCTTCGCCGTGGTAGTGGACAAATTGCCGAATCACCAAATTCCAAAACAAAATGAAAATTTTGGTGCACGGCCTGCCACGGTATCCTCTATTTGTAAAAGATTTTGTCTGGCCTTTAAAGAGGTGACTTAGCTTGCTAGGGACGATTCAAATTTGTGCAATATCTAGGTTATTTTTTATTGAAAGGGGCATAAAATATTGCCGTTTTCATCGATAAAGAAGAAGTTTTAGAGTATTTTCATCCTCTCCGTATCAAAATATAAGATGTTTTAGTTTTTTCTAAACAATACGTATGTAGACATGTTTTAGTGTGTAGATCCATGCGTATCTTTCACTAAAACATGTCTAGATACGTTTTGTCTCTTGCAGAATTATGTTAAAACAGAACAGCTAGTAAAAATAAATTTTTTTGATAACTTTCTGTTGCTCAAATCAAAAATTGTGAAACTAACGAAAGTTAGATAACAACCTGGGCAGGTTCCCAAAAAATATCAAAACTTTTTCGCATTCTGGCTGAGAGAACCGAGGTTTATGGTGAAGCGCAAAAATCTGGACACAAAACAGCAAATTCCCCAAATAGCACTAACTCTCCATTAGAGGTTACTCTTGCCACAAAAACGAAATAAAAAGAATAAAGAACGGTTGTTATAGAGGTAGCAACTTCCAAGACTCAAATAAAGCAAAACAAACTGAAAGAAAACAAAATGAAAACAAAGTGGGTTGCCTCTCCCAAGCGCTTTTCTTTAACGCCTTTTAGCTAGGCATGAAGAACGAATCAACTATTATCAATAGAATCATTCAATTTGAGGAGCTCGAACTCTTCATAGAGGCATTGTATTTTCCACACACAAGGTTCAGAATCTCTTTTCTTTTTTTATTTTTGGTTTACTATTTTCATCAAAGGGATTCTCCGGAACAACCCAACCAAAATTTTCCTCTGATGTCTTAGACATTGCCAAAAGTTTGAATGGTTAATTTCTTTTTCACATTAAGTTTTACCATCATATATTATTCTATCAATATCTAAAGTCTTCACGGTGTGATTGATGGCAAGACCGTAGCCAAGCATTTTATAGTGAGTAAAAACTTTTCTAACTTCTATGCAATGTCATTAAATTCCAAGAGTAAATGTAGTGTTCCCATATTTAAGTAATGCAAGAACGTGTGTGTTATTGTGCTAGTCCCTAGATCAATTACTAGCACCACGGTTCAAAATGAAATATCATGCAAATCTGTCAAAATCTATTACATCGCTTGATCCAGTCTTTACACAATAACTTTATAACTTGCATAGTCCCAGAAGATTAGCAGGAAACATTGGAATAACATCGTAAACATAGTACAACATTGAGCCTTATCTTCTTCATGTGCCACGGGCAAAACATGTTGGTTGTAGACTCGACATTCAGATTGAAAGCCTCGTCGTCATCTGATCCATCTGCAAATTGGAATATGCAGCCACAGGGGGGTCAATACAAGTTAATGTATTGGCAAGTAACACTATGGTGGATATAAATGAAAAGTCTAAACTGCATGCATATTTGTCTTGGTGGAGTTTAGGCTTATTTCCATAAAGCTAGTTTTCTCCTAACACTTGTAAAAATTGTTTTATTTTCTAAGATTGGCACCATGGGATAAAGCCCATGTGCAGCACAACTATTGTTTCCTTAGCAAAATTTTACTTCTTGAAAATGGTGTTGAGATTCTTCTGTCCATCCTTGTCCAGCTGCTCGAAGTTGTCCATAACCGAGGAAACGGCTAAAATCTTAGTTTCTAACTCGAGAGGTTGTGCACTTTCATCCTTAGACTCAGATCAACCCAAACATCATATACACCTTGAGTGCATTAAGGAAAGGAGAAAATTGAGACAAGATCTTTCAGAAGAAATTCCACCACAATTTGGCTTACTCGTTCCACCTATAATTATGCTACATATGCTTGTAAGCCCGGCGAGTTCATTCAACTTAGTTGATCAAGAGAGAGCCCATATGACTAAAGGTTGCAAGGGAAGCTACTAGATTTAGAGGGACTTAGGAATCTCTTTGTTCTTGGGTGGCCATCCGCAAGTGTACTCCTTTTGGTGAAAATCGCCATAGACATGGCCCTAGGGAGCCAATCAACATAAACCATTATTTCCACTTCCACCCAGGTGTTTCATTGGGGTTTATACTTAGAATTTTCCACAACATCAAGTAAAAACAATTTGTAACATTGCATAGAATCTATTAAATTTAATAGCTACAAAGTAACAAGGTAAAAAGGGGTAGCTACACACTACTAGGATAATAGCATAGCATAATATAACTTAGTAAAATTTCCTATCATGCATACTACTCAAAAATCAACTAGTGCATATAGAAAATAATGGGTGGATGGATGGTGTGTTACTTGAATTTTTTAAGTTGGTGAAGAACAATCACCTCCTCTTCACAAAATAGAACGTTCTCTCCGGCAATCTAAACAATACAAGTAAACAACCATAAACAAGCAATCACAAACAAAAGAACAAAGTATAACAATCATGAAACTTAACACGACAATTTATTCTAACAAAGAAATTATTGCTATTGGGTTTAGTGAATAGCAAAAGACTATGGATTGGTCAAGGATTGTGTTTTGAAGAGTTCAAACTTATTGATCAAAATTTTCACTAAGGATTATCACATTTACTCTAATATGCAAAAGGAAAACTTGTTATTTCAATACACAAAGACAAACTAAGTAATTATAGCTAGTGTTTTCCATTGGTTACAAAGGGTTGGTCTTTGAGCAAAATATCACACAAAGGTATTGGTCTAATCATTTTTGGTATTGGTATCTTCAATTCTTATTTTGCTTCCTTGAGTTTCTTATGATCTCTAAGTCCTTATGTATGTCCTTCAATGGCCTTGCTTGTAGTCCTCCTTCTTGAGTTTCAGAAAATCATATAGACCACCCATCTAGGATTTAGGTACTTGTTCATATAGAATAGGAGAGGTATTAGAGATTGTTAGTGTTTCCTGATACATCCAAAATGTATCTCCTTTTCCACACACTTTTGTTGTTGTTTTCTTCTAAACTTCTGAGTTTTGGATACAACTAACACGGACTAACGCTATTTTCAGCAGAATTACCCTGATGTCTTGTTTTAGTGCAGAAAATCAACTTTCAGGAAAATGCCCGGAAAAAGTCCCAATGCTCCTATTTTACCCGAAGACCCCCGGAGCCATAAGATGAGTTGGAGAGGGGCTAGGAGGGGCCCAAACCACCTGGCGGCGCCCCCCCCCCCCCTCCCCTAGGTCGCGCCACTTGATGGTGTGGCTACCTCGGGCACCCCCTCGGGTCCCCCTTTCGCCTACTTAACCCCTTTGACCTAAAAACAGAGAAGGGTTCGTCATATTCCAGAGAAACACACCAGAGCACCGCCGCCACCTCAAAACCCAATTCGGGGATCAGAAGTTCCTGTTCTGGCACCCTGCTGGGACGGAGATTAGAAGGAGATCATTGTCATCTTCATCGCCACCACTTCTCCTTTAACCATCCATGATTCCCCCATCCATGTGTGAGTAATCCCCGTTGTAGGCTGGGAGGGATGGTCGGGATTGGATGAGGTCGATCATGTAATAATGCCAAATTGTTAGGGCATGGTGCCTAGTATCCGTTGTTAGTACTATCTTTCGTTGTTGCAACTTGTTATGCTTAATGCTTGTCACTAGGGCCCGAGTGCCATGATCTCAGATTTAAACATGTTATTGTTTCATGAAGATAATTATGTTTTTAATCATACCTGCAAGTTGTTTACACATGTCGTTGTCCAGAACCCGAGGCCCCAAAGTGACAGAAATTGGGACAAGGAGGGGACGGCTGGGATGTGAGGATCACATCTGTTCACAGAGTATTAATGCTTTTCTCCGGTGCTTTATTAAAAGGAGCACCTTAATTACCAGTAGTTTCCCTTGAGGCCCCGCTCCAAACGGGCTGCTAGGATAAGAGATGTTGTGCAAGTTTCTCATTGCGAGCACGTACGACTAAATATGGAACACATGCCTATGGTTACCTAGTACTTGGATGCTTTATTATTATCTATCTGCAATGCCAATGTTTTGATTATTATATGAACTATCTTATCCATGCAACGCCCGTTCACCCATCCCTATGCCTACGGTACTTTAATCCTGATATTTCCCACAATTGCTACCGTTGTTACTATTTTACTCCTGCTGTTATTTTACTACTGCTGTAAAATTGTTACCACTGATAAACTGTTGCAAGCAAGTTTACTTTCAGGTGCATCTAAATTGACAACTCATCTGTTAAGACTCATAAATATTCTTTGGCTCCCCTTGTGTCGAATCAATAAATTTGGGTTTTACTTCCCTCAAAGACTATTGCGATCCCCTATACTTGTGGTTCATCAAGACTATTTTCTGGCGTCGTTGTCGGGGAGCATAGATTTATTTATAAGCTCACTTGGACGTGATATTGTTCGCTGTAAATTTTCATCATGGGTAAAACTCGTGATGGGAAAGTCCCTATATTGCCATCCACTACAAGGAGAGGTACAACTCTGAACACCTCTCTTGCTCTTGATTCACCGTATGTGATGAGCAAACTTCTTACACCACCACATACACATGCTACGCACACTGCTACTTCTGCTGGGTCTGAAAATGCTCCTGATACTTTTGATGATGCTTCTACTGTGCTTGATGATACTGGTTCACTAGGTCCTTTCCTAGATGCTACAATAGCTAGATCTAAACAAACTACAAACATTGAAATTCCTGATGAAAATACTGGTACACCTGTTAATTCACCTGAGTCTAGAGATAGTCCAAGTGATGATCTTGAGGAAACTTATATTGAACTTAATGATGATTTTATTGAGGAATGCCATGCTACCACTAGTGCAAGTGCTATTAAGAGTCTTCTTGCAAGACGTGCTGTTAGATATAAACCTTCTCCCGATGCTAAGTTTGCTACATCTCCCATACACATTAAAGATAAGGATTATGATTTCTCTCTAGATTTATCTTATATATTTATTGTTGAGAAAGAACCTTTTTGTAGTACTGAAAAAGAAAGTGCTATGGAACATATGAATGAACTCTCATCTTTGAGTAGTTTATTTTCTGATGATATTAAGAAACGCAGTTACTTTGTTACTTAAATTTTCCATTCCTCATTTAAAGATGAAGCTAAAACTTGGTTTAATAACTTGTCTCCTGGATCAATTGATAGTCCTATTGGTTTGGTTAATGCTTTCTTTCAAAAATATTTTCCTGGTAGTGCTCAACATGCCGCTCTGCAAAGAATTTTTAACTTTAAGCAAATTGAAAGAGAGAAAATGTCTAAATCTTGGGCAAGATTTTGTTATTTGCTTAGAGCTAGTCCTAGATATCAATTAGCTAAGAATGGACACCTTGATATATTCTATAATGGACTAACTGTTGAATCTAGGATATACCTGGATAGTTGTGCTGGTTGTGTTTTCAGGAAAAGAACTCATGAAGAAGCTGAGGAATTACTTGCTAAAATAAGCAAGAATCATGATGATTGGACTATACCTGAACCTACACCAACACCAACACCAAAGAATGGGAGAATTATTAAATTGAATGATGAAGTGATGAGGGAAGTCAATAAATCTCTTAAAGAGAAGGCTATTAAATCTGAGGATGTGAAGAATTTACCACTTATAGAAGAATTATGTGAGCCAATCCCTCACCCATCTACATTTGAGGTACACTCTCTCCAATATTTTGATAATAGAGATATTCCTTACTCTAAACCACCTCATCAATGCTTAGATGAACTTGAGAACTACATTGTTAAGCAAGATAGTTTTAATATGAGAGTGCAGAATCATCTAATGGAAAATACTAGAGCTATTGATAATTAGCATGATATTATAAACAGGACCTCTAATGATGTTAAAATGCTTGTCGAACATTTCCATATGGTTCAAACTCAAATTGATCAATCACTAAGGTGCAAAAAGATTTGGTAGTTAATGCTTCTAGAGAAAAACATGTTTGTGAAATAATTACTAGAAGTCGTATTTCTACTCGAAATCCTTTGTATCCTGAGGGTCATCCTAAAAGAATTGAAAAAGATTCTCAATAAGTTAAAAACAATAGTGCTCCTTGATACGTCTCCAACGTATCTATAATTTCTGATGCTCCATGATCATATTTTGCCAATTGCTACTCGTTTTCTCCCTTATTTATAGCATTTTTATACGTTTTCCGGGACTAACCTATTAAAAAGATGCCAAGTGCCAGTTCCCTGTTTTCTGTTGTTTTTGGTTTCAGAAAAGTTGTTCTGCAAACATTCTCGGAATTAGACCCCATAAAGCCCGAAGTTTCTATTTTGCCCGAAAGCATCCAGAACACCGAAGAGGAGTCGAAGAGGGGCAACAGGGGGGCCACACCATAGGGTGGAGCGGGTCCCCCTGGCCGCGCCACCTATAGGTGTGGCGCCCCTGGAGCTCCACCGCCTTTGCCCTTTCGCCTATTTAAGCCCCTGGATGGAAAACCCTAAACACCTGATAAAAAATGCCCGAAAATTCCGTAGCCGCTGTCACCGTCAACCCTAGATCAGGGGGGTTCTGAAGCTGTTTCCGGCACCCTGTCGTAGAGGAGATCATCACCAGAGGCTTCTACATCACCATGCCTGCCTCCGGAGTGATGCGTGAGTAGTTCATCATTGGACAAAGGGTTCGTAGATGTAGCTAGATGGTTGTCTTCTCCTCATATGCCTCCATGTTTAGATCTCGTGAGCTGCCTATCATGATCGAGATTGATCTTATGTAATTCTATATGTTGTGTTTGCTGGGATCCGATGAATATTGAACTTATGCCAAGTTGATTATAGTCTTTATTTGCTTATGCTATTTGTGATCTTCCATGTTTTTCGTTGCTAGTAGTTGCTCTGGCCAAGTAGTTACTAGTGACTCCAAGAGGGGGTATTTATGCTCGATAGTGGGTTCATGCCTTCTTTTCGCCTTGCTCGAGTGACAGAAACGTGAAGGCGGAGGATGTGCTGTTGCCATTAGGGAGAAAACTGCGGTGAGAGTGCCCGCGTGCATAATCATTGCTTAAATTACACACTTTGTTTAATGCAATTATCTGTTGCTTGCAACTTAATACCTAAGGGGGTTCGGATGATAGCATGAGGGTGGATTATTAGTCATAGATGCATATGGATGTCGGTCTATGTATCTTGTTGTAATGCCCACACTAAATATCATAGTAATCTTCATGTCATATTGTGCACTACGGTGCAACCTCTATTTGTCAATTGCCCAGCTGTAATTTGTTCACCCAGCATGCTATCTTTTATGGAGAGACGCCACTAGTGAAACTATGAACCCCAGTCCATTTTCCACACTTAAACAAACCACAACAATTTCCTGCTTTCTTTACTTACTGCAAGCATACACTGTTTTCCACACTATACATCTAATCTTTGTTTTCAGCAAGACCGGTGAGATTGACAACCTCACTGTACCGTTGGGGCAAAGTATTTTGGTTGTGTTGTGTGCAGGACCCACGTTGTTGCTGACACCGGTGAAGCGCCAGCACCACCGTCAGTGGTATCAACCTTCTGAAGGTCCTCTTTCTCCTACTGGATTGATAACCCTGGTTCTTAACTAAGGGGAAAACTCCTACCGTTGTGCTCATCATACTCCCCTCTTGGGGTTGCCAACAAAGTGCATCAAGGATTTTTCTGGCGCCGTTGCCGGGGAGAAGGAAGTCTTCTGGCAAGGGGAGTCTCTCACTCTCAACCTCTTTATTTTGTTTATTGTCTTGTTTTTATTTTTGTCTTGTTTTGCTTCTCTTTATTGAAAACACAAAAAAAATAGTTTACTTCATAGTTGTTATTTATTTGCTTGCTTTTATTCTGCTAAAATGAGTTCCTCTGAGAATACTAAGTTGTGTGACTTCACTAGCACAAACAACAATGATTTTATTTGCACACCTATTGCTCCACCTGCTCGTACTACTGCTTTCTATGAGATTAAACCCGCTTTGTTAAATCTTGTTTTGAAAGAGCAATTTTTTCTGGTATTAGTACTGATGATGCTGCTACCCACCTTAATAAATTTTTTGAACTATGTGAGATGCAAAAATATAAAGATGTGGATGGAGATATTATTAAACTGAAATTATTTACTTTCTCTTTGAGAGGAAGAGCTAAAGAATGGTTGCTATCTTTGCCCATAAATAGTATTGATTCATGGACTAAGTGTAAAGATGCTTTCATTGGAAAATAGTATCCACCTGCTAAGATTATATCCCTGAGAAGTGACATAATGAATTTTAAACAATTTGATAATGAACATGTTGCTAAATCTTGGGAAAGAATGAAAACTATGGTGAAGAATTGTCCCACTCATGGACTGACTACTTGGATGATTATACAAACCTTTTATGCACGACTGAATTTCTTCTCAAGGAACCTATTGGATTCAGCTGCTGGAGGTACCTTTATGTTCATCACTTTGGGCAATGCAACAAAGCTTCTTGATGATATGATGATAAATTATTCAGCGTGGCACACTGAGAGAGCTCCACAAGGTAAGAAGGTAAATTATGTTGAGGAAACATCCTCTTTAAGTGAAAGGCTTTATGTTATTATGTCTATGCTTGTTAATGGTAAAGCTCAAGTTGATCCTAATAATTTTCATTTATCCTCTTTGGTTTCTCAAGAAGAGCACGTCGATGTGAACTTTATTAGAAATAATAATTTTAACAACAATGGTTATAGAAATAATTTTGGTGGAAACAATTATAAACCTTATCCTCCTAATAATGGTTTGGGTAATTATTATGGCAACTCCTACAATAGCAATAAAATCTCTACCTATGATCTTGAAAACATGCTTAAAGAATTTATTAGCACACAAACTGCTTTTAATAAATATGTTGAGGAAAAGCTTGGTAAAATAGATGTTCTTGCCTCTAAAGTAGATAGCCTTGCTATTGATGTTGATTTTCTAAAACTAAAGGTTTTGCCACAAGATGTTAAACAAAGTAAAACTTTGAATGCCAACCAAGTTTGAATTGATGATAATGTTAGGTTGATGGCTAAATTACGTGCTAGGTGAGAAAGAGAAGATGAATTGGCTAAAAAGAATAATATTTCTAGAGTTTGCACTATCACAACTACTAGTAAAAATAAAGCTCCAAGTGCTAGTAAACCTCCTACTATCAATGGTAAAGTAACTGGTTTTAATGAAGTCCCTACTCCTTTGGTGAAACGTGCTAAATTGCCTCAAACTGCTGAAATTGCTCCTGATAAAAGTGTTGAAATTTTTAGAGATATGGGAGATAATGGTTCCATTACTTTTGATGATAATAATATTGATTTTGATGATTGTAATATCTCCGGAGTTATTATGTTTCTACAAAAGCTTTCTAGAAGTCCCAATGCTAGTGCCATGAATATTGCCTTTACTAAACATATGACCAATGCTCTCATGAAAGTTAGGGAAGAAAAGTTGAAACTTGAGACATCTATCCCTAGAAAATTAGATGATGGTTGGGAGCCTATCATTAATATAAAAGTAAATGATTTTTATTGCAATTCTTTGTGTGATCTTGGTGCTAGTATCTCTGTTATGCCTCAAAAGCTTTATAATATGCTTGATTTACCACCGTTGGAACACTGTTATTTGGATGTTCATGTTGCTGATAATGCTAAGAAGAAACCTCTTGGTAGAATTGATGATGTTCTTATTATGGTTAATAATAACCTTTCCCATGTTGATTTTTTTGTTATGAACATTGAATGCAATGCTTCTTGTCCTATTGTTTTGGGAAGACCTTTTCTTAGAACTGTTGGTGCTATTATTGACATGAAAGAGGGGAGTATTAAATATCAACTTCCCCTCAAGAAAGGTTTGGAAAACTTTCCTAAAAAGAAGATGAAGCTACCATTTGACTCTATTATTATATAAAAATATGATGTTTATGATTCTTCACTTGAAAATACTTGAGTTGGCCTTTTATGCCTAGCTGAAAGGCGTTAAAGAAAAGCGCTACCGGGAGACAACCCATTTTATTTCGCTTTTTTCAACCTGTTCTATTTCGTCTTCTTTGGTGTCCTTTGCACATGGGTGTTTCCTATTTCCTTAGAAACCCCTCTGTATCTTTTATTTTGAGTTTTTGTTGGGCCAAGTAAAGCCTCTAGTGGAAAGTTGATCCTATATTTCGGATTTCTGCGCAGGAAACAGATTTCTGCTCTCCACTATTAATTCCGTTAAAACTCACAGAAATTCAAAATGACCTGAGAATTTTTGTTCTTAATAACGAGTTATATATGAAACTTTTCTTAGAAGACCACTTTTTGATTTGAGCAACAGAAGATTTTTGAAAAAATCGATCTTTACCTACTGTTTTGTTTTGACAGATTTCTGTCATTTATCGGGTTTGCATCTTAATCTCTTTCTTTTGGTGTTCTTTTGAATAAAAAGAGTTTTGAAAGAAGTTGTGATAGTAGCTAATGTGTTTTTGAGTGGTATAATTGTGTTGAAACTGAACCATGTGAATATATTATTTCAATTGCACTAACGTTGCTAATGAAGATTGTGAGAATTTTGATGTGAAGGACGTTTTCAAGGGTCAAGAGAAGAGGATGATATGATGTGATCAAGAAGAGTGAAAAGCCTAAGATTTGGGATGCCCCGGTGTTACATCCAAGAAAATTCCAAGAATACTCAAGCGTCTAAGCTTGGGGATGCTCAAGGCATCCCCTTCTTCATCAACAAATTACCAGGTCACTTCTAGTGAAACTATATTTTTATTCGGTCGCATCTTATGTGCTTTACTTGGAGCGTCTTTTGTTTTTGTTTTCAGTTTTCTTTTGTTTTTTCCTTTCATTTTGTTTATAGTTTTTCAATAAGCTTGTTTGGACCCCCAGCATTCTTTTATTGGAGAGTGACATGCTCCGCTTTTTCATGAGAATACGTTGTATTCTTAATCTTTGTCTAGCTGTTGCATTTATTTAGCTCCTGTTTTGCATACATCTCTTATTAGAGTTGTTAGTTTTAGTAGTGTTAAGTGAGTACTCTAATGTTTGCTTGTTGTATCATAAAGAGTATTTTTGTTAAAGCATGTTTTGTATGGTGCTTGTTGGGAGAAAGAAAACTGCTGCTTGAAGTAGAATTTATAACAGTACTAGTAGAAGCTAGTATAGACTGTGGCTAGGACTTTTTCATGCCATGCTAAATGTTATTTTAGTTTTAAAGCCTTGTGGTTATTGAGTATCATGATTAGCCTCAAATAGCTGAGAGTGTTATGCATTGAAAGATTCATGAGTTGTTCTTGTCATAGTAAATCATCAATATATGGTATTCTCTTTCGAATGTTTTATTTGGTTGACTTGGCGCATGCTCACACCATGTTTATGACTACAAACGAGTCACGAATAGCCTCCATGACCACTTAGTTTTTGAACTTGTGATACTGCTTATGTTTTAATTAATGATGCTTATGTCGGTATGCATGATTATGGCTCTTATGCTCTCTTGATTTGTTGCTCCCAGTCTTTTGCTAGCCTCCACCTGTACTGAGTACGAGCTCTACTCGTGCATCAAAACTCCCTTAAACCGAAGTTTTTTCCCATCGTGTCCACCATACCTACCTACATGTGGTATTTAACTGTCATTCCAAAGTAAATTGCTCATGTGTTACCTTTAGAACCTTCAAAATTACTCCTGCTTTATGTTCCTGTTTTTGCTTATGAGGACGTAAATAGAGAATCTTTATCTCACTTGTTGATTGGATTTCACACCCTGGACTAGTGGCTTCATCCGCTTATCCAAATGATAGAAGAGCTGGCAGCGGGGTGCCCAGCCCCAAATTAATGCAAACAAATTCTCTTCACTATTTTTGCCCCTCATTTATCAGTCAAAGCATAATTGTGTAAACAAAAGAGAAAGAGGGATGACCTTCAACACCAGTTCCGTCCTTCACCATGGGAGCCGCTCTTGTGAATCCAGTTTGCTTGTGACGTACTGTATTTTCTGTTTACCATTCGTTGACATTATCATACATCTCCCAAAATATAGACACTCCTCCACGGTATGTGATTGTTGGCAGGCACCCGAGGATTCGGTTAGCCATGGTTTGTGAAAGATGGATGGGAGGAGTGTCAAACTTTTAAATACCTCTGTTTAATAAAATAAAAGCTCTAGCACATGAGTGATCCCTGCTTCCCTATGTGAAGGGACTTTCTTTTACTTTTATGTTGAGTCTCCATCTTCTAACTTTATGCATAGTTGAGAGAGCATTTTTGCCATTCTAAGTTCTATGTGCATTTGTCCTGTAAGCATCAATAATTACTTCATGATGTGATATTATGTGTTCTTAAATTATTTGTTCTAGTCTTCCTCATGAACTTTGAAGGTGTCCTGGCATTTATGTTTTTCCCTACTCTTAAGGACTATCGAAATATCACTTTGCCATGCTTTCTCTATAGCTGAAACAAACGTTTATCTTTCTTTGCATTATTATTCATGATCCTTTATTTGAGTTACTCTTCGTCATGCAAAGTAATTGCTATGCTTTATTATCAAAGTTTTAGTTATCATGCCTGTGTTAAAAGTTTTATGATCTTAGCGTGCATATTCTTTTACATTAGATTGATCAAATTTATGTTAGTAGCATGTCACCTTAGAAATTATTGTGTTTTATCGTTTACCTACTCGAGGAAGAGTAGGAACTAAGCTTGGGGATGGTTGTATCTATAATTTCTAATGCTCCATGATCATATTTTTCCAATTGCTACTTGTTTTCTCCCTTATTTATATCATTTTTATACGTTTTCCGGGACTAACCTGTTAACAAGATGCCAAGTGCCAGTTCCCTGTTTTCTGTTGTTTTTTGTTTCAGAAAAGTTGTTCTGCAAACATTCTCGGAATTGGACCCCACAAAGCCGAAAGTTCCTATTTTCGCCGGAAGCATCCAGAACACCGAAGAGGAGTCGAAGAGGGGCAACAGGGGGGGCCACACCATAGGGTGGCGCGGGTCCCCCTGACCGCGCCACCTATAGGTGTCGGGCCCCTGGAGCTCCACCGCCTTTGCCCTTTCGCCTATTTAAGCCCCCAGGATGGAAAACCCTAAACACATGATCAAAAATCCCTGAAAAGTTCTGCAGCCGCCGTCACCGTCAACCCTAGATCAGGGGGTTCTGAAGCTGTTTCCGGCACCCTGCCGGAGAGGAGATCATCACCGGAGGCTTCTACATCACCATGCCTGTCTCCAGAGTAATGCGTGAGTAGTTCATCCTTGGACTACGGGTTCGTAGCTGTAGCTAGATGGTTGTCTTCTCCTCATATGCCTCCATGTTTAGATATCGTGAGCTGCCTATCATGATTGATATTGATCTTATGTAATTCTATATGCTGTGTTTGCTGAGATCCGATGAATATTGAACTTATGCCAAGTTGATTATAGTATTTATTTGCTTATTCTATTTGTGATCTTGCATGCTTTTCGTTGCTAGTGGTTGCTCTGGCCAAGTAGTTGCTAGTGACTCCAAGAGGGAGTATTTATGCTCGATAGTGGGTTCATGCCTCCTTTTCGCCTTGCTCGGGTGACAGAAACATGAAGGGGGAGGATGTGTTGTTGCCATTAGGGAGAAAACAACGATGAGAGTGCCAGCGTGCATAATCATTGCTTACATTACACACTTTGTTTAATGCAATTATCTGTTGCTTGCAACTTAATACCTAAGGGGGTTCGAATGATAACCTGAGGGTGGATTATTAATCATAGATGCAGATGGATGTCGGTCTATGTATCTTGTTGTAATGCTGGCACTAAATATCATAGTAATCTTCATGTCATATTGTGCACTACGGTGCAACCTCTATTTGTCAATTGCCCAGCTGTAATTTGTTCACCCAGCATGCTATCTTTTATGGAGATACACCACTAGTGAAACTATGAACCCCGGTCCATTTTCCACACTGTTAAACAAACCACAACAATTTCCTGCTTTCTTTACTTACTGCAAGCATACACTGTTTTCCACACTATACGTCTAATCTTTGTTTTCAGCAAGACCGGTGAGATTAACAAACTCACTGTACCGTTGGGGCAAAGTATTTTTGGTTGTGTTGTGTGCAGGTTCCACGTTGTTGCTGACACGGGTGAAGCACTAGCACCACCGTCAGTGGCATCAACCTTCTGAAGGTCCTCTTTCTCCTACTAGATTGATAACCCTGGTTCTTAACTAAGGGGAAAACTCCTACCGATGTGCTCATCATACCCTCCTCTTGGGGTTCCCAACAAAGTGCATCACTCCTTCTAAGAAAAAGAAGAAGAAACATAAAACTATTGTAGAATCTCCTGAACCTGCTAAAGATCCCAATAGTGTATCTATTTCTGATGTTGAAACTAAAAGTGGTAATGATAAGAGTGATGCTTCTGATAAATAAGAAATTGAAGTTGAACCTAAAAAGGAAACTAAAAATGCAAAGTACACTAAGGAGGATTTCATTGCTAATAAACATGGTAAAGAAAGAGAACCTTGGGTACAAAAACCAATGCCTTTTCCTAATAAGAAACATAAATAGAAGGAAGAAGAACATTAGAATAAGTTCTGTGAGTGGATGAAACCTTTGTTTTTGCAAATTCTTTTGACTGATGCTATTAAACTGCCTCCTTATTCAAAATATAAGAAAGATACCGTCTCTAACAAAAGGAAGATTCGTAATGAGGAAATTTCCACTATGCTTGCTAATTACTCTTTTAATGGTAAGGTTCCAAAGAAGCTTGGAGATCATGGTATACCCACTATTCCATGCTCCATTAAAAATAATTATGTTAGAACTTCTTTATGTGACTTGGGAGCAGGAGTTAGTGTTATGCCTTTTTCTCTCTACAAGAGACTCTCTCTGAAAAAACTAATACCAACTGATATATCCCTGCAAATGGCTGATAAATCTACTGCTATTCCTGTTAATATATGTGAGAATGTTCTTGTTCAAGTGTATACTAGTTGTTTGATATCAACTGACTTTGTTGTGTTGGAAATGCCTAAAAATGGTAATATATCTATTATTCTTGGGAGAACTTTTATTAGCACTGCATGGGGCTGTTATTGATTGCGTCCAAGGAAAAGTAACTTTTAATGTCAATGATAAATAGCACACCGTTTATTTTCCCAAGAAGATTGATGGTAAATATGGTCGAAATTCAATTGAAAATATTGAGACCATCAAAATTGGAGAACTCTATTGTCCTAGTCCAATGCCACAACAAGAATATGAAATTATTATGATTGGAACCATGTCTATCAAAGTTGAGGTAACATAATCATTTAGTGATATGCAAAGTTTTTCTTCATGTCAATTGTTTTGGTAACAAGACTTGATCAACCTTGTTAACAAAGTGATTTAGAATGAAGCAAACAATGTTTTCACTATGTTTTCACCTTGTCTACTTTTGTTTTCACCATGTTCACCTTTGTCTTCACCATGTTTTCATCATGTTACTTTAGTTTCACTATGTTTTCACCCTCCACGGTAATGTTTTCACCATGTTTTCACCTTCCCAACTTTGTTTTCACCATCCATAATTTTGTTTTCACCACTTCCACCTTTGTTTCCACTGGTTATTTACACATTATAATGTCTTATAACTTCTATAGAATTGGTTTTGTTTCTGTTTTCCATTATTCCATAATTGTTTTCCTGGTTTTCCATCATTTATTAAATTCTGAAAATACCTCGAAAATAAAGTTTCTCTAAAAAATCCAGAAAAATTACATTAAGTTTTACATTAAAAATGGGGCAGAGAGGCACCTAGGGCAGCCTAGGGGGGCCCACCATGCCTCCGCACCACCTGGTGGCGCGGGTAGGCCCCTGGGTGCGCCAGCACATGGTGTGGGGCCCCAGGCTCTCCACTTACTCTCCTTCCGGCCAAACAGCTCTCTCTCTCCACCAAACTCGAAAACATTCCTGGAACCCGAGTTCTTGTTGTTCTTCCTCGTGATTTTTTGATCTCCTTGCTCAGCTCATCTTTGTTGCTAAAATTTGGAGCATTTGCTCTCCGGTATGTGACTCCTCCGATTGTCCAAGACGCCAAGTAGAGTTTTGTTTAGTGGAGTATTTCTTGAGTATTTTGGTACTGCATGTGACAGGATATGTGAGTTTGCATGATTGTTTAGTGTTTAAATAAATTATTTTTTGATGCATGTATAGCTCCCCTACAAGTCTCTATAGTAGTTTCTTTCATATAGTTGCTCCAAAATCATTTTTATGAGATGTGTTAAAAAATTCAGAAATGGAGGGAGATGTACACCAACTTGACCATCAAGAGTTAGAATTGCATGAAGTCATGAGGCTCCACCGTGAAGAGAGTGTATTTCCTTCAATCTATCAGTGCCATGCCTTTATGAATGCTGCTGGGATTTTGCAAGACTTCCAAACTCTAATTTCTAATGCAGGTTTGGAACGTTTGGTGGAAGGTGAACCTAATCAATTTGTTAAACTAACCATGTATGTGGTGCAGGATTTTAGTTTCAGTTATGCCTCACCTAACCCCATGGTGCATTATAAAATTTATAATAAAACTCTCAACCTACCTTTTGATGATTTTTGCGCAGCTATTAGTGTGCCCCAATGGGGATCACGTGAGAGGATACGAGGGCAGACCAAACCATTGATGGATTTTTACAAAGAAATCTGCCAGGGAGAAGCTTCTCAGATGAGATTAGTAAAATTCAAAATATTCAACTCCCATCTATTCGATATTTTTCCTATTTTATTGCCAAATGTGTTCTAGCTAGGGAAACTGCAAACAAGTTATCTGCTTATGATTTAGATTTCATCGCAGCTGCCTTGAAATGTGATAGGACTTGTAATTTTGGTGCTTTGATAGCTTTCTGTCTTGGTGCTAACTATGAGAAAGGAGGAATTTGTGGTGGTATCATTGCCTCTCATTTATTAGCCTTACATGGTGTAGTTCCACACCATTTAGACATTCAGTTTCCCATAGAGAAGCTTGATCTTAATTCCATGATAAAACATAAATTTGTTTCCACCTCTGCTAACTTGAACAACTTATCCTATGAAATAACCTTTTTCAAGAAATCAGGATGGAGAGTAACTAAGTCTGATAGAGTGGTCAATTTGCATGCGCCTCTTTTGCTTAACCTTGATGCCAGGAAAGGATGGTCACTCTCAAAGAGTGAATTTTATGCATACATGGAGGAGCACCTCCATCATGTAGAGGACGCTGGAGAGGGGGACCAAAATGATTTCGTCAATCCCTCTGACACTGCTCGATTTCCGTACCAGCACCCTGGTTATGATTATACGCCTGTTGCTTCATCTTCTTCATGGGCACCTGAGTACGACCATGCTAGGAAAGACCCACCAGCGTGGGGTTACTACCCGCGCCGTGATTGATCTCTACTTAGGCCAAAAGTCTAAGCTTGGGGAGAGGTATGCCGACATCACACTCATTTGCATATCATGTTTCTATCGGTTCTTTGTATATCCATATTTCCATTTCTTTCGTTTTTTTGGTTTTTCTTGTTTTGTTTCTGCTTTCCAAAACACAAAAAGACCAAAAATATTTCTATTGTTTCTCTTTATTTGGTTCTTTAGTTTATTATGTTGGTTTTCTTTACTTTCTAGTTTTAGTTTAATATTCAAAAACTCAAAAAGATTTTTGCTTTGTTTGCTTGTTTCCTTCTGTTCTTGTTTTAAATTCAAAAATCCAAAAATAGTTTTTGTTCTTCTTTGGTTTTGTAAAGTTTTTTGTAGAGTTCAGGGGTCTTCCGTGTCTCCATTGGAGTTTGGTTATTATTTTATATTATTCAAGCCACACAAGTGAAGAGCAATTATGATTATTTACGACAATTCAAGTTGTGGTGAAAGGCTGGTGTGAACTCTATTTGTTTTTATTTTTGTACATATACTCATCCATGTGGACATGCTTAGTTTTTTCGTGTAAGGTATATGTTATTTCATGAATACTTAGTAGTGCATGCTCTATTATGATTAGTTCCAACTTACTAATAGTAGATAGCATGTCGTATAAATGTTTGCTCGCATTGTTTTATTCATAGAAGGGTATGACATTGTGGTATCTTCCTCTGAATGTTTCACTTGAATTGACCTGGCGCATGATCACGCATGCTAAGACTAAAAAAGAAAAGTCAATTAAGCCTCGACAATTTATTTTGCCTCATAATATTTGTATCACTTTTATGCCCGCGTTAATTTTATGTTGTCGCAAGCATGATTATGGAAGTTATTGCTCTCTTGATTGTCGCTCACAGTCTATTGCTAGCCTTCACTTGTACTGAGTATGAGCTCTACTCGTTCATCCAACTCCCAAAAAACAAAGTTTGACAAATGTGACCACCATACCTGCCAGTGCAAGTAAATTTTTATGTGCTGCCTTTAAAACCTTCAAAATACTTCTTACTTTGTGACACTGTTTTAGCTCATGAGGAAGTAGTATCTTGGTTTGTTATCTTCCATACTAATTAAGTACCCCGACTTGCATGCTTCATCTGCTCGTCACTAATTTTGCAAAGAGTTGGTTAGAACATTATAACATCAAAAAGTTCAACAAGTAAATAGGCACTCCTCCATGGTATGAGATTGTTGGCAGGCACCCGAGGATTCGGTTAGCCATGGTTTGCGAAAGCAAGGTGGGGAGGAGTGTCAGACTATATGAAGTGCATGTTATAAATGCCTAATATAAATAATTCGGAACCGCTCTCAACTTGTTTAGTATGGAACATAACAAGAACTCTATTACCATTCGTTGACATGAACAATCACCTCTCAAAATTATTTTACTTCTGTTATTAATAAAATAAAAAGCTCTAGCACATGTCAATCTCTGCTTCCCTCCGCGAAGGGCCTTTCTTTTACTTTTATGTTGAGTCTTCACCTTATGACTTTATGCACCTTGTCGACAGCATAACTGCTATTCTTAGTGTAATGTGCTTGTCCCAGGATACAGTTAATTGTAATATAAATTTGATGCTTTTATCTTTGATATCTTTACTTCTAGTCTTCAGTTGAACCTTAGAGGTGCCCTAGCATTTATGTTTTTTTCCACAATTAACGGCAAGTGAGATACCACTTTATCATATCTTATTATGAATATTGCAATCCTGCAAATTGATATATTTTATGTTGCGTGTTATTAGTTTGTTGGAATATCTTCATGGTTTGCATAACTATTAGGTGACTTTATTTTTCATACTTCTTATTATGAATTACCTAAGCACTTGATCATATAGTGAGAATATTTACATCATATGAAGCAAATGTGTTCGTAAAAATTCTTTTATCGCACTTAGTTGTTAGCTGAATTGCTTGAGTACAAGCAATAAGCTAAGCTTGGGGGGAGTTGATACGTCCAAAACGTATCTCCTTTTACAAACACGTTTGTTGTTTTTTCTTTAAACTTGTGATTTTTGGATACAACTAACACGGACTAACGATATTTTCATCAGAATTACCTTGGTGTCTTGTTTTTGTGCGGAAAATTAATTTTCAGGGAAATGCCCGGAAAAAGTCCCAATCCGTCTATTTTACCCGAAGACCCCCGAAGCAAGAAGATGAGTTGGAGAGGGGCCAGGAGGGGCCCACACCACCTGGCGCGCCCCCTAGGCCGCGCCACCTGATGGTGTGGTTGCCTCGTGCGCCCCCTCGGGCTCCCCTTTCGCCTACTTAACCCCTTTGACCAAAAAACAGAGTGGGGTTCGTTATATTCTCGAGAAACACACCAGAGCGCCGCCTCCACCTCGAAACCCAATTCAGGGATCAGAAGTTCCTGTTCTGGCACCCTGCCGGGACGGGGATTTGAAGGAGATCATCGCTATCGTCGTCGCCACCACCTATCCTTCAACCATCCATGATTCCCCCATCCATGTGTGAGTAATCCCCGTTATAGGTTGAGAGGGATGGTAGGGATTGGATGAGATCGATCATGTAATTATGCCAGATTATTAGGGCATGGTGCCTAGTAACTATTCTTAGTGCTATCTATCGTTGTTGCAACTTGTTATGCTTAATGCTTGTCAATGTGGCCCGAGTTCCATGATCTCAGATTTGAACATGTTATTGTTTCATGAAGATAATTATGTTTTTTTTATCATACCTACAAGCTGTTTACACATGTCGTTGTCCAGAACCCGAGGCCCCAAAGTGACAGAAATTGGGACAACCAGAGGCGATGGCTGCGATGTGAGGATCACATGTGTTCATGGAGTGTTAATGCTTTGCTCGATGCTTTATTAAAAAGAGCACCTTAATTACCAGTAGTTTCCCTTGAGGCCCCGCTGCAAACGGGCTGGTAGGACAAAAGATGTTGTGCAAGTTTCTCATTGCAAGCACGTACGACTAAATATGTAACACATGCCTATGGTTACCTAGTACTTGGATGCTTTATTATTATCTATCTGCGATGCCCATGTTTTGATTACTATATGAACTATCTTTTCCATGCAACGCCCGTTCATCCATCCCTATGCCGACCGTACTTTAATCCTGATGTTTCCCACAATTGATACCGTTGTTACTATTTTACTCCTGCAGTAATTTTACTACTGCTACTCATGGAAAAAAAATAGCACGCTATTTCGGTGCTAATAGCACGATATAGCATATTTGGAGGTTCCAAGCTAATTTTAACATGTTTGCTCGCTATTGCGCTATTCACGAAATAGCATGCTATATCACGCTAAAACGGTGTAACATTATAGCGCGCTATTATTTTTTTAGCCTATCGAGCCAAATACCAAATTTTCCCACTTAGGAAGAAGAAAAAGTTTCTTCGTGTTTTTTCTGGCCCCGTGAAATATTGATGTTAGGATCTAACCAACTAGAGAACACTTTTTATGTGCTTATACATATATTTTTCTGAAATTTTTGGACTATATGTCATTTATTCTTGTTCAAATCCTTCAATTCTTGAGATATATTTGATAGTTTTTTAAAAACGCTATTTTGATATAGCACGCTATTATCACGATATAGCCTGCATAGCATCTTGAGGAGACTGGCGTTATTTCTTATAGCACGCTATTTTTTTCTTGATGCTACTGCTATAAAATTGTTACCACTGATAAACTGTTGCGAGCAAGTCTACTTTCAGGTGCAGCTGAATTGACAAATCATATGTTAAGGTTTATAAATATTCTTTGGCTTCCCTTATGTCGAATCAATAAATTTGTGTTTTACTTCCCTCAAAGACTGTTGCGATCCCCTATACTTGTGAGTCGTCATTTCCTCAAAAAGGACTTATAAAATCTTCCTTTTCTTCTTCTTCTTCATCGTCTTCTAGGAGAGTATTCTTCTTGAGTTGAAGTTCGCTTCTTGTTGATGTCTTGGTAAAAAGCTCTCATCTCACTTGAAAAACTAATTCTAAGTCTTAGAAAAAATAAACTTGATACTAATCATCTTGAATACAAATTCTAAGTCCTGGAAAGCAAATTTTAAGCTCCAAGACTTCACATTGGTTGGTCTTGTTAAGTACCATCTCCAGGCTCCTTTGTAGCTTCCTCCTTGGTGTGGTGACTTCATTGAATTTTGAGACACTTGATGGTTTGACACAAGCATAGGGGCTGGTCTTGATCTAACTTAGCACAAAGTCTAAGGAAAGAAAATAAAAAAGGACAAAGACTTAGAGAAAAAGGGGGTTGGTCTTCTTGAAGCTCCTCTTTATTTTCTTCTAAGTGCTTATACTTCTTGGAGATGCTTCTGATTTTTTTTCTTTGCTAAGTCCTTCATTGGTCTTCTAGCTTCATGTTGAAAATCATCTAGTTGAAACTTGGAGCATCTCCCTTGCACTTCATGGTTTTCTCTTCTCCTGGCTTGGTGTTTTTTCAACTAAGAGGTCCATCTAGAGAAAAATTACATGGACATGGTTTCAAGGCATCCAAAGGCTTTATTCTCTCTAGTCTAAGGTTAGTACTTAGAACAAAAAATGCTAAAGAAAACACATTGTAAATATTAACAGAAATTAAACTAAGTAAAAACACACAAAAAAGGCCAAATCAATTCTAAATTCAATTTTAATTGGTTCAATAATTACTTTAGGATGGAGAATATGAAATACACATCTTATGGTTTACAACAATATTTTTATTTGCAAGTTTTAGATTTGTAGAATTTAAACTATGCCAAAAATCATCAAACAATCATATTTGAATTTGAATCAATTTAGGTTTGTAAAATTTAAATTTGGATAGTGCTAAAAGATTCTACATGTTTAGGGATTTTCAAAAGGTTCAAGTTTGCTTAATTTGGAGCTATGGTTGAAAAATTATGATGATTCTAAGATGGACGGCTTTTCTGCAGAACTGCGAATTGATTTATTCCGGAATTAAACATAAAATAGCTGGCACACATGGCACGTTCTAATTGGATGGGCTGGCTGACGCGGTGATGACTCGGCGCTGACTAGGCTGCGCTGACGTGGATAAGTCGGATGGATCTGGATCCTTAGATCTAGATCTAACGGGTAAGGCTGCGTACCTCTTCGCGTTATATCGTGGCCGTTCGATGTGATCCGACGGTGCTGGGTGCAGGAAAGCTCAGGGTCGCCGGCGATGGAGATCCCGGCGGCGCGCCGGTGAACTGTGGCTCGAAAACGATAGGAGACGGTGCTCGTGTGATCTGCACGCTCGATGGAGACGACTACGAAGCGCGGCGTGACGAGAGGGGCTCGATGGTGACATCGGTGAGCTCCAAGGAGCCCTTTGTTAAGTAGCAATTGGATGCAGAAGAGCTCCGGTGAGCTTGTGTCGAGCATGGTGCGGCTGTTTCTTCTGCGAAGAAAATCAAAAGGAAGTTAAGAGGGTGCGCGAGGGAAAGTAGAAGGGCATGGAGGGGGCAGCAGGTGTGATCTACGGTGGCCGGAATCAAGTGGAGACAACGGCTAGGGTTTCGGCATCGAGCGAGAAATTTCAGCGGCCTGGAGGCGCAATCTCGAGCAGAGGGAGAGGGGAAACGGAGAGGAGATGTGTGGCTATATATGGGGTGGTCTCGGGGCCACCAATTTTCCGTAAATCGCAAGCAATTGGGAGGAGGATTCGGTTTCGACACGTACTTGACTTCTTGTGTTGGAGGTTAAAGAAAGGTTACGTCAGCATGACTTCATCTGTGGGTCCTTAAAGTCATTGAGCCCATCCAATTAGAACGTGCCACGTGTGCCACCTGTATTCTGTTTAATTCCAGAATAAAATCAATTCCCAGTTTTGCAGAAAACCGTCCATCTTAGAATCATCATAACTTTTCAACCATAGCTTCAAATTAAGAAAACTTTAACTTTTTGAAAATCCCTGAACATATAGAATCTTTTAGAACTTTCCAAATTCAAATTTGACAAAATTAAATTTATTCAAATTCAAATATGCCTGTTTGATGATTTTTTGCATAGTTTAAATTCTACAAATCTAAAAATTGCAAATAAAATATCCCTGGAAACCTTAAGATGTGTATTTCATATTATCTGTCCCAAAATAATTTTTGAACCAATTAAAATTAAATTTGGAATTGATTGGTCTTTTTGAGTGTTTTTGACTTAGTTTAATTTCTGTTAATATTTCCAATGTGTTTTCTTTAGCATTTTTGTTCTAAGTACTAACCTTAGACTAGAGAGAGGGAGGGTGCAGGCTGGTCTTGGGCTGATGTGGCCTGATCTGTTGTCGGATATATGCTAAATGGGGGTATATCTGGCATTGGCCAAAGGTCAGATTACCAGGGGGGCCCACGGGCAATGGAGCGGAGTCCATTGGGCGGCCTAGTAAGATGACGCGTTGTAAGCCGGATTCTAGAAGAACCCGGATCACATCCCATACGTGATACGACTTGGAGACGAAACCGGAAGTCCTTACTTTCCAAGTTCGTATACTTTTCGTAGTCTTCTAGGTTTCCTCCCTGTAAGCCCTAGTCCGACTCTCTATATAAAGTCGGACGGGAGCAAGAGAACAACAAGACAATAGCTAGAAGCCAACTCGTAGAGAAGTTCATCCTCGTCGGGTTAGAGAAACCATACTCGAAATTATACTCTGTATACTTTGGGCTTCAACCCTGATTTTACTGAGATTGCAGGAGTAGGAATGCCGCCATAGTTGCGACGTACCGAACCTGGGTAAATCGTGTCGTCGCTTCCAGTTCTCCCACATTCCCTCATGGTTCTACCAGTAGGCTTATGGCACCCCCGTCCATGATCCCAACTACGAAGTTTCGACAGTTGGCGTCCATCGTGGGGTGATACGTCTCAGACGTATCTATAAATTCTGATGCTCCATGATGATATTATGCCAATTGCTACATGTTTTCTCCCTTCTTTATGCCATTTTTACACGTTTTCCGGAACTAACCTATTAACAAGATGCCAAGTGCCAGTACCCTATTTTCTGCTATTTTTTATTTAAGAAAAGTTGTTCTGGAAATATACTCGGAATGGGACCCCACAAATCCCGAAGTTCCTATTTTCCCCGGAAGCATCCAGAAGACCGAAGAGGAGTCGAAGACGGGCACCAGGGGGCCCACACCATGGGGTGGCGCCCCCCCTTGGTCGCGCCAGGGGTGGTGTGGGGCCCCCCAGGGCTCCACCGCCTTTGCCCTTTCGCCTATTTATTCCCCTAGATGGAAAACCCTAAACACATGATCAAATATCCCCGAAAAGTTCCACGGCCGTTGTCATCGTCAACCCTAGATTAGGGGGTTCTGAAACTGTCTCCCGGCGCCCTGCCGGAGAGGAGATCGTCACCGGAGGCCTCTTCATCCCCATGCCTGCCTCCGGAGTGATGCGTGAGTAGTTCATACTTGGACTACGGGTCCATAGCAGTAGCTAGATGGTTGTCTTCTCCCTCTATGCCTCCATGTTTAGATCCCGTGAGCAGCCTAACATGATCGAGATTGTTCTTATGTAATTCTGTGTGCTGTGTTTGCTGGGATCCGATGAATATTGAACTTATGCCAAGTTGATTATAGTATTTATTGCATATGTTATTTGTGATCTTGCATGCTTTCCGTTGTTAGTGGTTGCTCTGGCCAAGCAGTTTCTAGTGACTCCAAGAGGGAGTATTTATGCTCGATAGTGGGTTCATGCCTCCTTTCGCATGTGCTCTGCGTGTAGAATCATTGCTTACATTACACACATTGCTTAATGCGATTATCTGTTGCTTGCAACTTAATAACTAAGGGTTTCAGATGATAACCTGAGGATGGATTATTAGTCATAGATGTAGTTGGATTACGGTCTATGTATATTGTTGTAATGCCCGCACTAAATATCATAGTAGTCATCATGTCATGAATGTGCACTACGGTGCAATCTTTATTTGTCAATTGCCTAGCTGTAATTTGTTCACCCAGCATGATATCTTTTATGGAGAGACACCACTAGTGAACCAATGAACCCCGGTCCATTTTCCTACACTGTTAAACAAACCACTACAATTTCCTGCTTTCTTTACTTACTGCAAGCATACATTATTTTCCACACTATACGTCTAATCTTTGTTTTTAGCAAGACCGGTCATATTGACAACCTCACTGTACCGTTGGGACAAAGTATTTTAGTTGTGTTGTGTGCAGGTTCCGCGTTGTTGCTGACACCGGTGAGGCGCCATCACCACCGTCAGTGGCATCAACCTTCCGAAGATCATCTTTCCCCTACTGGATTGATAACCTTGGTTCTTAACTGAGGGAGATTCTTACTATTGCACTCATCACACACTCCTCTTGGGGTTCCCAACGCACCATCCATAGTTTCCGTAGCAAGAATTTCTGGCACCATTGCTAGGGATTTAAAGTCAACTCTCCAAGCGATCAAGAATTTTTGGCGCCGTTGCCGGGGAGGAAGAAGTCTTCTTGCAAGGGGAGTCTCTCGCTCTCAACCTCTTTATTTTGTTTATTGTCTTTTCTTTGTCTTGTTTTGCTTCTTTATATCAAAAACATAAAAAATAGTTTACTTTATAGTTGTTATTTATTTGCTTGCTTTTATTTTGCTAGAATGAGTATTCCTGAAGTTGAGGTTCGTTCTTTTAGGCAACAGGGGGAGAGAGTTTAAAAGATGCTTGGTATAGAATAAACAATGCTCATAATAGGTGTACAAAAAAATATTCTACCTTGATACTCCTCAGGAATTTTTATGTTGGTACTACTGGCTGGTATAGGTATGTGTTAGATACTCTTACGGGTGGAAATTTTCTAGGAACTCCTGCCTTGGAAGCCTGCAATTTGATTGAAAGTTTGGTAGGAACGCCCCCCACCATAACTGTTAAAACTGAGACCACTTTGGAGGATGTTATTAATAAACTAAACTCTTTGGAAATGAACTTACCAATTTTCCTTGATAATGCTAGCAAGGTTAATGAATCAATAATAACTATTGATAAAAGAATCACTGCTTTAGAAGCTGGCAACACTCATGATGATCAAAATTCTAGGGTAAACTAGAGGAGGATATGGGAATTTAAGCTCAACTTTTTCATCTCTTAAATTCAAAAAGGAGAAAGCCTTTGTAGGATACGAGCAAAGATTCATGTATGTTCCCAAGATAACTAAACCCAAATCTCAATATGTGCCGAAAATAGCTAAAACAATTAATGAAACTAATAGTGACCTTCATGTTGAATCTTAAGAAACACCTAGAGTGCCTATTGCTGCAAATAATTATTTAGAGGAAGTTACAGATGTTGATGCTTCACTTGAAAATACTTGAGTTACTTTCTATGCCTAGCTGAAAGGCGTTAAAGAAAAGCGCTACCGGGAGACAACCCGTTTTATTTCTCCGTTTTCAACCTGTTTTCCTTCATTTTATTGTGTTTTCTTTGCACCTGGGTGTTGTCTATTTCCTTAGAAACCCCGCCGTATCTTTTCTTTTGTGTCTTTGTTGAGCCAAGTAAAGCCTCTAGTGGAAAGTTGAGGCTATATTTCGGATTTCTGCGCAGGAAACAAATTTCTTCTGTCCACTGTTAAATTCGTATAAAATCACAGAAAACTCAAAATGACCTGAGTTTTTTTCTGCGTAATCCTGGCTATATACGCAACTTTTATTAGTTGAATACTTTTTTTTTGAGCAACAGAAGATTTTAGAAAAAAAACATATTTACCTGTTGTCCTGTTTTGACAGATTTCTGCCAATAATTGCATTTGTATCTTAATCTCTTTCTTTTGGTGTTCTTTTGAGAAAAAGAGTTTTAAAAGAAGTTGTGACAGTAGCTAATGTGTTTTTGAGTGTTAGGATTGTGTTGAAACTTAACCATGTTAATTTATTATTTCGATTGCACTAACGTTGCTAATGAAGATTGTGAGAAGTTTGGTGTGAAGGAAGTTTTCAAGGGTCAAGAGAAGAGGATGATATGATGTGATAAAGAAGAGTGAAAAGTCTAAGATTGGGGATGCCCCGGTGGTAAATCCCAGAAAATTCCAAGAAGACTCAAGCGTCTAAGCTTGGGGATGCCCAAGGCATCCCCTTCTTCATCGACAAATTATCAGGTCACTTCTAGTGAAACTATATTTTTATTCGGTCACATCTTATGTGATTTACTTAGAACGTCTTTTATTTTTTCTTTCAGTTTGTTTTTATTTTTGCAATAAGCTTGGTTGGACCCCAGCATTCTATTATTGGAGAGTGACACGCTCCGTTTTTTTATGGGAATACTTTGTATTCTTAATCTTTGTCTGGCTGCTGCATTTATTTAGCTCATGTTTTGCATGTATCTCTTATCTAAGAGCTGTTAGTTTTAGTAGTGTTATGTGAGTGCTCTCATGTTTGCTTACTGTATCATGAAGAGTATTTTTGTTTAAACATATCTTGTATGGTGCTTGTTGGGAGAAGAAACTGTTGCTTGAAGTAGAATTTTTAATGGTGCAAGTAGAAACTTGTATAGATTGTGGCTAGAACTTTTTCGCATCATGCTAGATGTTATTTTAGTTTTAAAGCCTTGTGGTTATTGATTAGCATGATCAGCCTCAAATATCTGGGAGTGTTTAAGGTGCCATTGAAAGATTCATGAGTTGTTCTTGTCATATTAAAGCATAAATTAATGGTATTCTCCTTTGAATGTTTTATTTGGCTGACTTGGCGCATGCTCACATCATGTTTATGACTATGAACCAGCACTAATATCCTCTATGATAATTTACTTTTTGAACATGTGATACCGCTTATTCTTTAATTAATGATGTTTATGTCGCTATGCATGATTATGGCTCTTATGCTCTCTTGATTTGTCGCTCCCAGTCTTTTGCTAGCCTCCACCTGTAGTGAGTATGAGCTCTACTTGTGCATCCAACTCCCTAAAACCAAGTTTTCCCCATTGTGTCCACCATACCTACCTACATGTGGTATTTAACTGCCACTCCAAGTAAATTGCTCATGTGAACCATCAAAATTACTCCTGCTTTACCTGTTTTTGCTCATGAGGGCGTAAATAGAGAATCTTTATCTCACTTGTTGATTGTATTTCACACTCTATACTAGTGGCTTCATCCGCTTATCCAAATGATAGAAGAGCTGGCAACGGGGTGCCCAGCCCCAAATTAATACACACAAAATCTTTCACTATTTTTGCCCCTGATTTATCAGTCAAAGCATAATTGTGTAAACAAAAGAGAAAGAGGGATGACCTTCTATAACAGTTGCATCCTTCATATGGGAGCCGCTCTCGTGGAATCTAGTTGTCTTGTGACGTACTGTATTTTCTGTTTACCATTCGTTGACATTAGCATACATCTCCCAAAATATAGACACTCAGTGTCAAACTTTTAATACCTCTGTTTAATAAAATAAAAAGCTCTGGCAGATGAGTGGTCCCTGCTTCCCTCTACGAAGGGCCTTTCTTTTACTTTTATGTTGAGTCTCCATCTTCTAACTTTATGCACAGTTGAGAGAGCATTTTTTCCATTCTGAGTTTTATGTGCATTTGTCCCAGAATCATTATTAATTGATTCATGATGTGTTATTGTTTGTTCTCGAATTATTTGTTCTAGTCTTCCTCATGAACTTTTGAAGGTGTCCTAGCATTTATGTTTTGCCCCACTCTTAAAAACTAGCGAAATACCACTTTGCCATGCTTTCTCTACACTTGAAACAAACATATATCTTTCTTTGCATTGTTATTCATGATCTTTTATTTGAGATACTTCTCTTGATGCAAAGTGATTGCTATGCTTTATTATTAAAGTTCTATTTATCATGTTTGTGTTAAAAGTTCTATGATCTCAGCTTACATATGCTTTTATATTTTTATGATCAAGTTTATGTTAGTAGCATGTCACCTCAGAAATTATATTGTTTTATCGTTTACCTACTCGAGGACGAGTAGGAACTAAGCTTGGGGATACTTGATACGTCTCCAACGTATCTATAATTTCTTATGCTCCATGATGATATTATGCCAATTGCTACATATTTTCTCCCTTCTCTATGTGATTTTTACACGTTTTTTGGGATTAACCTATTAACAAGATGCCAAGTGCCAGTTCCATGTTTTCTGCTATTTTTTATTTCAGAAAAGTTGTTCTGGAAATATTCTCGGAATTGGACCCCAGAAATCCCGAACTTCCTATTTTCCCTGGAAGCGTCCAGGAGACCGAAGAGGAGTCGAAGATGGGCACTAGGGGGGCCACATCATGGGGTGGCGCCCCCCCTTGGCCTCGCCAGGGGGTGGTGTGGGGCCCCCAGGGCTCCACTGCCTTTTCCCTTTCACCTATTTTATTTCCCCCGGATGGAAAACCCTAGAAACCTGATCAAATATCCCCGAAAAGTTCTGAAGCCGCCGTCGTCGCCAACCCTAGATCAGGGGGTTCTGAAGCTGTCTCCCGGCGCCCTGCCGGAGACGAGATCACCACTGGAGGCCTCTTCATCACCATGCTTTCCTCCGGAGTGATGTGTGGGTAGTTCATCCTTGGACTACGGGTCCATAGCAGTAGCTAGATGGTTGTCTTCTCCTCCTATGCCTCCATGTTTAGATCTCGTGAGCTGCCTAACATGATCGAGATTGTTCTTATGTAATTCTATGTGCTGTGTTTGCTGGGATCCGATTAATATTGAACATATGCCAAGTTGATTATAGTCTTTATTGCATATGTTATTTGTGATCTTGCATGCTTTCCGTTGCTAGTGGTTTCTCTGGCCAAGTAGTTGCTAGTGACTCCAAGAGGGAGTATTTATGCTCGATAGTGGGTTCATGCCTCCTTTTCGCCTGTGCTCGAGTGACAGAAACGTGACGGGGGAGGATGTGTTGTTGCCACTAGGGAGAAAATAGCGGTGTGAGTGCCTGCGTGTACAATCATTGCTTACATTACACACATTGCTTAATGCGATTATCTGTTGCTTTCAACTTAATACCTAAAGGAGTCCAGATGATAACCTGAGGGTGGATTATTAGTCATAGATGCGGCTGGATTACGGTCTATGTATATTGTTGTAATGCCCGCACTAAATATCATAGTAGTCATCATGTCATGAATGTGCACTACGGTGCAATCTTTATTTGTGAATTGCCTAGCTGTAATTTGTTCACCCAGCATGCTATCTTTTATGGAGAGACACCACTAGTGAACCTATTAACCCCGATCCATTTTCCTACACTGTTAAACAAATTACTATAATTTCCTGCTTTCTTTACTTACTGCAAGCATACATTATTTTCCACACTATACGTCTAATCTTTGTTTTCAGCAAGACCGGTGAGATTGACAACCTCACTGTATCGTTGGGACGAAGTATTTTGGTTGTGTTGTGTGCAGGTTCCGCGTTGTTGCTGACACCGGTGAGGCGCTGTCACCACCGTCAGTGGCATCAACCTTCCGAAGATCCTCTTTCTCCTACTAGATTAATAACCTTGGTTCTTAACTGAGGGAAATTCTTACCGCTGCACTCATCACACCCTCCTCTTGGGGTTCCCAACGCACCATCCATAGTTTCTGTAGCAAGAACTTCTGGCACCATTGCTAGGGATTTAAAGTCAACTCTGCAAGCGATCATAGGGCCAGCAGCGTCAGGAGTTAT
The DNA here is from genome assembly GCA_028641055.1 of Alopecurus myosuroides. Taxonomy (NCBI): domain Eukaryota; kingdom Viridiplantae; phylum Streptophyta; class Magnoliopsida; order Poales; family Poaceae; genus Alopecurus; species Alopecurus myosuroides. Next base: position 140,501,308 of record CM054061.1, on the reverse strand, counting down.
GTTTCGAGCGGGAATACTCGGCGGAATCAGCAGCTCGATGACTATTGGAAGCCTGGAATTCGACGGAAACGTCGGACGCTTCCTCAACAATGGATCCTATATGCCAGCACGGAATCATTTGGTAAGTGTTTGTGTCTTACCAATCGGATCTGCTAATATCATTATCAGTTTGACAACAGAAGAAATGGGATTCCGTGGTGGAAGTAATTTCATCCCACCCGCCCTATGTCCAATATATGAAGGCTTCAATGCCGGAATCTGCTCAGGTTAACCCTATTCATACATAGGGCAGATCAAGCATCAATAGTTGCATACCGCCAAAGCATGACTGTATTTGCCGTCTGTCAGGAGATGCTGATACGTCATAAATGTATCCTTAATTTCTTATGTTCCATGTTGTTTTCATGTTGTTTCCTACATGTTTGCTATACACTTTATGTCATTTTTATCGATTTTCTAGACTAAACTATTGACAAGATGCCATGGAGCCAGTTCCCTATTTTCTGTTGTTTTTAGTTTCAGAAAAGTTGTTCTGGAAATATTCTCAGAATTGGAAAATTCAAAGTCCGGAGGTCCTAGAATTCTCGAAGGTTCCACGGAGCCCCGAAGAGGCCCGGAGGGGGGCACATGGGGGCCACACCATAGGGCGGCGCCCCCTGGCCGCGCCATGGGGTGGTGTGGGCCCCCCAGGCCTCCACCTCCTTTGCCTTTTCGCCTATTTATACCCCCCAACATATCAAACCTAAAAAGATACCACTTTGTTCCGAGAAATACCCGAGGCCGGCGTCATTGTCAACCCGAGAATGGGAGGGTTCTGGAGCTCTCCCCGGCACCCCGCCGGGAGGGGGATTCATCACCGGAGGGGTCTACACCACCATACCCTCCTCCGAAGTGATGCATGCGTAGTTCATCCCTGGACTACGGGTCCATAGCAGTAGCTAGATGGTTGTTCTATCCACTTTGTACCTCATGTCTAGATCTCGTGAGCTGCCTCACATGATCGAGATCATCTTTATGTAATGCTACATGTTGTGTTTGCTCGTATCTGATGAATGTTGAATGCTATATCTTCTGATTATCAATATATCATGGTATCTTCATGCTTATGTTATTTATGATCTTACATGCTCTCCATTATTAGTAAATTCTCTGGCCAAGTAGATGCTAGTAACTCCAAGAGGGAGTATTTATGCTCGATAGTGGGTTCATGCCTCCTTTGCATCTGTGCTCGAGGGACAGAAACATGATGGATGGAGGATGTGTTGTTGCCATTAGGGAGAAAACAACAGTGTTTACTTAGTTTACATTGTTTACATTACACAGTTTACTTACTGCGATAATCTGTTGCTTGCAACTTAATACCTAATGTTTGTTCGGATGATATTCGGAGGGTGGATTCTTAGTCATAGATGCAGTTGGATGACGGTCTATGTATTTTGTTGTAATGCCCGCATGAATCACATAGTAATCTTTATGTCTTGCATATGCACTACGGTGAAGCCTTCATTTCTGTCAATTGCCCAGCTGTAATTTGTTCACCACGCATGTTATTTATCTTTTACGGAGAGACCCCACTAGTGAACTGTGCACCCCGGTCCATTTTCTCATACTGATAATACACACACTGCTTTCACTCTGCTTTCATATTGCTTTCATAATGTTTTCCTACTGTTTTCTACACCATACGTTTAACCTCTTTGTGTTCGGCAAAACCGGTGAGATTGACAACCTCACCGCTTGGTTGGGGCAAGGTGATTTGATTGTGTTGTGTAGGTTCCATGTTGCTTCTGAACCGGTAGTAGGCCCTGCCATCTCAGCTGCTTCAACCTTCTGAAGTTACTCCTTCCTCCTACTGGTCGATTAAACCTTGGTTTCTTACTGAGGGAAAACTGTTGTCGTGCTCATCATACCTTCGTCTTGGGGTCTCCCAATGAGTGCAAGATCTGCATCATCAGATGCCTGCGGCTAGATCACACTTTATTGGCATGGTGTAGTCAGAGATTTCCAAAAACACGGAAGACAAAAATCCCGTGGAAAAGGCAGAAAATTATGATCCCTCAGAAAAGGTGGAAGATCCGACATCCGCCGATCAAGCGACGAACTCGGAAGCTGAGTCTGTAGTAGCAGCCATAGAAGCAAAGCTGGACTCGGAAACCAAATCTGCAGATACAGATTCCAAAGATGAAGATGAAGACACTTTCAAAAGAAAATTCAAATCCATCCAGGGGAGCTTCTATGAATTACTCATGGAAAAACCAATTGAAAAGTCGGACACTAAAGAGGAACCAGACCCCAAAACGCATCCACCAGGTGATAGAGAAGAAGCAGAGGAAGAAGAAGGTGAAATTAGTTTGACCTATCCTGTCAAGGAATTGACGGAAGATAAATCAAACAGAAAACCTCCATCTTCCAAGAAGAAAAAGAAGTCCTCCAGGAAGCTGCTATCCAAATCACAGAAGAAAAAGATGGAAAAATTGGCAGAAATTGCCAACCAAAACCTGGAAGTGGGAGGAGGTAGTGGCGTAAAATCTGCGGAGAATAAAAAGGCTGAAATCCCTATCCCCTAAATGTCGGAACAGGAAGAAATTGATCTAAACTGAACCCCGGTCACACGTAACGAGCCACGGGAAGTGCTAGAAGCCAGACGCCAAGCAATAATGTGGCAGCAGCAACATGTGTTCCGAACTCGGGAAAACCTCCTCAAAACCCAAGCTGATATCAAAATACAGCAGGAAGAATTGAGGAATACGAGTGAAGGAATAGATCTGAAATTAAACCCACGAGGTTACCCGGAATTTCAAAGCCGGAAGAACTGCCATCAAGAAAGCGGTTTGAAAACCCATCTTGGCAAAGGCATGTTAACAGCATAAATGCTAAGGGCGAACGCATCTACAAAACTGCAGCTAAAAACACAGAAGCCGCATTCGCCATCCTTAACGATTATCTGTACTCCAATGACGAAAAGCTTCAAGGAGTGTATGCTTTCTTAGGAAAAGCATTACAACAGCAACAACACGGAGAGGCACGTTCAGGCAAGCTACATGATGATTCAGCCTTGTACAAAACTGCCATGTGCACTGCTGGAGCACCTGACCCAGGTGAACCCGGAGATTCGGGTGATTCGAAGGAAAAGAAGGGAGATCCCAAGAAAGACAAGAAAATACCAGATAACAAGGATGCAGGGTCCAGAACGGGATCCAATTGTTGAAAGGAGGAAACAATACAAAACCCCATGATAACAAAGAACGGGAGGAGAAAAAAGGGAATGACGGAAAAGCAATGCCGCCTCTGAGATACCTGGCTAATAAAGTCGGAAGATACGACAACCCTCCCAGGTGTGAGAGATCCCGAACCCCGCCTAGGAACAAAGAAAGGGCAAGGAGTAGAACTTCGCCTTATTCCAAAGGACGGGATATTGGAAGAAATAGGGACGGTCCCAGAAGAGTGTATTCACGCAACAATGGACCATAACAGAGAAGATCCCTCTCCGTCCATTCAGCCGGAAGATATTCCACACACGTCGATAAGGCGGAAAGAGATGATTTGTACTTCAGACCAAAGTGTTTCACTGATAGGATCCGGAAAATCGGTCTACATTGTGGCTTTGCCAAAGTCGGGCCAACTTATCAAAAGTATACCGGAAGTACAAACTCGGATACATGGCTCTTTGATTACTATACTGTCATTCAAATCAATAAAGGGACAGACCTAGAAGCTGTGAAGTTTTTGCCCCTAATGTTGCTGGATGGAGCCAGAGACTCGATTAACGGCCTTCCATCAAGAACGGTAGACAACTGGGAGGATATGGATAGATTTTTTGCTCAGCACTTCTAGGGTATGTATAAACACCCCAAGAGCATCAACCAGCTGAATTGTTGCATCCAATACGAAGACGAGTCGTATGTCAACTTTATCTCAAGGTGGACTGCAATGAAGAATAGTTGTTCTGGAGTAAGTGATGTACAAGCAATGCATGCTTTCATCAATGGCTTGAAACCCGGTCTTGTACCGTTCATGGTTGGTTTGAAATATCACAAGGACTTAGGTTTTATGCTCACAACTGCCAATGAGCACACGACGGCCGAAGACGGCATCAGAGCAAGAGGCGGAAACATCGATGGTTTGGTTCAAGCCAAAAAGGTGTCTCGTTCTGAAAACAAGGCTACTCCATAAGCACAACCAAAACCCAAGAAGTAAACATAGCCTTTGGAAAGGATAATGGCAGCAGATGGAAGGGAAAAAGCACAGAAAGCAGGGAACCTATCTCCTACTCCAAGGAAGAGTGGGAAAAAATTAAGTCGGAATCCTGTGTCCACCATTCGCAATTTGGGAAGCCTACCCATACAAATGCGCAGTGCCGACTTAATAAGTACATGAAAGGAAATGCAGGATCGAGGAATAAAGGAAAGGATTCCAAAAGGAAATTCAACAAGCAAAAGCCAGAAGCTGACAAAGACGAAAGTGAGTCTGACACTGATGATAAAATCCAGGAGCAGCAACGGAAAGGCGAGCCTAAATTCCCGAGAGTTGAGGGAGAATGTAACCTAACTTTCCTTGCAACTCCATCAGCAAAACAGGCAAAACGAACGCTTCGAGAAATCAATGCGGTTGTGCCTCCAACCCCAAAATACTTGAAGTATTCAAATACGCCGATTACTTGGGATCAGTCCGATCATCCCGGTAATATCCCCGAACCCGGCACACACGCCTTGGTCGTAATTCCTATCATTCAAAACACTAGGATAAAAAGGGTGTTGATGGATGGAGGATCCGGTATCAATCTCATGTACCTAAGTACTCTTAAGAAATTGCATCTCTCCGAGACCCAGCTCAGGCACAACAATGTATGTTTTCACGGCATTGTTCTCGGCAGGCAAGCACATTCCCTAGGAGAAATTTCCCTAGAAGTAACCTTCGGAAAGGCGTAACACTTCCACCAGGAGATGATTTCGTTTGAGGTGGTGTCATTCGAAAGTGTGTACCATGCAATACTCGGACGTCCGGCTTTCGCCAAGTTCATGGCAAGGTCGTGCTACGTCTACAATAAGCTTAAGATGCCAGGGCCAAAAGGTGGAGTAATCATCATCTCAGGATATTTCAAGCTGGCAAACGAGCTGGAGAAAGGAAACGCCCTTTGCACCGAACATGTGATATGAAAAGAGGAGCTAAAAGAGCTGGCCAAAAAAGTATCGCCGACAGAAATGCTGGCAGGAAAAGTAAGTCGGAAGTCGACCGATAGTTTCAAAGCATCTAAGAATACAAAGCAGATAATCCTGGATCCTAAAGACCCGACAAAATTCGTCGTGGTAGGAACAGGAATGACTGACAAATAGGAAAGCGCGCTTATCAAGTTCCTACGTGAGAACTGGGATATGTTCGCCTGGTGTCCTGCTGATATGCCAGGTGTACCCAGGGAACTTGTTGAGCATCAATTGAAGGTTATTCCAGGATCAAAACCCATTAAACAAAGTCTCTGTCGTTTCGATGGAAGAAGACGGAAGGCTATTGGCAAGGAAATTATCCGGCTTTTAGCAGCTGATTTCATCCGGGAAGTTATACACACTGATTGGTCTGCAAACCCAGTGTTAGTCCCGAAGAAGGATATTGTTATTCTTAGGATGTGTATAGATTACACCGGTCTTAACAAATTATGCCCAAAAGATAGTTTCGCATTACCGTGAATCGATCAAATAATAGATGCCACTGATGGCTCTGAGCTTTTATGCTTTTTGGACGCTTATTCCGGGTATCATCATATACGCATGAAAGAAGAAGACCAAATAAAAACCTCTTTCATAACACCCTATGGAACATACTATTACATAACCATGCCTTTGGCCTAAAGAATGTCGGGGCCAAATACCAGTGTTGCATGCAAAGATGCTTGCATAGTCAAATCGATAAAAATGTCCATGTTTACGTGGATGATATTGATGTCATTTCCAAGGAAAAGCATACGCTCCTTGAGGATCTACGAGAAACCTTCGATAATCTCCGCACTTACAAAATGACGTTAAATCCATTAAAGTCGTATTCGAGGTTCCCTCGGGAAAATTTATAGGTTTCATCGTTTCTCACAGAGGAATAGAAGTAAACCCGGAAAAGATCAAAACTGTTTTGAAAATCAAAAGACCTACATGTCTAAAAGACGTTCAAAGACTGGCGGGTTCTGGAGCTACTTTAAGCAGGTTTATAAGCCGGCTTGGTGACAAGGCTCTGCCATTATACAAACTGTTGATGAAATACGACAAATTAGAGTACACAGAAGAGGCGGACAAAGATTAACCCAGATAAAAAAACTTTGATGAAAGCTCCAATTTTGGCATCCCCAAAAGACGAAGAACCCATGTTACTATATCTCAAAGCAACAAACAGAGTTAATGCTACGGTGATAATTGTGGAAAGATGGAAAGACGCCCAAAGTATTCCGGATCAGCATCCAGCATACTATGTCAGCGAAGTATTCTCCAAATCAAAACAAAGGTATCCACATTATCAAAAGCTGGGATATGGCGTATTTTTTGCATCTTGAAAACTCCGCCATTATTTCCAAGGACATTCCATAACAGTGTAAGCAAAGAACCACTAGAGGATATTATAAACAATGCGGACGCAACTGGCAGAGTAGACAAGTGGGGCATTGAGCTTGTTGCGTTCGAGATTAAGTACCAGCCCCGGACATCGATTAAATCCAAGGCATTGGCAGATTTTTTAGCTGATTGGACAGAAGCAATGGAAAACACACCAATGACAGTGTCAGGATACTAGATAATGCATTTCGATGGATCCAAGATGAAAGAAGGCGTTGGTGCTGGTGTGGTGCTTAAATCTCCAAAAGGCGACACAATGGAGTATGTATTACAGATTCACTTTAATGCCAGCAACAATGTGGCAGAATACGAAGCACTTCTTCATGGTTTGCATATTTCAAAAGAAATAGGCATCAAACGCATACTTTGTTATGGAGACTTGGATCTAGTACATCACCAGTTGAACCATACATGGGATGCCAAAAGCCCCATAATGGACAAATATCGGAGAACAGTCAACGAGTTCGCCATTTGCTTCCTAGGATTTGAGGTACATCACGTCAAAAGGGAAAAAACTGGAACGCGGATGCTCTAGCCCGAATGGGCTCGGAAAGGGTGAAGACATTACCACCTGGTGTATTCGTCCAGCATCTGCACGAACCATCAATAAAAGGCGGAGACGTCGATTATCCCCTAGTTCCGAGTCAATAGAAGTTCTGCTTGTTAACCCGGATTGGACAATTCCATACTTAAACTTCTTAGTTGATCAAAAGTTCCCGGATGGAGCAGATGAAATCTTGCAAAGGCAGATAAAGCGCCGATGCAAAGGATACACGGTAATCAATGGTTGCCTATATAAACGCAGCACTATCGGATTTTTTCAACGATGTATTTCGCCAGAAGAAGGACGACAAATACTGCAAGAAAATCATGCCGGAGATTGCGGACATCATGCTCAGTCAAAAAGCATAGTTAAGAAAGCATTCCGTGCAGGGTTTTTCTGACTTACCGCCAAGACTGATGCAGAGCACATAGTAAACACACGTGTCGGATGTCAGTATTACGCCAAGCAGACAAACGTGCCGTCTCAAGCACTCAAGACTATCCCCATAACATGGACGTTCGCGGTCTGGGGGCTAGATATGATGGGGCCATTTAAAACTGCAAGAGGCGGACTCATGCATCTACTCGTTGCAGTAGATAAGTATACCAAGTGGGTGGAGGCTAAACCCATAAAAAACTTGACCGTGTGACTGCCAGAAATTTCGTCATCAACATTGTCATGCGATATGGCGTCCCACATAGTATAATCACGGATAACAGGACAAACTTTTCAATTGGAGAGCTTGCAAAATATTTCCGACAAACGGGAATTCGCCTAGATCTTGCATCTGTTGTGCACCCACAATCTAATGGCTAGGTTGAACGAATGAATAGTTCAATCTTGCAAGAAATACACCCAAGACTCGGAACTCCTCTTCACAGAGCAGCTGGGGCATGGGGTAGAAGAATTTCCTTCCGTGCTTTGGAGTATTCGAACCACGCCAAATAGATCAACATGACATACGTCTTTATTCTTGGTCTATGGCGCAGAAGCAGTGCTTCCTACGGACATGATCCATGATAGCCCAAGAGTGCAGGCATACGATGACTCGGATGACAAAAGTGCGCGTCAGGATGCCATCGATCTTTTAGAAGAAGAACGAGAACTTGCGTTTCAAAGATTCGCCATTTATCGGCAAGGTTTACGGTGATATCATAGCGAGAAAATCAAACACCAATCTTTTAATGAAGATGATTTGGTGCTAAGATTGGTACAGGATAGAAAGCACAAGCTAGCCCCAATCTGGGAAGGACCGTTTGTCATTAGCAAAGCTACGAAAAATGGGTCATATTACCTTGTAGATATCTGGGACACAGAGGATGACCCGGAAAAAAATCGCAAGAGGAAAATAAGCATAGATGTAGAACTAGGAGAGACAAACAAGCCTTGGAGCATCCAGCAGTTATGTCCCTTCTATACTTAGTTCAATTATATATAAACATTATTGGGATCATGAAATAAAGTTGTCAAAAATACATGCAAATTGTTTTTTTTGTCTTTTATTGTTCAAAGCATGTTCCATCTTTTCTATTTCCCAATGATCTTTCAATTTCCTTCAATGTTAACCCGAATTGTGCCTGCAAGCTCGGAGTTATAAAAATGAATGCTTTTGGCCTAAGTAGGCCACAAAACACCATATTGTGCCTGCGTGCCTAGAGTTCATTTTTTTTGAACTCCTTATTATTCCTAAGTATTATCTGATTGTTTGTATTGTTGGGTCACTTGATTTAGTAAGTAAAGCGTCAAAGTATAATCCATGATTCTGAGTTTCTATTGATTTGTTACTTAACCCGGTCACTTGGCGTGAAGATTGTATACTTTTTGGAATTGCTTAAACACTAAGGAAAGTCAAAACATACAAACGGGAGAATTTAGAAGAAAAGGAGTTAAAACTATTAAACTTGCAAAGTTAAACTTTATTGCAAAGAGATAATACTATTTATACAAAATACAGAATGCATTACATATGAGTTTTACATCATAAGGATAAGTAATGCATTCTACTGGCTATTGGCTCTGCAGGTTCAGACGACATCTACGAAGTCGTCATCTTGGTCTTCGTCGATGTCACTCGGATTCTCCGGAGTTGACAGAATTTCTTCCTCCGGGTAGAATGTCGAGGTAGAGACCATGTCGGGCTATCTTGGAAGCATGCCCCTTGATAGACTAAAAGTTTTCCTTCCTCTGAGTTTCGGTATATCCCTGGGGAATACCGGTGGCGATGCGCCAAGGCTTGGCGGTGGTGTAGTGCATTTTCATGAGCCCTAAGGCCATGCGCACTCCACCGCGGGTGGCATACTTGAGCCAACTCTCGCGCTGGTTGACAACCTCTGCGAATGCTTCCGAAAGTCGGCTTGCTTCTGAGAACTCGTCAATCTTGTCTGGAATGCACTTACTAATAAGTAGCATTCCGACGTTCTTCAGCTCGATGACGAAGGTCCCAAAAGCCCGGATGTGGTCGATCCGAGAAATGAGAGGATTTCCTTCTGTTACAAAAAATAGAGGAGAAAATATAAGAAATATAGAAGGGAAAAAGAATGCATTCAGTAAAACAAAAGTACAACTTGGTAAATGAGCAGAAAAACTTACCAAGAATCTTGTCCATCTCAGTAACTTCTTCAAGTCGCTGGTGAAGAGCGGATTCGAGATCCTGGATGGTCCTCCTATCTTTCTTGGCTTGCGATGAAGCCCGAGACTCGGATAAGCCCAAAGTCATTTGGCTTTCCTCCAAGTCTTTTTGAAGCTTCACATTAATCTTGTGAAGCTCGAAGTTTTCCTTAGGAAGGTTCTGGGCATTTCTGGCATCTTCAGCAATCTGCTTGGCCTTGGCCAAAGAGGCTGAAAAGAAAAGAAGACAAAAAGTTCACGCAAAAAGTACTTGAGAGAAACTTCGCAAGCTTAGACTCAAAATACAAGGAAAGAATAAGATGCTTACCGGCACTCTCCTTCAGTTGGTTCGGAATCTCGGAAATTTCCGAGTCCTTCTCATTTAGAATACCAAGAAGAGATTTCACCTCTTGGTTCTTGATGGTAAGTTTATAAAAAACTTCCATGTTGGTTTTGGCAGTTTTCTGAAAACACACAAAGGAAAAGAATTGTTAAAAACAATAAACAGGCTAAGATGAAAAATATTAAAACAAAAAAGTATGATTTTGTCTTAATACTTGGGGGCTAGAGATATACCTGGCTAACCCTTGTCAGCCCATGATGCATCTCGATGAACTCCTTGGAGTACTCCGAGAAAGAAATCCCCAAATGGTGGATTTCGTCTTGGATAACCTGCCGAGGTGAGAAAGTTTAATTATTACGGACGACTAATCCTCCTTTTGGCCAGGGACGAATCAAGGGGGCTCGGGCAAACTGCTTTTTTGCCCATGGATGCATATACCCGTGTTCATTAAAGCAAACTTCCTGCTCTACCTTAAAGTCCTTGTCAAAACGAGGTATTTCCTCGGTTGACTGGACAAGGGAGGGCCTTCCTTCTTCAATTGCCGCCCTTTCCTACACGATCGGAGTGGTCGTATCAGGCTGGCTGGGCTGGCTTTGGAGGGGAAACTCGGACTCTTCAAGAGGAGCCGAGTGTTCTTCACCGGTCACCACCGGTGTAACTGGAGCAGCAGCGGGGGAAGGCTTAGGCCCCCTAAGAGCAGCAACCTTGTGTTTCTTCCCGCCTTTCCCCTTCAAAGCAACAGGAGCAAAGCTAAAAGGAAAAAAGAAAACCCAAGATTAAAAATCCGAGAAAAAGGGTTTCGGGCAAGAATGAAAAAAGTATGCAAAAGAAAGTTGGAGTCTTATCTGGAGGTAGCAACGGCGACTCCGTCAAGATCGATTACTTCTTGACTCGAAGAAATTTTCTTGCGCTTGCGCCCACCGGCCGCTAAAAAGCGGGCTTTTAACTCTGCTACTTCAGCCTCAGAGACAAACTGGTCCTCTGAGAGAGTAGCAAGCTACCAAAAAATAAAATCAGATAAGTTAAAACATCCGTGAAAGGCAAAGTGGAACAAAATTTCCAAAAAGACGGAAACAGAAAGCATGCCGTGGGAGGGGGGTTCTCGGCGTTGAACATTTGTAGACTTTCCTTGTTAGGGTCATGAGTAGCTACCAACTGATTCGCACACTTTTTGAATTCCTTTTTTTTATAAGGGCGACTTTGTCACCCTCGTCGCATCATCCGGCCCCGAGTATTCACAGAGAAGTCGACCGCCGGCCAATGGCTGAATTCTCCTTCTGAGCCAGCAAAGGACTGCGTCCATGCCGGTGAGAGGAAGGAAAGAAACGACGAGTTTTGCGAAACCGTTTGGTCCACAGCAGGTCTGGAGGAAGAACCTGGACTGCGTCCAACCCCGAGTTGTCTTTGGTCGTGGCGGCAGAATTGACAAAAGCCGGAATGTCCGTCTCCTTTCCGGGATATGGAACATCCGTATGATAAAAGTATGAGCCCGTCCAGAATTTGACGGACTCGGAAGTTTTGATTTTTGGGAACCATTCTTCCCTAAACCTACGAAGGTTGAAAGAAATGGTCCCGCAAGTGGGGAGAACACCGCCGGTGGTGTTTTGCTTCACATTGAAGCAATACCATAAGAAGTCCAGTCTGGATTCTATTCCTAGATAACCCTCGAAAAGAGCATGAAGTCCGGCTATGTAGAGGATAGAATTTGGGGGAAGATTATGAGTCTGAACCCCATAATGACTAAGAACCTGGAGAAAAAACGCGGAAGGGGGTAAACCCATACTTCTAAGGATATGGGAGGCAAGGATGACCCTTTCTCCGTCTTTTGGAGAAGGTTCCGAGTCTTCTTCATCAATCCGCCACTTGATGGTGATTAATCCGTCGTTTTCCATGTTGTGCAGGAGAGCCAGTGCAGTGTTGCACTGGCTCCAGTTGCCGGAATCGTCCACAGCTTCTTTTTCGCCTCCGGTGGCGGTGAAGACCGCCGCGGTTTCGCCACCGCGGGCGGACAATTCCCCCTCCCCAGATTCAGAAATAGGAGGAGGAGTGGAAGTTGGCGGCGGCATGGCTTCGGCCGCAGAGCTCGGATCTCCGCCGGCCGACGCGCTCGCGGTGATCTCCGGCACGCCCGTGGAGGTGCTCAGAGGAGCAGAAGTGGAAAGAGTTTTCGTCGTTGGATCGAGGTTGACGGTGGCCTCCGATGCGCATGCGGGGCTTCCAGTTTCCATAAGTCGCGAGACAGAACACCGTCCGCCGATGTTGGATTCCGGTGAGGTGATAGGCCTCTTTTCTATCTATCTCTTGAGATGGCCCGTGCGCTGTTGCTTTGGACAGCTCGAGGGGGAGTGAGGAGGAAGAAGAGCAACCGGAGGGCTGATAAGTCATAAACGTATCCTTAATTTCTGATGTTCCATGTTGTTTTCTTATTGTTTCCCACATGTTTTCGATACACTTTATGTCATTTTTATTGATTTTTCCGTACTAACCTATTGACAAGATGCCACATAGCCAGTTCCCTGTTTTCTGTTGTTTTTAGTTTCAGAAAAGTTGTTCTGGAAATATTCTCGGAATTGGAAAATTCGAAGCCCGGAAGTCTTAGAATTCCCGAAGGTTCCACGGAGTCCCGAAGCGACCCGGAGGGGGACCTCAGGGGGGCCACACCATAGGGCGGCGCGCCCCCTGGCCGCGCCATGGGGTGATGTGGGCCCCCCCCCGACCTCCATCGCCTTTGCCCTTTGGCCTATTTATACTCCCTGAGACGTAAACCCTAAATATATCCCACTTCGTCCCAAAAAACACCTGAGGCCGTTGTCATCGTCATCCCGAGATCGGGAGGGTTCTAGAGCTCTCCCCGGCACCCTCCGGGAGGGGAATTCATCACCAGAGGGGTCTACACCACCATGCCCTCCTGTGAAGTGATGCGTGAGTAGTTCATCCCTGGACTACGCGTCCATAACGATAGGTAGATGGTTGTTCTATCCACTTTGAACCTCATGTTCAGATCTTGTGATCTGCCTAACATGATCAAGATCATCTTTATGTAATGCTACATGTTCTGTTTGCTCGGATCTGATGAATGTTGATTGTTATATCTTTTGATTATCAATCTATCATGTTATCTTCATGCATATGTTATTTATGATCTTGCATGCTCTCCGTTATTAGTAGATGCTCTGGCCAAGTAGATGCTAGTAACTCCAAGAGGGGGTATTTATGCTTGATAGTGGGTTCATGCCTCCTTTGCATATGTGCTTGAGTGACAAAAATGTGACAGATGGAGGATGTATTGTTTCCATTAGGGAGAAAACAACGATGGTTACTTAGTTAACATTGTTTACATTACACACTTTGCTTACGACGACAATCTGTTGCTAGCAACTTAATACCCAATGTTTGTTCGCATGATATTCGGAGGGTGGATTATTAGACATAGATGTAGTTGGATGATGGTCTATGTATTTTGTTGTAATGCCCGCATGAAACACATAGTAATATTTATGGCTTGGATATGCACTACGGTGCAGCCTGCCTTTCTGTCAATTGCCCAACTGTAATTTGTTCACCACACATGTTATTTATCTTTCACAGAGAGACACCACTAGTGAACCGTGGACCCCGGTCCTTTTCCTCATATTGATAAAACACTTACTGCTCTCATATTTCTTTCATACTATTTCCTACTGTTTTCCACACCATACGTTTAACCTCTTTGTGTTCAGTAAAACCGGTGAGATTGACAACCTCACTGCTTCGTTGGGGCAAAGTGATTTGATTGTGTTGTGTAGGTTCCATGTTGCTTCTGAACCGGTAGCGCGCCCTGCCATCTCAGCTGCTTCAACCTTCTGAAGTTACTCCTTCCTCCTACTGGTTGATTAAACCTTGGTTTCTTACTGGGGAAAAACAGTTGTTGTGCTCATCATACCTTCCTCTTGGGGTCTGCCAACAAGTGCAAGACCTGCACCATCAAGCTATTTTTCTGGCGCCGTTGCCGGGAAGGAAGAGGATTTCTGCAAGGGGAGTCTCTCACTTCCAATCTCTTTACTTTGTTTTTGTTTCGCTTAGTTTATTTTATTTTGTCTTGTTTGCTTCTCTTTATTAAAAACACACAAAAAAATAGTTCTTATTCTAGCTGTAGTTTTATTCCTGTTTTTAGTCTTGTTAAAATGACTACTCCTGAGAACACTAAGTTGTGTGACATCACTAGCACCAACAACAATGATTTCATTAGCACACCTATTGCTCCACCTGCTCCTATTGCTGGTTTTTATTTGATAAAACCTGTCCTATTAAACCTTGTTATGAGAGAGCAATTTTCTGGTGTTAGTACTGATGATGTTTCTGCCCATCTTAATAATTTTGTTGAACTATGTGATATGCAAAAATATAAATATGTAGATGGAGACATTATTAAACTGAAATTGTTTCCTTTCTCTTTGAGAGGAAGAGCTAAAGAATGGTTGTTGTCTTTGCCTAGAAATAGTATTGATTCTTGGACTAAGTGTAAAGATTCTTTCATTCGAAAATATTATCCTCCTCCTAAGATTATATCTTTAAGAAGTATCATTATGAATTTTAAGCAACTTGATAATGAGCATGTTGCTAAAGCTTGGGAAAGAATGAAATCTTTAGTAAAGAATTGTCCCACTCATGGACTGACTACTTGGATGATCATCCAAACCTTTTATGCAGGTCTGAATTTTTCTTCAAGAAACCTTCTGGATTCAGCTACTGGAGGAACCTTTATGTCCATGACCTTGGGGGCAGCAACAAAGCTTCTTGATTATATGATGGTAAATTATTCTGAATGGCACACTGAGAGAGCTAGAACTGGTAAGAAGGTAAATTCTGTTGAAGAAACCTCCTCTTTGAATGAAAGACTTGATGCTATTATGTCTATGCTTGTGAATGACCATGCTCCTATTTATCCAAATAATGTTCCTTTAGCCTCTTTGGTTGCTCAAGAAGAGCATGTTGATGTGAATTTCATTAAAAATAATAATTTCAACAACAATGCTTATAGGAATAATTTTGGTAGCAACAATTATAGGCCATATCCACCCATTAATAGCAATGCTTATGGTAATTCTTATGGTAATTCCTACAACAACAATAAAAGTCTACCCTCTGATCTTGAGAACATGCTTAAGAATTTTATTAGTACACAAACTGCTTTTAATAAATCTGTTGAGGAAAAAATTGGCAAAATTGATGTTCTTGCTTCTAAAGTTGATAGTCTTGCTCTTGATGTTGATTTTCTGAAACTAAAGGTTATGCCTCATGATGTTAAATAAAGTAAAACTTTAAATGCTATCCAAATTTGAATTAATGATAATGTTAGGATGTTAGTTGAACTGCATGCTAGATGGGAAAGAGAAGATGAAATAGCTAGAAAGAATAATATAGCTAATGTTTGCACCATTACCAACACTAGTAAAACTGAAGCTTCTCTTGCTAGAAAACCTTCTACTATCAATGGTAAAGTAATTGGTGTTGGAAACACTCCCACTTCTGCTATAAAAAAATGCAAAACTGCCTAAAACTGCTAAAAATGTTCCTGATAAAAGTGCTGAAATTTTTAGAAACATGGGAGACAATGGTCCCATTATATTTGATAAAAATGATCTTGACTTTGATGGTTGCAACATAACTGAAGTTATTAAGTTCTTACAAAAGCTTTCTAGTTGTCCTAATGCTAGTTCTATGAATATGGCTTTCACAAAACATATTACAAATGCTCTCATGCAAATTAGAGAGGATGAATTAAGATGTGAAGCCTCTATCCCTAGGAAGATAGATGATGGTTGGGAACCTATTATTAAAATGAAAGTGAATGATTTTGATTGCATTGCTCTATGTGATCTTGGTTCTAGTATCTCTGTTATGCCCAAGAAACTCTATGATATTCTTGATCCATTGGAACCTTGTTATTCAGATATTCGTCTTATTGATAATGTTAGAAAGAAACCTTTGGGAATAGTTGATGATGTTCTTATCATGGTTAATAATACTCTTGTCAATTTTGATTTTGTTGTCTTGAATATTGAACGCAATTCTTCTTGTCCAATTGTTTTGGGAAGACCTTTTCTTAGAACTGTTGGTTCTGTTATTGATATGAAAGAGGGGAATATTAAATTTCAGTTCCCACTCAAGAAAGGTATGGAACAATTTCCTAGAAAGAGAATCAAGTTGACTTTTGATTCTGTTATTCGAACAAGTTACAATTTCGATGCTTCTTCACTTGAAAATACTTGATTCCATTTTTCTCTGCCTAGCTAAAAGGCGTTAAAGAAAAACACTTCTTGGGAGATCTGTTGTGATATCACTTGTTAAACGCCGTTGACGTACCATGTGTGTATGGTTTGAAGTACGTCGACGGAAGTGCCTTTGATCTCTAGTGGATAGTTTACATCGACGATGGAATAGCAGGGCTTGTGTTGTCGCGCATAAGCGCAGGCCTACCAGGAAGCTGGGACGTGGGAGCAGTTATGCCCCATAATCCAAGCATCTGCTATCCAGTTCGTACGGTGAGTATCCCCTAGAAATCAGGGTGCGACAAATGGTATCAGAGCCTGTCTGCCTGTAGGATCCCTTTTTACTGGTCGCAGTTGAGTCTAGAAACTATTTTGTAGCTATATAGGAAAAATGAAACGTGAGAGTAGGAATTCTGTTCTTTTTCTCCTTTCCCCACCCACCCTCCCTTTTTCTGGTAAGGAAGTGCAACATTGTTTTCCCTTCTCATCTAAACTTTCAAGTTAGGATTTCACGTATTCTGGTTTCTCTAGGATGGTTATATCTACTAGACCATAGGAATGGAGGTGGTTGTGACATGATTTATCATGTTGCCTACTCACAATTGAGAACGGAGGCGTGTAAGCCCCGGAAGCAAATCCTCTATTCCTTAAGCAGTAGATATTGATCCTTTAGAAGCCCGGATGGGTTTTCCATAGTACCTCAGGAGTTTTGTTCTCGTTTTCCCCGATGTTGATATCCTGTTCTTCTCAACATCCTTTTCGTCCGTTGAAATCTTGTTGTTGTTTTCCATTTCAATTTTTCTACCGGCGTCTAATCAAAACTTCCTCGTAAACTCTTGTCCAACTAAAGTGTTATTTCATACCGGAGAATCACATTCCTTTGTGTCAACAATCATTTCCACAACATACAACCCAATTCTGGTTCCACTAAGCAATCAAAACTCTGTTCACTCCCCGGGATCTCAAATGTTGACTTCCAAGATAAGTAAGAACAATCCAATTCTAATGGGAGGCCACATATTCCTCGTTACTCTCATGTTGATGATTCTGACATTGATGATTATTCTTGGTGTTGCATTGATGTCAATAACTCTGTTCCACCATTCTAGCCAGATAGTCTATTCTCCAAATGAATCAAATTATATCCAGCTATACACCATCCATACAAAACCTATACCTCTACTAATATTGTTCCGGTGGTTTCCAAATTCCCTGATGTCTTTCCAGAAGAGTTGCCAGGAATTCCTATTGTTTTGAACTTCCAGTTAAACTATCCAATGTGCACGATGTGTTTCACGTGTCACAGCTCAAGTGGATCTTTCCAAGAAGTATCCGGACCTTTTCTCTTCTCAGTAGGAATCTCGGGGCGCGATTCCTTCAAGGGGGGGGCGTTTTGTAACATCCCAAGTCTGAAAAATAGCCTTTAGAATGTTTTGCTCTCTGTTATTTTATGTTTTGCATCATGGCATCATGTTGATTGCATTTGTTTTGTTTGTTTTCCATTTGTTTTCCTCTGTTTTCATTTGTTTTCCAACTGTTTTCAGTTGTTTTCCTTTGTTTTCTATTCGAATTTCAAACCAAAATTCAAACCTTTTGTTTCATCCTTGTGATGTTACAATTTCTAAAATGATATTTCAAAATAAAACAATTATTTGTTTCCATTAAAGGGTGATTCCAAACTATTGTTTTATTTCTATAAAAATGCATCCAATAATCAAACCCTTTTTAAATTCAATTTGTTTTCCATTTGAAGTTCCAAACCAACATCCAAATAGTTGTTTCCAAATAAAAAAACCTTATTTGTTTCCAAATAATCCCATAATGATCACTTATTAAATTGTTGGTTTTAATCAAACAATTAATTCAATCCATTAATTCCAAATCATTTCAAATTCAAATCAAATCTTCCAATCAGCACCCAATTTCAAATTATAAAAATTACCAAACAAACCAAACCATTTGATCTTTTTAATCATTAGGATTCACCCTAATAAACATGTTGATTTTACTCAAAATCAAATAATAAGCAATTCTTTCAAATGTTGTTTTAAATTACAAAACAGTAATTAAAAAAATTAAACTTTTGGAAACCCCAAACTTGCACATGTTGCATTCCAATAAGGAGTTGTTGCAAAATAAAGGTTCCCTAAAAATTTCTACCCCAAAACCCCTTCTATTCCTTCCTATCTCTTTTGCAGCAAAAAAAAATAAAACAAACAAAAAAAATAGAAAAGAGAGAGAGTGCAGCAGCCCAAGCCCATCTATTTTGGCCCAGTACCCCTCCAGTCTTGTCTTCTTCCTCCCCAGACGTCATCTTCCTGTACGAACGCATCAGACACCAGACGATCTCCTCCACCCCCCTGGATGTGCAGCCGTACCATGCCTTCCCCTCCTTATATCTCCTCCTCCCCCTCTCCCAACCTCAAACCCTAACTAGCCCTTCTCCTCCATAGCCGCCACCCTCTCTCCCTCCTCATCCAACTCCTTTCTGTTCTTCTGAACATTGACTGAACCCCACCATGGCCGAATGTGGAGAAGGTTGGCTTGGTCGCAGGAGTAGTTTTCGGGAGCTCCCCATGGCGGGAATGGAAACGGCTCCCTGCCCTCTTCCACTTCGGTGTAGGCGCCACCGGCCGAGGAGGCCCGAGTCGCCGGCGCCATCTCCTCCAACGCCGGCCACCTCCACTGCCTCGCCCTGCCTGCTCCCTGTCCGCCCGACCAACTGCTTCCGATCGCCTCCAGATCGCCAGGTGAGGCCCCCTCTTCCTCCTCTCCCCCACTCGCCTCCTTTCCCTCCTCCTCTAGCCGCACCCCACGCGCCTCCCTGTTTCCCCTCCGGCGAGCAGCCATCGATCCCCTTCCGCTCGATCAAGTCCAGTACCTGTTCGATCGATTCAGTTATCTTTTTTGTCAGAAAACGTGCAGCGAGCCAACACTTACCCCCCATGTTTCCTTTCCTATCAACACACGCAGCGCAGCCGCACTGGCAGCAGAGCGCGCAGGGAGCCCTCAGGTCGTGGGTTCGACTCCCCATCTCCACCCTTTCCGCTGTTCTATTTTTTTCCAATTAAATTCTGTGCAGTATCTGAACCTTATCTACCCCCCGAGTCCCCTTCCATCACAACCCGAGTTCAGTCCCACTGGTTGGTTCCTCAGCGCAGGAATCAGGAGGTGGGGGGATCAAATCCCACCCCCTGCAGAATTAAAACCCCTTTTTATTTTGCAATGCCTTGGTACTGGAACTTCCATCAAATCACACATAGATCCCTGCTAATTAATTCTAGTCCCTGTACAATAATTTCCAAGTCCCTAGATCCATAAAAATGGCAGATTTGCCCTATATTTTGGAAATTGCATAAATAAATCATCCTAACTCCAAATCCAACATTTTTGATATGTTTTCAATACCAAATTAAATGTTCTATCCAAATATAAAATTTGTTTACTGTTTTGAATATTTTAAATTTGTGCAATATTTGAAAACTTGTCAAATTCACTTAAACTTGCAAAATTCATAACTTGTTCATAAAAATTCCAAATTTCACAAACCAAATATGTTTTCCAATCAATTTTTCATGTACTTTCCAAATATAAATTTTGTTGGCTGTTTTGAATAATTTAAATTGCTGAAAACAACTGTTTCTTATTTATTGCATTTAAAATTGCCAAAATAATAACTTGCTCATTGTAAATCCAATTTCCACAAATGAAATATGTTTTCCATGCAAAATTAAACCCTCTTTCCAAATATAAAATTTGTTTCATGATTTGAATAATTAAACTTGGTTAAATAATTTAAATCTTATTTAATTCATTTAATATTGCTAAATTTATAACTTGATCAAAACAAATTCTTTTGGGACATATAAAATATGTTTTCAAACCATAAAAACATAACCTTGTCAAATATGAACTTCACTTCATGTTTTGAACAAATAAAAATTCACATAAGTTCATGTTTGAATTAAATTCATTTAATTCTTGCTTAAACTTGTTTAATTCATAAATAATTTATTTGAAATCCTTTTTCAACAAGTGAAACATGCAATCCACCTAAAATTGTGTGTTCTTATCAAATATAAACTTTGTTATCTATTTCAAACAATTTAACTTGATGAAAACAACAAATACTTGTGTGACATGTTTAAGTAACCAAACTTTCCAAACTTAATCAATGATTTCCAAAACTTGTTCCAATCCTTTTTCACTTGCATCTATCATTGTTATTTGTTGTTATTTTGTTGTTATCATCATGCATGCATCATGCTAACAACTCTCACATAATAATTAATTGTAAATCATTTGTTTCCACTTATTTCAATGTATCTTTTCCATATGCAATCCAATTGCATATGGGTCCAATTAAATTTTGTTATCTTGTCAAGTAGTTTATTCTGATGCATCTATTAACATGACATGCATCATCCCATGTTTGTGCACCTATGCCATGATATTGATTGTCTACCTTTTCTGCATTGTGTGTTTGCTTCTTCTCGGATACACGACGACGTTGAGACCGACGATACTTACGACATCCCTTCTAAGGAGTTAGCTCAGTACCAGGCTACTGGGTTTTGCAGGCAAGTTATCACTCACATGAACCATCGTGTTCCTTTCAACATTGATTACCGATACTTTCCGTTGTTCTTTTCTGCTAGCCTTAGTAGTAGTTGTTTCTGTTACGAACCCATCACATGAATCCCTTAACCCTGATATTGCCTCATCTCCCTTCCTACAACCCATTGTTTGAGCCCGTGTCTTACTAGCATGCTTAGGTTGTTTTGCTCGAGTCTGTTACCCGTTACTTACTGTTACTATTTCTATTACGTTGTGGGGGCTCGATGTTTAATCAATCAATCATGCTAATGTTACTATTAATAATAAATTTGATGATAAGGCACCGGCAGGAGGCCCATGAGAGGTTTTGAAGCCTGCTAGTGTCGACCCTAATAGGAAAAGGGTCTTGTCTACTGATCCATGATGAGCGCACTAACCGCATGTGGGAAGCGAGTATGGGCGCCCCCCTCAACTTGACCTGATTCGCATCTCGTCCAAATCGCCTCATTTAGTTCGTGTTTTCCATTTGCCGCATGCATGTTTTTGCGAGCCCAGGCCAGGGTGGAACTTTCGTAGTTGGCATATAGGGGGACACGTTCTTAGAGTGCTATGAGGGTCCATTTTCTTCTGGGCTCGATTAGCCGTGCGCCCAAGGTGCTTTGGGCTTGATGCGAAGAATGGTTGGTTGTGTAGAGTACCTCGCTTGGTGGGTTTGATTCCCGTCTGGCGGGATATTCTTGCGTGTACGGCCAAATTGGTGCAACCTTGCAGGGATAATCTTCTCGAGAAGCCGTGTTTTCCGCGGTTATGGATTACTTGGTGAAAGTACTGGCTAACAAGTACTCAGGACAACTTAAACATAATGATCAAACATGTTACACCCAATGATTAATAACTTGACTAGTAATAGGATGATGACACAATAAACTTGATTCACCTTTAATACCACTGTGTGAGTTATCCTCGGATTGCTTCTTTGGATAAGGGGCGAGATCCAGGATGGGTTTGTTTGAAGTTATCTTTCAGTTCGTTACAATCCTCGATCTTATCTTCTTTCTGTTAGCCGGAAGTGATAGAATCTCTGTAGTTGGTTAGAGCAGCCATTTGCAGCAACTTTTATATCCCCTCTCTTCCGTTGAACCCAAGGCATCTGTGCTTGGTGTTGACGGGTTACACTTTGGTGAACTGTGAGTCTTGCTTGCCAGTACGTTTATGTACTGACCCCTTTGGGGCTGTGGTTTCCGCAGACCTACGTTTCCGAAGATCTACATGGTGGCTACTACGTGGAGTATGACGAGACTGCTGACGAGTAGATAGCGGACCCGGGCAGGATCCGAGACTTCGTGGATGGGCTCCGTCTTTTCGTTTCCGGCCTCTTAGGCCTATTTGGTTCTTGTCTGTACTCAGACATGTTGAATGCTTCCGCTGTATTGTAATGATGTATTGTTGGGGCATGTGCCCTCTGAATGATTGTATTTGCTATCTCTGCTCTAATGAGAGCCATTTGCAAGTTATTTCAATCTTTTGTGTCGTAGAGATCTATTGTGATATCACTTGTTAAACGCCGTTGACGTACCATGTGTGTATGGTTTGAAGTACGTCGACGGAAGTGCCTTTGATCTCTAGTGGATAGTTTACATCGACGATGGAATAGCAGGGCTTGTGTTGTCGCGCATAAGCGCAGGCCTACCAGGAAGCTGGGACGTGGGAGCAGTTATGCCCCATAATCCAAGCATCTGCTATCCAGTTCGTACGGTGAGTATCCCCTAGAAATCAGGGTGCGACAAATGGTATCAGAGCCTGTCTGCCTGTAGGATCCCTTTTTACTGGTCGCAGTTGAGTCTAGAAACTATTTTGTAGCTATATAGGAAAAATGAAACGTGAGAGTAGGAATTCTGTTCTTTTTCTCCTTTCCCCACCCACCCTCCCTTTTTCTGGTAAGGAAGTGCAACGTTGTTTTCCCTTCTCATCTAAACTTTCAAGTTAGGATTTCACGTATTCTGGTTTCTCTAGGATGGTTATATCTACTAGACCATAGGAATGGAGGTGGTTGTGACATGATTTATCATGTTGCCTACTCACAATTGAGAACGGAGGCGTGTAAGCCCCGGAAGCAAATCCTCTATTCCTTAAGCAGTAGATATTGATCCTTTAGAAGCCCGGATGGGTTTTCCATAGTACCTCAGGAGTTTTGTTCTCGTTTTCCCCGATGTTGATATCCTGTTCTTCTCAACATCCTTTTCGTCCGTTGAAATCTTGTTGTTGTTTTCCATTTCAATTTTTCTACCGGCGTCTAATCAAAACTTCCTCGTAAACTCTTGTCCAACTAAAGTGTTATTTCATACCGGAGAATCACATTCCTTTGTGTCAACAATCATTTCCACAACATACAACCCAATTCTGGTTCCACTAAGCAATCAAAACTCTGTTCACTCCCCGGGATCTCAAATGTTGACTTCCAAGATAAGTAAGAACAATCCAATTCTAATGGGAGGCCACATATTCCTCGTTACTCTCATGTTGATGATTCTGACATTGATGATTATTCTTGGTGTTGCATTGATGTCAATAACTCTGTTCCACCATTCTAGCCAGATAGTCTATTCTCCAAATGAATCAAATTATATCCAGCTATACACCATCCATACAAAACCTATACCTCTACTAATATTGTTCCGGTGGTTTCCAAATTCCCTGATGTCTTTCCAGAAGAGTTGCCAGGAATTCCTATTGTTTTGAACTTCCAGTTAAACTATCCAATGTGCACGATGTGTTTCACGTGTCACAGCTCAAGTGGATCTTTCCAAGAAGTATCCGGACCTTTTCTTTTCTCAGTAGGAATCTCGGGGCGCGATTCCTTCAAGGGGGGGCGTTTTGTAACATCCCAAGTCTGAAAAATAGCCTTTAGAATGTTTTGCTCTCTGTTATTTTATGTTTTGCATCATGGCATCATGTTGATTGCATTTGTTTTGTTTGTTTTCCATTTGTTTTCCTCTGTTTTCATTTGTTTTCCAACTGTTTTCAGTTGTTTTCCTTTGTTTTCTATTCGAATTTCAAACCAAAATTCAAACCTTTTGTTTCATCCTTGTGATGTTACAATTTCTAAAATGATATTTCAAAATAAAACAATTATTTGTTTCCATTAAAGGGTGATTCCAAACTATTGTTTTATTTCTATAAAAATGCATCCAATAATCAAACCCTTTTCAAATTCAATTTGTTTTCCATTTGAAGTTCCAAACCAACATCCAAATAGTTGTTTCCAAATAAAAAAACCTTATTTGTTTCCAAATAATCCCATAATGATCACTTATTAAATTGTTGGTTTTAATCAAACAATTAATTCAATCCATTAATTCCAAATCATTTCAAATTCAAATCAAATCTTCCAATCAGCACCCAATTTCAAATTATAAAAATTACCAAACAAACCAAACCATTTGATCTTTTTAATCATTAGGATTCACCCTAATAAACATGTTGATTTTACTCAAAATCAAATAATAAGCAATTCTTTCAAATGTTGTTTTAAATTACAAAACAGTAATTAAAAAAATTAAACTTTTGGAAACCCCAAACTTGCACATGTTGCATTCCAATAAGGAGTTGTTGCAAAATAAAGGTTCCCTAAAAATTTCTACCCCAAAACCCCTTCTATTCCTTCCTATCTCTTTTGCAGCAAAAAAAAAAAAACAAACAAAAAAATAGAAAAGAGAGAGAGTGCAGCAGCCCAAGCCCATCTATTTTGGCCCAGTACCCCTCCAGTCTTGTCTTCTTCCTCCCCAGACGTCATCTTCCTGTACGAACGCATCAGACACCAGACGATCTCCTCCACCCCCCCTGGATGTGCAGCCGTACCATGCCTTCCCCTCCTTATATCTCCTCCTCCCCCTCTCCCAACCTCAAACCCTAACTAGCCCTTCTCCTCCATAGCCGCCACCCTCTCTCCCTCCTCATCCAACTCCTTTCTGTTCTTCTGAACATTGACTGAACCCCACCATGGCCGAATGTGGAGAAGGTTGGCGTGGTCGCAGGAGTAGTTTTCGGGAGCTCCCCATGGCGGGAATGGAAACGGCTCCCTGCCCTCTTCCACTTCGGTGTAGGCGCCACCGGCCAAGGAGGCCCGAGTCGCCGGCGCCATCTCCTCCAACGCCGGCCACCTCCACTGCCTCGCCCTGCCTGCTCCCTGTCCGCCCGACCAACTGCTTCCGATCGCCTCCAGATCGCCAGGTGAGGCCCCCTCTTCCTCCTCTCCCCCACTCGCCTCCTTTCCCTCCTCCTCTAGCCGCACCCCACGCGCCTCCCTGTTTCCCCTCCGGCGAGCAGCCATCGATCCCCTTCCGCTCGATCAAGTCCAGTACCTGTTCGATCGATTCAGTTATCTTTTTTGTCAGAAAACGTGCAGCGAGCCAACACTTACCCCCCATGTTTCCTTTCCTATCAACACACGCAGCGCAGCCGCACTGGCAGCAGAGCGCGCAGGGAGCCCTCAGGTCGTGGGTTCGACTCCCCATCTCCACCCTTTCCGCTGGTCTATTTTTTTCCAATTAAATTCTGTGCAGTATCTGAACCTTATCTACCCCCCGAGTCCCCTTCCATCACAACCCGAGTTCAGTCCCACTGGTTGGTTCCTCAGCGCAGGAATCAGGAGGTGGGGGGATCAAATCCCACCCCCTGCAGAATTAAAACCCCTTTTTATTTTGCAATGCCTTGGTACTGGAACTTCCATCAAATCACACATAGATCCCTGCTAATTAATTCTAGTCCCTGTACAATAATTTCCAAGTCCCTAGATCCATAAAAATGGCAGATTTGCCCTATATTTTGGAAATTGCATAAATAAATCATCCTAACTCCAAATCCAACATTTTTGATATGTTTTCAATACCAAATTAAATGTTCTATCCAAATATAAAATTTGTTTACTGTTTTGAATATTTTAAATTTGTGCAATATTTGAAAACTTGTCAAATTCACTTAAACTTGCAAAATTCATAACTTGTTCATAAAAATTCCAAATTTCACAAACCAAATATGTTTTCCAATCAATTTTTCATGTACTTTCCAAATATAAATTTTGTTGGCTGTTTTGAATAATTTAAATTGCTGAAAACAACTGTTTCTTATTTATTGCATTTAAAATTGCCAAAATAATAACTTGCTCATTGTAAATCCAATTTCCACAAATGAAATATGTTTTCCATGCAAAATTAAACCCTCTTTCCAAATATAAAATTTGTTTCATGATTTGAATAATTAAACTTGGTTAAATAATTTAAATCTTATTTAATTCATTTAATATTGCTAAATTTATAACTTGATCAAAACAAATTCTTTTGGGACATATAAAATATGTTTTCAAACCATAAAAACATAACCTTGTCAAATATGAACTTCACTTCATGTTTTGAACAAATAAAAATTCACATAAGTTCATGTTTGAATTAAATTCATTTAATTCTTGCTTAAACTTGTTTAATTCATAAATAATTTATTTGAAATCCTTTTTCAACAAGTGAAACATGCAATCCACCTAAAATTGTGTGTTCTTATCAAATATAAACTTTGTTATCTATTTCAAACAATTTAACTTGATGAAAACAACAAATACTTGTGTGACATGTTTAAGTAACCAAACTTTCCAAACTTAATCAATGATTTCCAAAACTTGTTCCAATCCTTTTTCACTTGCATCTATCATTGTTATTTGTTGTTATTTTGTTGTTATCATCATGCATGCATCATGCTAACAACTCTCACATAATAATTAATTGTAAATCATTTGTTTCCACTTATTTCAATGTATCTTTTCCATATGCAATCCAATTGCATATGGGTCCAATTAAATTTTGTTATCTTGTCAAGTAGTTTATTCTGATGCATCTATTAACATGACATGCATCATCCCATGTTTGTGCACCTATGCCATGATATTGATTGTCTACCTTTTCTGCATTGTGTGTTTGCTTCTTCTCGGATACACGACGACGTTGAGACCGACGATACTTACGACATCCCTTCTAAGGAGTTAGCTCAGTACCAGGCTACTGGGTTTTGCAGGCAAGTTATCACTCACATGAACCATCGTGTTCCTTTCAACATTGATTACCGATACTTTCCGTTGTTCTTTTCTGCTAGCCTTAGTAGTAGTTGTTTCTGTTACGAACCCATCACATGAATCCCTTAACCCTGATATTGCCTCATCTCCCTTCCTACAACCCATTGTTTGAGCCCGTGTCTTACTAGCATGCTTAGGTTGTTTTGCTCGAGTCTGTTACCCGTTACTTACTGTTACTATTTCTATTACGTTGTGGGGGCTCGATGTTTAATCAATCAATCATGCTAATGTTACTATTAATAATAAATTTGATGATAAGGCACCGGCAGGAGGCCCATGAGAGGTTTTGAAGCCTGCTAGTGTCGACCCTAATAGGAAAAGGGTCTTGTCTACTGATCCATGATGAGCGCACTAACCGCATGTGGGAAGCGAGTATGGGCGCCCCCCTCAACTTGACCTGATTCGCATCTCGTCCAAATCGCCTCATTTAGTTCGTGTTTTCCATTTGCCGCATGCATGTTTTTGCGAGCCCAGGCCAGGGTGGAACTTTCGTAGTTGGCATATAGGGGGACACGTTCTTAGAGTGCTATGAGGGTCCATTTTCTTCTGGGCTCGATTAGCCGTGCGCCCAAGGTGCTTTGGGCTTGATGCGAAGAATGGTTGGTTGTGTAGAGTACCTCGCTTGGTGGGTTTGATTCCCGTCTGGCGGGATATTCTTGCGTGTACGGCCAAATTGGTGCAACCCTGCAGGGATAATCTTCTCGAGAAGCCGTGTTTTCCGCGGTTATGGATTACTTGGTGAAAGTACTGGCTAACAAGTACTCAGGACAACTTAAACATAATGATCAAACATGTTACACCCAATGATTAATAACTTGACTAGTAATAGGATGATGACACAATAAACTTGATTCACCTTTAATACCACTGTGTGAGTTATCCTCGGATTGCTTCTTTGGATAAGGGGCGAGATCCAGGATGGGTTTGTTTGAAGTTATTTTTCAGTTGGTTACAATCCTCGATCTTATCTTCTTTCTGTTAGCCGGAAGTGATAGAATCTCTGTAGTTGGTTAGAGCAGCCATTTGCAGCAACTTTTATATCCCCTCTCTTCCGTTGAACCCAAGGCATCTGTGCTTGGTGTTGACGGGTTACACTTTGGTGAACTGTGAGTCTTGCTTGCCAGTACGTTTATGTACTGACCCCTTTGGGGCTGTGGTTTCCGCAGACCTACGTTTCCGAAGATCTACATGGTGGCTACTACGTGGAGTATGACGAGACTGCTGACGAGTAGATAGCGGACCCGGGCAGGATCCGAGACTTCGTGGATGGGCTCCGTCTTTTCGTTTCCGGCCTCTTAGGCCTATTTGGTTCTTGTCTGTACTCAGACATGTTGAATGCTTCCGCTGTATTGTAATGATGTATTGTTGGGGCATGTGCCCTCTGAATGATTGTATTTGCTATCTCTGCTCTAATGAGAGCCATTTGCAAGTTATTTCAATCTTTTGTGTCGTAGAGATCTGTTGTGATATCACTTGTTAAACGCCGTTGACGTACCATGTGTGTATGGTTTGAAGTACGTCGACGGAAGTGCCTTTGATCTCTAGTGGATAGTTTACATCGACGATGGAATAGCAGGGCTTGTGTTGTCGCGCATAAGCGCAGGCCTACCAGGAAGCTGGGACGTGGGAGCAGTTATGCCCCATAATCCAAGCATCTGCTATCCAGTTCGTACGGTGAGTATCCCCTAGAAATCAGGGTGCGACAGGGATGCCCAAGGCATCCCCTTCTTCATCAACTATTTATCACGTCACTTCTCGTGAAACTATATTTTTATTCGATCACATCATATGAAGTTTACTTGGAGCGTCTGTTTGTTTTTCTTTTGTTTTCCTTTGTTTTCCTTTCTGCAATACTATAGTTGGACCCTATCATTCTTTGTTTGGGAGAGAGACACGCTCCGTTTTTTCGTTTGAATACTTGCGCTAGTATTCTTAGGTTTTCTTCTAGTTGCTGCAAAATTCCCTGTTTAGCTCTCGTTTTCATTGCATCTCTTGTTTATAGTTGTTAGTTTTAGTAGTGTTATGTGAGTCCTCTCAGGTTTTCTTGCTGTAGAATTTAGAGAATTTTTGTTAAAGCATGTTTTGTATGGTGCTTGTTGGGAAAAGAAACTGCTACTTGAGGTAGAATTTTTAACGGTGCAAGTAGAAGCTTTTATAGACTGTGGCTAGACTTTTTCATATCATGCTAGATGTTATTTGAGTTTTAAAAGCCTTGTGGTTATTTAGTAGAATGATTATCCTAAAATAGCTGAGAGTGTTTAATGTGCCATTGAAAGAATCATGAGTTGTTCTTGTCATATTGAAGCATAAATTTGTGGTGTTCTCTTTTGAATGTTTTATTTGGTTAACTTGACGCATGCTCACACCATGTTTATGACTATGAACCAGTCATGAATAGCCTCTATGATCATTTAGTTTTTGAACCAGT
This sequence comes from Alopecurus myosuroides, assembly GCA_028641055.1. Taxonomy (NCBI): domain Eukaryota; kingdom Viridiplantae; phylum Streptophyta; class Magnoliopsida; order Poales; family Poaceae; genus Alopecurus; species Alopecurus myosuroides. The sequence goes on along the minus strand of CM054061.1, from coordinate 140,471,870 downwards.
GGTACCACTTATGCTTTGATTAACGATGTTTATCTCGCTATGCATGATTATGGCTCTTATGCTCTCTTGATTTGTCGCTCCCAGTCTTTTGCTAGCCTCCGCCTGTACTGAGTATGATCTCTACTCGTGCATCCAACTCCCCAAAACCAAAGTTTTACCATTGTGTCCACCATACCTACCTACATGTGGTATTTAACCACCACTCCAAAGTAAATTTCTCATGTGTTACCTTTAAAACTTTCAAAATTACTCCTGTTTTGTGCTCCTGTTTTAGCTCATGAGGACGTAAATAGAGAATCTTTATCTCACTTGTTGATTGGATTTCACACCCTGGACTAGTGGCTTCATCCGCTTATCCAAATGATAGAAGAGCTGGCAGCGGGTTGCCCAGCCCCAAATTAATGCAAACAAATTCTCTTCACTATTTTTGCCCCTGATTTATCAGTCAAAGTATAATTGTGTAAACAAAAGAGGAAGAGGGATGACCTTCTACACCAGTTCCGTCCTTCACCATGGGATCCGCTCTTGTGAAGTCTAGTTGGATTGTGACGTACTGTATTTTCTGTTTACCATTCGTTGACATTATCATACATCTCCCAAAATATAGACACTCCTCCATGGTATGTGATTGTTGGCAGGCACCCGAGGATTCGGTTCGCCATGGTTTGTGAAAGATGGATGGGAGGTGTGTCAAGCTTTTTATACCTCTATTTAATAAAAATAAAAGCTCTAGCACATGAGTGATCCATGCTTCCCTCTGCGAAGGGCCTTTCTTTTACTTTTATGTTGAGTCTCCATCTTCTAACTTTATGCACAGTTGAAAAGAGCATAGTTGCCATTCTGAGTTTTATGTGCATTTGTCCTAGAAACATTATTAATTGATTCATGATGTGTTATTGCTTGTTCTCTAATTATTTGTTCTAGTCTTCCTCATGAACTTTGAAGGTGTAGTGGCATTTATGTTTTGCCCCACTCTTAAGGACTAGCGAAATATCACTTTGACATGTTTTCTATATACTTGAAACAAACGTATATCTTTCTTTGCATTGTTATTCATGATCTTTTATTTGAGTTACTTCTCATGATGCTAGGTGATTGCTATGCTTTATTGTTAAAGTTCTATTTATCATGCTTGTGTTAAAGTTCTATGATCTCAGCTTACTTATGCTTTTACATTATTGATGATCAAATTTATGTTGGTAGCATGTCATGTTGATATGTCATAAACGTATCCTTAATTTCTGAAATTCCATGTTGTTTTCTTATTGTTTCCCACATGTTTGCTATACACTTTATGTCATTTTTATTGATTTTTTCGGACTAACCTATTGACAAGATGCCACAGAGCTAGTTCCCTGTTTTCTGTTGTTTTTAGTTTCACAAAAGTTGTTCTAGAAATATTGTAGGAATTGGAAAATTCGAAGCCCGGAAGTCTTAGAATTCCTGAAGGTTCCACGAAGTCCCGAAGAGACCCGGAGGGGGGCCTCAGGGGGCCCACACCATAGGGCGGCGCGCCCCCTGGCTGCGCCATGGGGTGTTGTGGGGCTCCCTGGCCTCCACCGCTTTTGCCCTTTCACCTATTTATACTTCCGAGACGTAAACCCTAAATATATCCCACTTCGTCCCGAAAACACCCGAGGCCGCCGTCATCGTCATACCGAGATTGGGAGGGTTCTATACCTCTCCCCGGCACCCTGCCGGGAGGGGAATTCATCACCCGAGGGGTCTACACCACCATGCCCTCCTCCGAAGTGATGCGTGAGTAGTTCATCCCTGGACTACGGGTCCATAGCAGTAGCCAGATGGTTGTTCTCTCCACTTTGTACCTCATGTTTAGATCTTGTGAGCTGCCTAACATGATCAAGATCATCTTTATGTAATGCTAGATGTTGTGTTTGCTGGGATCTGATGAATGTTGAATGCTATGTCTTCTGATTATCAATCTATCATGTTATCTTCATGCATATGTTATTTATGATCTTGCATGCTCTCCGTTATTAGTAGATGCTCTGGCCAAGTAGATGCTAGTAACTCCAAGAGGGGGTATTTATGCTCGATAGTGGGTTCATGCCTCCTTTGCATCTGTGCTCGAGTGATAGAAACGTGACAGATGGAGGATGTGTTACTGCCATTAGGGAGAAAACAACGGTGTTTACTTAGTTTACATTGTTTACATTACACACTTTGCTTACGGCGATAATCTGTTGCTAGCAACTTAATACCCAACGTTTGTTCGGATGATATTCAGAGGTTGGATAATTAGACATAGATGCAGTTGGATGAAGGTCTATGTATTTTGTTGTAATGCCTGCATGAATCACATAGTAATCTTTATGTCTTGCATATGCAATACGGTGCAGCCTTCATTTCTGTCAATTGCCCAGCTGTAATTTGTTCACCACGCATGTTATTTATCTTTCGCGGAGATACACCACTAGTGAGCTATGGACCCCGGTCCTTTTCCTCATACTGATAAAACACCTACTGCTTTCGTACTGCTCTCATACTGCTTTCATAATGTTTTCCTACTGTTTTCCACACCATACGTTTAACCTCTTTGTGTTCATCAAAACCGGTGAGATTGACAACCTCACTGCTTTGTTGGGGCAAAGTGATTTGATTGTGTTGTGTAGGTTCCACGTTGCTTCTGAACCGGTAGTGCGCCCTGCCATCTCAGTCGCTTCAACCTTCTGAAGTTACTCCTTCCTCCTACTGGTCGATTAAACCTTGGTTTCTTACTGAGGGAAAACTGCTGTTGTGCTCATCATACCTTCCTCTTGGGGTCTCCCAACGAGTGCAAGACCCGCACCATCAAGGGCTCGAGGCAGGCTATTTATAGCCATTTTGCGCCAAGATTCGTCCTAACGGCTATTTTAGCCGTTGGATGATTGATGCGTGGTGCGCCGAGAAACCCGGGAAACGAGGAGACAGGGTGATAATGGCTATCTCCTCGTTTCTCACGAAAAATCTGTCGGAGATACGGTTTATTCGTGACGTAAGCACGATTTCATCGCTCACGTCACAAGTTCCTTCTATGTGAAGATTCATGGAAAAAATGTCGGATTTCGGAAAATCCGAGTTTGGCATTAGAAATTTTTGATGAAGGAAGAATCAAGACAAAACACCGACTTTTATGAAAAGAATACAAATCAATGATGGCAAGACGAAGTCTTAATTCTTCTTGGGGGCTACTGTTGGATATATTCCAAATGAGAGTATATCCGGCATTGGCCAAAGGCCGGATTACCAGGGTGGACCACAGGCAATGGAGCGGAGTCCATTGGGCGGCCCAGTAAGCTGACGCGTAGGAAGCCGGATTCTAGAAGAACCCGCATCACAACCCATACGTGATACGACTTGGAGAAGAAGCCGGATGACTTACTTTCCAAGTTCAGATACTTTCCGTAGTCTTCTAGGTTTCCTCCCTGTAAGTCCTAGTACGGCTCTCTATATAAAGCTGGACAGGAGCGAGAGAACAGCAAGAATATAGCTAGAAGCCAACTTGCAGAGAAGTTCATCCTCACCGAGTTAGCGAAACCATACTCACAATTGTACTCTGTATACTTTGGGGTTCAACCCTGATTTTAGTGAGATTGCAGGAGTAGGAACGCCGCCATAGTTGAGACGTACCGAACCTGGGGAAATTGTGTCCTTGCTTCCAGTTCTCCCACGTTCTCCCACGGTTCTACCAGTACGCTTATGGCACACCCGTATGATCCTAACTACGAAGTCTCGACATCTGTGTTGCGCGCGCTGGAGATAAGAAATGGGCTTCTGCCCGAGTAGGCCGGCTGACTATTTTTTGTTCTATTTTCCTTTTCTTTTTTCCTTTTTTGTTTTTATTCATTTCTTTTATAATTTTTGAATAAAATCTCCAAATCACCTCAAACAAAAAGCTAAAATTTTATAAACATAATCTCTTTCAAGTGAAAATATTTATGTGCCGTTTTAAACACAATTAAAATTTTATTTTTTCAAAATATGAATAATTTACTAATAGTAACTTAATATCGTTTTTAAATAGAATATCAAATAAATAGAATTGTGGTTTATTAAAGTTTACCAAATATTTCATCAGCCACGTATTGTTTTTAGAAAATATAATAACATATTTGTGCCCAATTAAAATCATATAAATTCGTATTACATTTTATACATTGATAAATCCTTTATATTTCCAAATAATGACTTCTTGGGATTTTAAAATATCTTCAAAACATATAGATGACAAATGAGATAATCTTAATAAACAGAAGTTGAAACAACCATTTGGAAAACAAATAGCTAGGAAAACCATTATATATTTTTAAAGTTTGATAAATCACTTCATAGTCATATAAATGTTACAAGTTCATAATTTATTTAATGATGCTAAAAATATCTTTGCGTTTTAAATTATTTAAGTTTTAAATGTCAAGAAAACCATTTCAATTAAAATTAGAATTGAAAACATTTTATTTAAGAAGGTTTTCTATAGAGAAATAATTACTTTGAACTAAAGAATATTTATTTTGAATAGCTTTTAAGGTTTAGGAAATAGAGGCCTATTTGAATTGTTTTAATTTCAATAACATTGGAATAGACATTTTATTTCTTTTGTGTTGTGTTTTATTTGTTTTTGGTGGCTTGCATTAGTGGGAAACTAAAGTTTTAAATATTTGTGATTTTTTAATGTCCCCAAAAATCAGGGATGTTACAGTAAAGCATTTAACACAAAATCATTTTCTTTTGTTTTCTCCATGTTATCAATTTTTAAAAAACATTTGTTGTAATATAGGATTGAGGTTGACAAACGTAGCTTCTATCATGGCAACCAAAGAAGCTATTGCGGTTTCGTAGCTATGGGTAAGTTTAACTATATGTTTATCATTAAATTCACGAAGCCCATTAACATGGATAAAGAATTCTTTAATATTATTTTTTCCAATAATGAATCCTCTTCCTACTTTCAGATGTTTTATAGAAAATTTAGGGGTAGACATCTTAGCAAAACATCAACAAAAACTAACACGAAGATGAAAACTAAATAACAAAACAAATAAAAGAATAGAATCTACAAAACTATTTTTTTTGGGGGAGGGGGGGTGATAAAGAGAAAACAAGATTAAACAAAAGTAAACTAAGCAAGAACAAAACAAAAGAAAGAAAGTGGAAGTGTGAGATTCCCCTTGCAGCAAGCTTGAAGTCCCCGACAACGGCGCCAGAAAATGCTTGATGCCAGACGTAATCACACGCTCATTGGATAACCCTAAGTGGAAGGTATGATATAGTCTAGCGGAAATTTCTCCCAATTGTGGAACCAAGGTTTATCAACCAGTAGGACTTCAAAGTATTCGAGAAGTTTGCTTGTTGTTTGGCGCGTAAAAAAGCGTGGAAAATGCACACACCACACAAACTCTCTCTTGTCCGCAACTTTCCGAGAAGGTTGTCAGTCTTCTCGTCTTGCTGAAAACTAGAGAATTAAACGTATAGAGTAATGAAAGGTAATAAGAGTAAAAAATGGTATAGCAAGTAAATAATGATGAAAATTCTTTAAAGAAGGTTGCAATAATGAGAAAAATAGGACTAGGGGCCATAGTTTCACTAGTGGTGTCTCTCCAAAGAAAACAAACATGTTGGGTGAAGAAATTACAGTTGAGAAATTGAAAAATCATGAACATATAACAATACTATTATGACGATATATAGTTCACGGGTTCTAACATCGTAGGCATTACGTCAAGGCATATGGACCACTATCCAGCATGCATCCATATCTAAAAGTCCACCTCAATAAAGCTATTGAGCAAATCCATTTGGCATTAAGTTGTAGCAACAAAGTGGTTGCTTTGTGTGCAACAAACAAATACATTAAGAACAATACATAATGTAAGCATTGGTCTTCATCCGTAGATAAGAGTACCGCTGTTTTCTCCCTAGTAGCAACAACACATCCCCCATCCGTCACATTTCTGTCACTCGAGCACAGATGTAAGGGAGGCATGAACCCACTATCTAGCATATAAACCCTCTCTTCGAGGTGAAAACAACTACGTGGCCAAGTTAATCGTAAACACAGGAGAGCATTGCAAGACAACATTAAAACTCCCTACAAATATAAGTCAAGCATCTCATATTGACATGAACAAAATAATCATAACCTCATGGTTTATCGCATCCTAGCAAACACAACATGCACAATTACATAACGGTGGTCTCGATCATGTGAGGCAGCTCACAAGACTCTACACATGGAGGCATAAAAGAGAGAACAACCATCTAGCTACTGCTATGGACTAGTAGTCCCGAGATGAACTACTCACGCATCTGTCCGGAGGCGATCATGGCGATGTAGAGGCCTCTGATGACGATTCCCCCCTCCGGCAGGGTGCCGGAACAGGCCCGCAGAAGACCTAGATTGGACATTCAAGGTAACGACGCCTCTCTGTATGATTCATGGAAAATAACTCTGTCCCCGAACTTTTTAAGGTTTGGGGCAATTTATAGGCGAAGAGGCGGCAAGAGGCGATGGTCGGGGCACCTAGGGGCCCACCAGGCGCGACCTAGGGTGGAGCCGCGTCTGGCATAGGCCACTTGGCTCCCCTGCGTCTCTTCTTTGGACTTTGTCTTTGTTCTGGGCAAACAATGATCTTTGTGGATTTTCATCCCTTTCCGAGAATATTTCTTTGAGAACTTTTCAGAAATAGAAAAATAGCAACTGGCCTAGGGCATCTCGTTAATAGGTAAGTCTATGAAACATCCGGAAAACGAAAGTAAACATGAGAAAACATGTGAAAAAATAAGGACATTGGATAGAAAACAACAATGGAGCATCAAAATTATAGATACGTTTGCAACGTATCGGCACCCCCAAGCTTAACTCCTGCTCGTCCCCGAGAAGGTAAGTGATAACAAAATAATTTTTGAGGTGACATGAAGCCAACACAATCTTGTTCAACGTTATATAAAAGCATTATAAGCTGATATCAAAGTACTTTAACAAAGGCATGATAAATATTATTTGAACTAATGTAAACTAAGCAACTATGTTGCACATAAAAGTAACACAAATAATTGAAAATTAATAACAATGCATTGAAAGTGATACATTTGTTTTAATCATAAATAAAAAAACATAATAAAGTGGTATCTAGCCTATCCTTCGTGTGGTAGCAAAATATAAATGCCAGGACACCTTCAAAGTTCAAATGGTGACTAGATACAGATAATTTGAGAGCAAGCAATACCATAATCATGAGTCAATCAATAATAAATTTTGGGACTATTGAACGGACAACGACGTCGCCTAGAGGGGGGGGGTGAATAGGCGATTAAAACTTTTCCGGTTAATGCTTGCTAAATGCGGAAATAAACTAGGTGTTTAAGTTAACAAGCATACAACCTAAATATTCTAGGGTAAACTAGATGAACCAACAACTTATTCTAAGCAATACAAGTAACAAGGTGATAGCAAGATATATAACTTCAAGCTCGAAGGCTATCACAATGTAAATTGCATAAGTAAAAAGCTCGGGTATAGAAATAACCGAGGCACACGGAGACGATGATGTATTCCCGAGTTCCTCCCACAAAGGGGAGTACGTCTCGTTGGAGGGGTGTGAGCTCGCCACGAAGGCCTACTCAACGCCACAAAGGCCTCACCCTATTCTCCGATGAACCCCGCCACAAAGGCCTAGTTCACCTTCCACTATTGGCAACCTTCAAACCCGAGGCACGCATCCACAACTCAATTGGAGGCTCTCGGTGTCACCACAATCTTGGGGCACGCATCCACAACTCAATTGGAGGCTCCCAAGAACACCACAAGTCGTCTAGGGTCCAAGACCCAAGAGTAACAAGCTCACAAACTTTCAACTTCCACGAATCCTCGTGGAGAGAGCAAACCGATGCAACCGATGCAAATGGCAAGAGCACAAGTGCTCAAATCCTTCACTCTCAAATTCCAACAAAGCAACAAATGCTTATGGGGGAATAAGAGAGGAAGAACAATGGAGGAGAAACACCAAGAACTCCAAGATCAAGATCTACTAAGTTTCCCTCACTAAGAAGGAAGATGGATTGGTGGAAATGTAGATCGAGATCTCCTCTACCTTCTCCCTCAAAGATATGCAAGAATCATAGGAGGGATTGGGAGAGGGGCAAGCTTTCCAAGGTCAACAATGGTGGGAGAGAAGGGGAAAAACGTGCTTGGAAGACTTGGGGACCAATGGGGAAGAAAGCCCCCTTAAATAGGTCCCCACAAAAACTAGCCGTTTGTGCAGGAATCTGGGACCGGAATATCCGGTCTCAAGATCTGCTCGAAACCTGTTGACTTTAACCGGAATATCCGGTCCCCTTGGAAAAATCCGGTACCAATAATCCGGTCCATGTCAGTGAGCAAATTGGTCTGAAAACTGCCCAAACCGGAATATCCGGTATGCCCCGAATAATCCGGTTCAAATAATCCGGTTTACTCCAGAAGGTTCAAGCTTCCAGTCCTTAGCCATTTTTCGCAGCAACCGGAATATCCGGTCCAGGATGAATAATCCGGACCAAATAATCCGGTTGACTCCAGTAGCTCCAACCTTCCAGTCCTTAGCCATTTTTCGCAACAAACTCCACAACCGGAATATCCGGTTCCTCCGAATAATCCGGTTCCAAAAAATCCGGCTCCTCTCTGTCCCGAATATGGACCAAAACTACCCTAACCGGAATATCCGGTTGCCCGGAATAATCCGGCTAGAATAATCCGGTTGAGTCCAGAACAGAGAGGCTGAACTAGAAACCCCATAACTTTTGCAAATGAACTCCGAACGAGGTAAAACCAATTGCAATGGAAAGATAACAGCAAGGAGTATCCAAACAAAAAGTGAAAATATTGATACCTCAAAGTATGGAGAAGTTACCACACATGGAAGGTGTGGGAACATTCTCAAAGACGAACGGAATATTTTCACCACCGAAAACGCAACAAGTTTTTCTTACGAAATCCGTTTTCGATAAACCAAGGCTTGTCATGAAGATCACGACAAGCACTAAAACCCAAAGGAGACAAAAGCCAAATAAGAACCAAGAAAGATGATATGCAAAGTATGCAAAGGTTTGAGCTCTCCATAACGATTCGATCGAGTTACTCACTTGAGAGCCCCTCTTGATAGTACGACTATCTATCCTATAACCCGGTCTCCCAAAGACACGAGACCGGTAAAATAGAAAACCTATCAAGATTATACCTTTGCCTTGAGCATTCCACTTGAGCTAGATGATGACGATCTTGACTCTCTCAAGTTGGATCTTCTTTCTTGATTGCGCTTGCTAGCACAAACTCCGCTTGATGAAGACTTGCAAGTTGCTCCCCCATACACCATTATGGGAGAGACTAGCTCCCCCATACACCATTATGGGAGAGACCCTTCGGCAAATCTTCACAAGGCCACAATCTCCCAAAGTGGTGGCAAGCATCAAGCATAGGATATCTTCTAGATGCTTCACTTGAGCTTCTACGTCAAGCTAGATGACAAACACCGCTTGACGACGACATAGACCATGGGCTATATGAAATCTTCCTTTTGGTTCATGCCCATGGAAAGATACCATGAGATACACAATCTAGATGCTTCACTTGAGCTTCTACGTCAAGCTAGATGACAAACACCGCTTGACGACGACATAGACCATGGGCTATATGAAATCTTCCTTTTGGTTCATGCCCATGGAAAGATACCTAACCACACATAGAGATGCGACACACACATATCATGGGTTAGTTCACAAAGCTATATTGACAATTGCTTACCATACCATGAGATACACAATCCCACTTGGTACAACTTGTAGCTTTGTGTGTTGATCGCTTGCTTGATCAACCTTGTATCTTTGCTTCTCACTTCTAAAGATGATGTCTTGAAGATGATAATGAAAGATCACCTAATCCTTTTTCTTCAAGACAAACTAGCAATAAGCTCAACTCAAACCAAGACCATTCTTCATATAAATCCATGAGAAAAACAATGGCCATCAAGGAAGCTAATAGAGTTCAACACATGAACTCCATTATTTCCTATGGACAAGATCTACAAGGATAACTCAATGCAAACATTAGTCCATAAAGGATTGTCATTAATTACCAAAACCACATATGGGGGAACCATGCACTTTCAATCTCCCCCATTTTGGTAATTGATGACAATCCCTTTTTACGAGGGTTTATATGATGAATAAAGCAAACATGCTAAACAAGAGCAAGGATGCAATAGCATGGAAAGGCAAATGCTTAAGAACGAAACTAAAGCATAGAACCTCAATTCCCTTAAACCCTCTAAACTTCTCCCCCATTGGCATCCATTGCCGAAATGGGAAAAAGGTTAGAAGGCCAATATAGTAAGAGCTCCCCCATAGTGTATGCATTCCTCAGGATATGAGTGAAATCAAGTGCATATCTCCAACTATGAATAGATGGAGGGAGATCAAACTATATTGAGGATCCAAAGATTTATAAGCAAAGTAAAATTGAAGGATACTTTCACAAAGAAGCAACCAACCACAAGGATCCGAAAAACCGATTGACCAACATCAATATTTTGATAGGATCAACCAAGTGTTCTAGAAAATCAAGAGGGAACTCCCCAAGGTACATGCACAATGTTAGATTTGAATGACTATATAATGTGCACAACATGGAATCATCACTCCCTTCTAGATAATTTTGAACACAAACAAGTGCAAGCGAATGGATTGGAAATGAATCAAAGCAACTTGCAAACAAACAAAAGTTGAGCAATGAAGATCAAGACGTGACAAATAAAGACTTACTCAACCGAAATAGATGCGTGTGACAAGGAAAAACATTTTTAGGAGACTAATAGGATGATAGAATCATCAACATAGTCTTTCAATATAGGAGGCACATAGTGCATATCATGTCTTTCCCATACACACAAACCATCAAATGATAAAGCACATAGGTCCACAAGCTTATTAAGATGCAAAAGGAATACCAAACCAAAAGCAAAGCTTGTGCCTTTTAGGAACCACAAAGGAATATAAAGTAATAAAATGTGGTCACAAAAAAAAAGAATATCAATTAAAGATGTAACTATTATCGTGTGTATAAGTTTCTAAGTGAACAACAATCACAAAGATATATATCCACAAAGAAACATGCACACACAAAATAGGTACAAAGGTGAAGAACATGATATCCAAGAGAGGTTCATTAATATACCAATAAGATTTTTGCTTGAAAGCAAAGCACTAAGCTTAGTTTAATCTTAAGGGGATATAGATGAACACACAAAACTCATCAAAGCATCACAAATATCACAAGGGAAAAGTGATAGTTGGAATGCTTCGAGAAAGGTAACGAATATCACAAAATATTCAAATGGTTTTTGAGAATTCATCAATATTGCATATGAGAGACTTCGAGTAGAAGTTGCTAGATTAATATACTTGGGATTGGTGAATCATAAAATGATTATAAATATCCCCTAGATATGTAATCATCCCGGCTTACTCATATTTGCAATAAAGATGTTTTTGATAAGACATTTGCAAGAACCAAATGAAATGCAACAAAGGAAATCATGCCAAGAAGCAACCTACACAAGGTTGAAATCTAGAAATGTATGCATGAGATAGATACTTGTTACCGAGACGACATTGGTGATGAAGAGGATGCGAGTTTGATAATCATCGAAGCTTGACTCCTATAATACCATGGTGAGAACACCTTCCTTATGAATGGAGCAAGCAACCAATGTATCTCCATTGTACCTAAAAACAAAATTCAAGTACAAAATGGTACCCAAACTCATTGGGTCCAAAGTAGTTAGAACAACTACAATACATAGGACAAACTCCAAATAAATATGTGCATATTAATATGAATTTGAATTTCATGCACATCTTAGCCATTTAGGATTTGATGGAGTTTATCCTATATATTGGATCAACGAAAGTAATCATGCCAAAAGATATACATAGTAAATATGCATGCACAAAACTTTCAAGAACCAAAACAAGATACAAATTGGACAAAGAACTAATTAAACCAAGAAGCCACTCACAAGAGTGAAAAGAAAGAGAATTGTCCAAAATATATCAAGACCCAAATCAACACATGATTGAGGAAACCAACATAGAGAGGATACCAAAAAAAACATAAAAGAGTGAACAAACCCTCTACACTTTTCATGATAGCACACAAAGTACCAAGACGAAAAGTGTTTGTCTTCCAAAGAGACACGTCATTGGGAAAACAAACAAATTTAAAGACAACAAGTGTTCAAACGCATATAGGATAGTTCTTCCAATAATAGTGCATTATTTATGATCTTGCATTTGAATACAAAATGCACACAATGGAATCATTACTCTCCATATATATTATTCAAACACTAGTCATGTTTAAATAAAATCAATTAGATGAAATACCAAATTACGGAATGGTGATCTACTCAATGTAGGATAGCTTCCCCAAGAATAGTGCAACCCAAAGAAGTATGACTTTGAACACAAGTGCACAAGTATGGGATCATTGCTTTTCCTAACTCAAGAAAGCATGAAACAAATTTTGAGTAGAGCAAGGAAGACACAAAGTAGTTTGAACCAAACAAATCCTTGGCAAGAAAACAAGGCAATATTAGAGCAATGGCCAAAGTAAATATGATCAATAAACTTACCACAAATTATTATAACTTGTCAAAGACAAGAGATGTATGGAGATATTTCTCGGTGGTAGATTTGTTCACAATCATATTCACAAAACATAAGCATGTGGTAAAAGATAGGAACAATAAAAAACATGCTTAGGAAGAGATTCTTGAAGACTACAAACAAGACCCGAAAAGCAAGGCAACAAGAACTCTCTAACAAACAAGATACCAAAGAAGAGATACACAAGATATTTTAAGCAAATATGGAACTTGTTTGAGAAACATGCCACAAAGGGACAAGATAACTAACAATATCAACTCTAGGTGGCAATACCTCACATGTTCACATTTTCTAGGCTTGTAATATGCACATAGCTTATTACTTCCCCATAATGTGATAATCCATGGAAAACAACAAGAGGCAAAAAATAAATTTAACTAGAGAAAGTTAATGGACATTTGGAAATTGAATTTCTCATGAGAAAGACATACCGCATAGAGACTAGATAATATTGATATATCAACACTAAGTGGTATTCCTCATGTACACACATTTTAGGATAGTAAAGTGCAAAGCATATTACTCCCCCAAAATGGGATAGTCCATTAATCTCCCAAAGAGCCAACTAAGATAAGCAAAGAAAGCAATGAAGGCTCAACACAAAGAACACAAGTACATGGAGTGCAAACCAACAAACATAACTAGATTACTCAAGATAGGTAAGTAGGAAGCACAACATATACAAACACATGCTAGAAACAAAACTAACATATGCAAGGGAGCAAGCAACTTTCAATGTATATAGAATTAAATACAAGTTACCGCTTGGAGGAACATTGGGTAAGAGATATATATAATCCAAGTGACTTGGCATGAGGAAATAAAATGATGAAGATCCCTTAATTCTTCATAAAATAACCAAGTCTCCAATGCCCTCCAACAACACCTATTGATCAAGTTTGAGCTTGTTGGTCCCCAACCAAGTTGGGTCCTAAGAGGTTAGTCACAATAGGTTTGGCAACCCAAATGGTTCTTTTCTTGACACCACTTGGAGTACCAACATGCTTGGCAAACACATTGCCCACATTATCCTTCCGAATGGAATAAACATTATCAACAAGGATAGGGTTGGATAATGTACCATTAGTGCATGAAGAAGCAAAGTGTCCCTTCTTGCGACAAAGGTAGCAACATCGACTCTTTTCTCTCTTCTCAATAGGCTTCTCAACAAGAGGAGCATTGGCTTGAGTCTTGTTAGGAGGTGGCCGTTGTTCAACTCGTGGTTGAGCATGAGATAGAACAATAGGCCGCTTCCCTAGTTGCTTCTCACTAAGAGGCTTCTTCTTCAAAGGGCAAGATCTAACATGGTGCCCTTCAATCTTGCACTTGAAGCAAATAATCTTGGCCGGATCTTTGACTTGTTCTTGGCCCTTCTTCTTGTCAATAATGGACTTGTTCTTGAGATTGGAGTTGAATCCAAGTCCACTCTTGTCATTGGGAAGTCTTCGCACTCTCAACATCTTGTCAAGTGTGGAACTCCCTTCATGACACTTTTCCAAGTCTTTCTTCAAAGAAGTGACTTGGGCCTTGAGCTCTTTAATTTCCTCTACATGGTTAGAAACAACACAAGAGCTAGAGGAAGTAGATGCTTCATTGTTAGAGCAACAAGGCAAGGAAAACAACTCATCACAAGATGTAGAAACATTATGAGAGGATGAGTTACTAATACTAGCACAAGTCAATATAGCATTATTAGAAGATATTGTGCTAGTAACCATATGAGGCTCACAAGATGTTACCTTTGTAGTGATAGCCTCAAGAGCTAATTTTAGCTTGGTCTGGGATTCTAGAAGATCCTCATGAGAGCTAGATAGCTTTTCATGACTTTCTTCCAATTTCCCATACTTGCTAGTCATTAGCTCAAGTTGAGCCCTTAGCTCAACATTCTCCTTCAAAATAGATGCTTCACAAGATGTGGAGTTAGTAGCACAAGCATCATTAGAAATAGAAGAAGATAACTTGGCAAGCTCATTATTTAACCTAGAGTTTTCCTCAATTAGATTAGCATTGCCAACAACAAATTCAACCTTTTCATTTTTAAGCACTTTATATTTAGCATTGGTATGGTCACGTGCTTTAGTGAGATAGGCTATTTGTTCATTATAGAGCTCCTCAATAGATTCAAGTTTCTCCTCAAGAGCAACTCGGAGCTCATACTCTTCCTCAAGAGACATAGTGAGGGATGCCTTTTCATCGGCATCACTTCTTTCAATCTCACCTTTCTTTTCAATGATTTTAGCGCTATAAATAGCAAAAGCCAATATTTCACTAAAAGGAGTGATAGCTTTACTACCTTTAGGGAGATCAAGAAGAACCAACTCACCCTTCTCCATTAAGGAGGCTTCGTCCTCAAACTCTCCATAAAATATATCCTCATCCTCATCATCACAAGATGTAGTGGGTTCCAAAGGTGGAGATACCTTTGAATCCCTAGCCATAAGGCACATATGAGAAATGGATGGCGAAGATGAAGATTGACTTGAAGCACCAATAAGGTCCATGTCTTGTTCCACCACAATATGGGATTCCTCTACATTGTTAGTCACACAAGTACTAGAGGAAATGGAAGCATTGTTTTCATGAAAACAAGACATAGGAAGCATATCATCATGAGATTTAGTTGAACAACTATTACATGATATGCAAGGACTATCAACACTAGCATGTATGGAATTTTGAGTGCTAGAAGATATTAAGTCCAAAGATAGATCATTGCAATGGGATAGGGGTGAAGTATAGTCAATAGAAAATTCATTATCCACAATGCAATTTCTATCACCACTCACCATATCATTACCTTGTGACAAATCACATGTTGGTGGAGTGGAGAAAGATGTGAACTCATCACGGCCGGAAGTGGATGGAGAACAATCATCCTCAATAATATTGGACACATCATATATATCTTGAAGTTTTGTCCATAGCTCATGAGCGTTCCGAAAAGGCATGATTGATTGAATAACTACATCGCTCAAAATACACAAGAGACCATTAGATACAAGAGTATCGAGATAAGAATTTTCCTCATCCTCTAAAGATAAATCTTGAGAATTCTTTGGAGGAGGAAAATCCATATCTACAATTCTCTTAACATACTTTGGACCCATGTCCTCAAGAAAATTAAGAATGCGAAATTTCCAAGCATCATAATTTCTACCATAGAATATAAAAGCGGGATCATGTTCTATTTCTCTAAACGACATCGTACTCTCTAGGATGTAAAGCCTAATAAAGAGAGACGAGGCTCTGATACCAATTGAACGGACAACGACGTCGCCTAGAGGGGGGGGGGTGAATAGGCGATTAAAACTTTTCCGGTTAATGCTTGCTAAATGCGGAAATAAACTAGGTGTTTAAGTTAACAAGCATACAACCTAAATATTCTAGGGTAAACTAGATGAACCAACAACTTATTCTAAGCAATACAAGTAACAAGGTGATAGCAAGATATATAACTTCAAGCTCGAAGGCTATCACAATGTAAATTGCATAAGTAAAAAGCTCGGGTATAGAAATAACCGAGGCACACGGAGACGATGATGTATTCCCGAGTTCCTCCCACAAAGGGGAGTACGTCTCGTTGGAGGGGTGTGAGCTCGCCACGAAGGCCTACTCAACGCCACAAAGGCCTCACCCTATTCTCCGATGAACCCCGCCACAAAGGCCTAGTTCACCTTCCACTATTGGCAACCTTCAAACCCGAGGCACGCATCCACAACTCAATTGGAGGCTCTCGGTGTCACCACAATCTTGGGGCACGCATCCACAACTCAATTGGAGGCTCCCAAGAACACCACAAGTCGTCTAGGGTCCAAGACCCAAGAGTAACAAGCTCACAAACTTTCAACTTCCACGAATCCTCGTGGAGAGAGCAAACCGATGCAACCGATGCAAATGGCAAGAGCACAAGTGCTCAAATCCTTCACTCTCAAATTCCAACAAAGCAACAAATGCTTATGGGGGAATAAGAGAGGAAGAACAATGGAGGAGAAACACCAAGAACTCCAAGATCAAGATCTACTAAGTTTCCCTCACTAAGAAGGAAGATGGATTGGTGGAAATGTAGATCGAGATCTCCTCTACCTTCTCCCTCAAAGATATGCAAGAATCATAGGAGGGATTGGGAGAGGGGCAAGCTTTCCAAGGTCAACAATGGTGGGAGAGAAGGGGAAAAACGTGCTTGGAAGACTTGGGGACCAATGGGGAAGAAAGCCCCCTTAAATAGGTCCCCACAAAAACTAGCCGTTTGTGCAGGAATCTGGGACCGGAATATCCGGTCCAAGTTTGGACCGGAATATCCGGTCTCAAGATCTGCTCGAAACCTGTTGACTTTAACCGGAATATCCGGTCCCCTTGGAAAAATCCGGTACCAATAATCCGGTCCATGTCAGTGAGCAAATTGGTCTGAAAACTGCC
This sequence comes from Alopecurus myosuroides, assembly GCA_028641055.1. Taxonomy (NCBI): domain Eukaryota; kingdom Viridiplantae; phylum Streptophyta; class Magnoliopsida; order Poales; family Poaceae; genus Alopecurus; species Alopecurus myosuroides. The sequence goes on along the minus strand of CM054061.1, from coordinate 140,454,758 downwards.
CAAACCGGAATATCCGGTATGCCCCGAATAATCCGGTTCAAATAATCCGGTTTACTCCAGAAGGTTCAAGCTTCCAGTCCTTAGCCATTTTTCGCAGCAACCGGAATATCCGGTCCAGGATGAATAATCCGGACCAAATAATCCGGTTGACTCCAGTAGCTCCAACCTTCCAGTCCTTAGCCATTTTTCGCAACAAACTCCACAACCGGAATATCCGGTTCCTCCGAATAATCCGGTTCCAAAAAATCCGGCTCCTCTCTGTCCCGAATATGGACCAAAACTACCCTAACCGGAATATCCGGTTGCCCGGAATAATCCGGCTAGAATAATCCGGTTGAGTCCAGAACAGAGAGGCTGAACTAGAAACCCCATAACTTTTGCAAATGAACTCCGAACGAGGTAAAACCAATTGCAATGGAAAGATAACAGCAAGGAGTATCCAAACAAAAAGTGAAAATATTGATACCTCAAAGTATGGAGAAGTTACCACACATGGAAGGTGTGGGAACATTCTCAAAGACGAACGGAATATTTTCACCACCGAAAACGCAACAAGTTTTTCTTACGAAATCCGTTTTCGATAAACCAAGGCTTGTCATGAAGATCACGACAAGCACTAAAACCCAAAGGAGACAAAAGCCAAATAAGAACCAAGAAAGATGATATGCAAAGTATGCAAAGGTTTGAGCTCTCCATAACGATTCGATCGAGTTACTCACTTGAGAGCCCCTCTTGATAGTACGACTATCTATCCTATAACCCGGTCTCCCAAAGACACGAGACCGGTAAAATAGAAAACCTATCAAGATTATACCTTTGCCTTGAGCATTCCACTTGAGCTAGATGATGACGATCTTGACTCTCTCAAGTTGGATCTTCTTTCTTGATTGCGCTTGCTAGCACAAACTCCGCTTGATGAAGACTTGCAAGTTGCTCCCCCATACACCATTATGGGAGAGACTAGCTCCCCCATACACCATTATGGGAGAGACCCTTCGGCAAATCTTCACAAGGCCACAATCTCCCAAAGTGGTGGCAAGCATCAAGCATAGGATATCTTCTAGATGCTTCACTTGAGCTTCTACGTCAAGCTAGATGACAAACACCGCTTGACGACGACATAGACCATGGGCTATATGAAATCTTCCTTTTGGTTCATGCCCATGGAAAGATACCATGAGATACACAATCTAGATGCTTCACTTGAGCTTCTACGTCAAGCTAGATGACAAACACCGCTTGACGACGACATAGACCATGGGCTATATGAAATCTTCCTTTTGGTTCATGCCCATGGAAAGATACCTAACCACACATAGAGATGCGACACACACATATCATGGGTTAGTTCACAAAGCTATATTGACAATTGCTTACCATACCATGAGATACACAATCCCACTTGGTACAACTTGTAGCTTTGTGTGTTGATCGCTTGCTTGATCAACCTTGTATCTTTGCTTCTCACTTCTAAAGATGATGTCTTGAAGATGATAATGAAAGATCACCTAATCCTTTTTCTTCAAGACAAACTAGCAATAAGCTCAACTCAAACCAAGACCATTCTTCATATAAATCCATGAGAAAAACAATGGCCATCAAGGAAGCTAATAGAGTTCAACACATGAACTCCATTATTTCCTATGGACAAGATCTACAAGGATAACTCAATGCAAACATTAGTCCATAAAGGATTGTCATTAATTACCAAAACCACATATGGGGGAACCATGCACTTTCAACTATACACATTATACTAAGAATGACAACTATGCTATCTTAACTGGTGCATAAAGTAAGAATATGAAGACTTAACATAAAATTAAAAGGAAGGCTCTTCGCAGAGGGAAACATGGATTACTCACGTGCTAGACCTTTTTATTTAATAAAACATAGGTATTGAAAATATATTTTGAGAGAGTTGTATGACTATGCCAATGAATGTTATCAAATGACTTATCATGTTTTCATGTTTAATGGCTTCAAGCGCGACTCCCATAGGAGAATCATAACATTGACCTTTCTCCTTTGTGTGCGCAAGCTAAGTTCATGATTTCTCAAATTCATAGTGTGAGGAGATTTTAACATTATTGTTGTAGTTTATCTGTTGTGGTTTGGGCACCCAGATGCCTGCTCTTTTTGCAATATTAGGGACTAGCACGTTATTCATGATAGTCAAGTGTGAAGCTACCCAACATGAAACAGAAAACATGTTTAATAATTTTGAAAGTTTAAAGGTAGCACACAAGAAATTTACTTGGAGTGGCGGTGAAATACCACGTATAGGTATGGTGGAAACTTTGGAAAATTTTGGATTTTGGGAGTTGGGTGCACGAGTAGAGCTCATACTAGTACAGGGTGAAGGCTAGCAAGAGATTAGGAGCGACCAACTAAGAGAACAATAACAACCATAATCATGCATAGCGACAATACATTATTAATCAAAGCATGAAGTGATATTACAAGTCAAACAATAAATGATCATCGAGACTATAGGTGACTTTGTTTATAGTCATAACATGGTGTGAGCATGCACCAAGTCAATCCAGATAAATCATTCAAAGGAGAACACCACAATACCATGCTTCAATATGAGAAAACAACACATGATTTAATTTCAATGGCACATTAAGCACTCTCAGCTATTTGAGACTACTCATGATACATCATATACTACTAAGCACACAATTAAAATAACATCTAACATTATATGCCAAAGTCTAAGCCACAGTCAAAACAAGCTTCCTATTGCGCCACTATAAGCATGAAATATTTTACTCTTCTCCAACACCAATCAACCTATTTGAAACAACTCTAACAGAAAATAATCATTAAAGACCAGAGAGCTAATCATATATAATTGAAGCAAACCAACAAACTCTGAAAAAAATCGAGCAAAAAACAAGAGCTAAACATAGTACTAGCAAAAACTAAACACTCACAGAACAAAAAGAGTGAAAATTAGAGTGTTCTAGACAATGAAAACGGAGGGTGTCTCTCTCCAAACTAAAATATGATAGGATCCAACAAACTATTACAGCAAGAAAAGAAAACAAAACTAAAAGCAAAATAAAATAACGCTCCAAGAATAACACATATCGTGTGAAGAAATAAAAATATAGTGTCTTGAAAGAAAGCTGATATTTTTGTTGATGGAGAAGTAGATGCCTTGGGCATCCCCAAGCTTCGACGCTTGTACTTCTTGGATATGTCTTGGGGTGACATGGGCATCCCCATGCTTGAGCTCTTTTCCATTTTTCATCTTCTCATATCATCCTTCTTTCTCTACACTCGAAAACTTCCCCCAACTAAAACTTCTCACAATCTTCACTACCAGCGTTAGTGCATCAAAATAATAAATCCACTTGGTTCATTTTCAACACAAGTCTAACACTTCATTTAAAAAAATTATCTACTGTCACAACTTCTTTTGAGACTACCCCACCCTCCGAAAGGATCTCAAAAGAAAAAGATTAAGAGGCAAAGGCAGACATCTGTCAAAACAGAACATCTGGTAAATATGATTTTTTGACAACCTTTTGTTTCTCAAGTAAAAAAGTGTGAAACTAATGAAAGTTAGATAACAATCTAGGGAAGGTGCCCAAAAAATATCAAAAATCTATCGCGGTCTAGCTGAGAGAACTGAGGTTTTTGGTGAAGCACAAAAATCTGGATAGAAGACAGCAAATTCCCCAAATCATACTAACTCTCTATTACAGTCTACTCTTGGAACAAAAAACAAAATAAAAAGGATAAGAACCGATTGTGAAAAGTTATAGATACGTTTGCAACGTATCTGAGTCCTCTCTCACCGCCGTCTCCTTGCCAAATAGCATCCTGGTCGCTCCTCCATGAGCCCGCCCGTCGCCGGAGAAGATTGTCGGAGCAGACGCCACCCACAGCTTCACCAACTAACTTCAGTAGAAACGCCGCTCGCCTCCAGGAGCATCGCCATCTACCATCGGTAGCACCGCCGCGCACCTTTGGTAGCAACGTTGCGCAATTTCGATAGCATCACGGGTAGCAACATCGTGCTTCTTCAGCTCACAAAAGAAAATTGATACAAACGCTATATGCATTTGCATCAAAATTGAAAAAAATGCTATGAAACTTACAAACATTTTCACCAAATCAAAACAAAAGTATCAAAAAAGAAATTCGCTATAACAGATCTATGGATTTGCATAAAAAGAGAAAAAAAATGCTACAAAACTTTGAAAAAATTGCACCACAAAAAAAGAAAAAAGTACACAAAAATTAGCGAATAAATTGCTCTGGTAGCACCGATGCTAATGCTGACGGCGGTAGCACACGGCGGCACTGCCGCCGTGCCGTCAATCCGTGGAAGCAGCTTGCCTCCCCGTTGGTAGCAACGCCTTCGAGCACTGGCAGCGGCGTCGTCCTGCCCTGGTAGAAAGCGCTGGGTGCCCCCTTGCGGGTCGCCGTAGCCATAGCCAAGCCGGGCAACAGAGATCCGGGGAGGCACAGGAACATCAGAAGTGCCCAAAAGCAAGAGGGAGCGAACAGGGATGCGCGGGAAAAACAATAAACGGGGTGGTGGCGGCGCCAGTACGGGATCTATCGGGGAAGGGTGAGAAAACCATGAGAGACGGGGGAAAAGGAAGAGAAGGATAGGCGGAGGTGCATGATGCTTTTTCTCGTCGGTTCCATGGGCCACGCGACAGGCAATAAAACCGGGGGACGTGAAGTTGCGATCCTCCGGAGGTTAAGTAACTTTTCCCTTAGGAAAAACATTAGCATTTTGCGTCTTCTGAATTTTGCACTCGATGGGTACCTGTCTACATCTACCTACCCGAAGCTACTAAAACACCATCAAGACTTCAAAGCGAGGAGATACCAAGCAATGTGACATGTCGATACACACAAGAAAGTGTCAGATCATTGTGCAATGTCCTAATCAAATGCCTAGTGTCATGATCAAAGCCGATGATCGTAATTTGTGTCCTCCATCACGATCTCGAATGAAACTATCCATGGAATCGTTCGACGTGTTCACTTCTCCTACTGTTTTACGGAAGAAGTACAATGATGATAAAGAACAAGATCCGCCCCTTTCCAGTGCGCTTCTACCCACTTTCGTGTTTTCCCCATGTTCTTCGTATTTGTGGGTCGATTCGTGAAGATCGGCATCCTAAGGGTATGCAACCGCATCAACAGTGCTTCGTGCGGTTGGCACCGGTGCTACCGGAGGCGTCGACAATGCTACAGAAGTCCAGCTGTCGTGCTACCATAGTCTAGCGATAGTGATACAAGTGTCAGGGTGTCGTGGTGCTACCAGAGGCAAGCATCGATGCTTTGAACGACCAGCGGCGGTACTAACGGAGGTTGCCGGTGGTGCTAGAAGTGTGAGGCCTCGGTGCTATCGCAAGCCACCGGTGGTGCTACAAAAGGCCAGCGACGGTGCTACCAAGCTGGCCATGGTGCTGCCTGCGAGCATGCCGATGATGCTACAAGCCGACGAGGCCTCTCACCAGAGACGGCCGACCAGAGCGGTAGTACATGCGTTGTTTGTTAGCTGCGTCGGTGTGGGTTCCTATGCATGCTTGCTGTTTTGTGAGTGTTGCTTTTGTTTTTCCGTACCGACTTTTTTTAAGAGAGAGTATACGCGGGGAGGGAGAGGGAACGCGAGCACAGATCAGATGGTCATGATCGTCTCGGTTAGAAGGCGAGGAAGGCGAGTTCCGATCTCAAGGGACGCTCAGCACGTCCCTAGAAAAACACGTTAAACAAACAACACGAATTACGAGTTTAGACAAAAAAAAAACATGAAAACGTTGTCCCAAGTCTCACCCATTTGGAAAGTCACAATAGCTCAAACCCTAACAAAGTATTTATAAATAATATAAAAAATAAAAAGAAAAGTCCAGCAGAATTGACTTAACACGAGTAGATATGATGACGATAAATTCATAAAGGCAAAAGATACGGTGACACATGCCCAGCCACTTCGGAAACCAAAAGCGCACCCGGCCGGGCTCAAATCCCCCCCGGAAACGAACGCGAAATCCTTCCCAAAAATAAAAACCTCACCACTCCCTGCGACTGCGAGCCTGCGACCCTGTCTCTCTGTCCTCTCCACCTCCTCGTGCTCGCCTCCACCCTCTCGTTCCCGCCGCCGCCGCCGCCTCATCCTCCTCCTCTCCTCCTCGCCGGAACCCTAAATGGACGGCGGTGCCGGCGCCGGCGCCGGCGCGCCCTACGCCTCCCGCACGGCGGAGGAGGTTTTCCGCGACTTCCGCGGCCGCCGCGCCGGCATGATCAAGGCCCTCACCCAAGGTACCCGCCCCCTTCCCCTCCGCTTCGCTCTCGCTTCCGGATTTTTCCGTCCGGCCGCCCTGACGTCGCTGACGCGCCTTCTGTGTTTGCTTGGTTGGTGGTTTTTGCAGAAGTCGACAAGTTCTACCAGCTCTGCGACCCAGGTGAGTCCGCTCGATCTCTCCTGGTGTAGGGTTTCGCGGCGCCCAACCTGCCGGCGTTGCTAGCTCTGGGCCCTTTGGTTGCTCCGCTGGGAATTCCGGAGCTAATTTTGTTGAATTTTGCGCTCCTGGAGCTCTGCGACGGTCGTAGCTTTCGTCAATGCGGTGATGAACTGTGGCGTTGCGTGGGATTGGAAATATATACTGGAAGGAAATATGGTTTCTTATCTTGCTCGAAATCTTCGAATTAGTGATACTTTGTGTTTTTTTGCTTGGTTATCATTGTGGCTTGGAGGAATTTGGAAAAAAAAAAGGTGCTGGGAGTTTTGAATTAGTGATGCAAGTGTTGTGTACTATGTCTTTGTCGGTTTGCTCTTTTTTGTAGCTTTTTCCTCCATTAATGCAGTCCAGGTTCATAGCCTGTATGTTAGGGCATCTCCAGTCGTCCCCCCCAGAGCCCCCCCAGGACGCAAATTAGCGCCGTTTTTGGCGAAAAGCGCCGTTTTTCCACCAGTCGACCCCCCCAGGACCTGAAAAAGCGCCGTTTCGGCGGAAATTAGCGCCGCCGCCCCCAGGCGGAACCCAGCCTGCTGGGTTCGGCCTGGGGGGGCGGCGAGAGGAAAAGCGCGCGTGGGCCAGCGCTGTCGGCGAGGGAGAGCTCTTTTTCCACTTTCTCCACCCCCGAACCGTCTTTCCCACTCGCTCGCCCTCGCCGTCGCCGCCCCACCCCCGCAACCACCGGCGCCGCCAGCGTACGCCAGCGAAGAGACAAACCACCGCCGGCTGGTCCACCACGTCGTCGCCGCCGTTCGAGCACGTCTCCGTCGCGGAGGAGGCTGCGCCCCAGTGAGCCGCGTCCACCGCCCGCAAGGTGTTCGACGCTCTGTCCGAGCCATGGACTCCGACGCCGAGGAAATGCTCGCCGAGCTATTCGACGAGGAAGACCAGGCCTCCATCGACGACGAGGAGCACCTGGTCGTCCTGAGCTGCCTGGCCGCGTTGCTGGCCCAGGACGCCGCGCCACGCCGCGCTGGATCGAAGCCCGGTCGCCGGAAGAGCAGGCCGAGGCAGCGGTACGAGGGCTACTGCATCCTCTACTCCGACTACTTCGCCGAGGATCCTACCAACGACGAGAAGGTGTTCCGGCGTCGTTTCAGGATGAAACGCACGCTCTTCCTCAAGATCATGCATGCCATCCGGGAGTTCGACACCTACTTCAAGTTGAAGAAGGACTGCACCGGCACGGTAGGGTTTACCTCTATCCAGAAGTGCACGATGGCCATGAGGTTGCTTGCATATGGTGCTCCCGCAGATGCACAAGATGACTACCTGCGCATGAGCGAGTCCACGGCCATTGAGTGCTTGAACAAGTTCTGCCGGGCAGTGGTTGCAGTTTTTGGCCCAATATACCTGCGATCACCCAATGCGCAAGACACTGCTCGTCTCCTCGCTGAGAATGAAGCAAGAGGGTTTCCTGGGATGCTTGGCAGCATCGACTGTATGCACTGGGCATGGAAGAACTGCCCATTTGACTGGCAGGGGATGTACAAGGGAAAGGAAGGAGAGTGCTCTGTGGTTCTCGAGGCCGTGGCTTCGTACGATCTATGGATTTGGCATTCATTCTTTGGTATGCCAGGAAGTCACAACGACATCAATGTCTTGCAGTGCTCGAATGTCTTTGCCGATCTTGTCGAAGGCCATGCCCCCCCTGTGAACTATGAGATCAATGGACACCAGTATACAAAGGGGTACTATCTTGCAGATGGCATCTACCCCAAGTGGGCAACATTTGTGAAGAGCATCTCCAACCCTATCCCAGGAAGCGCAAAAGCTTGGTTTTCCAAATGCCAGGAGGCTTGCAGGAAGGATGTTGAGAGGGCATTTGGTGCGCTGCAATCTCGATTCGCTGTTGTCCGGTACCCAGCTATGACTTGGTCGAAGTCCAACATGTGGGAGGTGATGCAGTGTTGTGTGATCTTGCACAACATGATCATTGAGAGTGAGCGGGATGACCCGGTGCCTGACAGTGAGGCAAGCACACCATACTACCGGCAGGGCCCTCTTGCAGATGTTGATCACCAGGTGCCGGCATCATGGGCAGACTTCCTCACCAAGCGACAGGAGATTCGACACGCTGCAACACACCATGCTCTGCAGGATGACCTGGTGCAGCATTTGTGGGCGCGAAAGGGGAATGGCAATGTTGAGGAGGATGACTAGTCAATTTTTTTCCTTTTATTTGTTGAATAATTTATTTGTGTGGCAAAACTCTATTTATTTGGTGTGCAATTTTTCTATTGCTCAAATTGGGCCGAGTCGCCGCTGGGGGGGCGGCCTGGGTTCACGACTGGGAAACGCGCCCCCCCAGTTCCCAGAATAGCGCCGTTTAGCGCCGCGGCGCAAAAAAAGCGAGGGTTTTTGCGTCCTGGGGGGGCGCAACGACTGGAGATGCCCTTATGCTTAGCGCGTATGTTTTGGTGGAATCAGGAAGCTTTTAGGTGCTATATTGCACCATGGGGTTGAATTAGAAGTGTGAGGCTGGTCCGTTTTTGTTTTCTAATAGTGTAATCAATGTTATCTCCGTTTCTCTTTCTTCCTTGCACTAAACTACTCAGTGTCTTGTTGGCCCTTGCACTGAACTGAGCAAATTCTGCAAGTAGTACTCGTACAAAATTCTATGTATCTACTAATTCTGTTTATTTTAACAGAAAAGGAGAACCTGTGCCTCTATGGGTACCCTAATGAAACATGGGAAGTGACCTTGCCAGCTGAGGAAGTTCCCCCAGAGATTCCTGAACCAGCACTAGGAATCAACTTTGCAAGGGATGGCATGAACGAGAAGGATTGGTTGGCACTAGTTGCTGTTCACAGTGATTCCTGGTTATTGGCTGTTTCGTTCTACTTCGCAGCACGGTTTGGGTTTGACAAAGAGGCAAGGTAATGATTCCATCGAACCTTTTCAGTTTCCTTCAACAAGAATATATGTATTCATAGCTTCATGTCCTTCGTTTGTCATTCCGTTACTGATTTCATCTACAATTTCGGATAGTCCTTGATAAAGGTATATGTAACACCCGCTGAAAAATCCCCATTGCTAGCTTTTGCTTCTCTTCTTAAGATATTGTTGTTCTCCTATATTAACTATTTCTTACCCTGTTTAGATGACCTCTCTCAAGTATCTTATCATAAAAAAAATTGATTGATGTTTTTTGTTTTTTCGTTTCTTCCATGTGCTGGTTTTGTCATTATGAACAAAAAGAATTGAGTGCATTCCATGATGCTCTTAATGGTACCAAAGAGAACACGTCCTTTTTGAATTATTAACACTACAGAACATCTGGGAACAGTAGAACACTTCATATGGCATATAGGCTAAGGTGTGTGTGGTATCATTCTTAAGTTTTCTTGTGCAGGACTACAGTTAAATCCCATTGTCTTGAGGCTATTTTGTCATCCCGCACCTACCATTCCAGTGTTGCATTCAAATTTATGATATTTGACAATTAATACCACTGCTTTTTACAACTGGCTCAAACTTTGACTACTGTTATATATCAAACTATCTACAGTAGGCATGTAAAAAATGGTACCCATAGTTTTGCTTGAAAAATTGCCTCAAGAATAAGTAAATATTTAAAAATATCAGTCACATGCACACCCTGGGGGCTGTCATGTCTAGAATATCATTCATTATAAACGGAGAAAGTAATTCATTATATCCCTGTGAGTTCTTCTGACCTTCTTTACCAAATTATCTATATTCTAATTGTTGAGTAGTGCAAGGCAGTTAATCTATCCTCACAACATTTAGCATATGTGTTAGAATGGCAGAACACCAGAAGTTGCAGCCACATCTAATCCCAGAAAATTATTGTATTGCACATTGGAAAATCACTACATTAACTACTGAAATTGGGTAGCGCTAAAGAGTCATGAGAGTCAAACGCTGTTTCTGTGGCCTAGGTTTTGAGTCGCTGATTAATCGCCGACTTATCAGCAAGCTGGTGCAGCTATCACAAAATGCATTCAACTTGCACATCCTGATCAATCTTCAACTTGCTTTTATTTACAAGTGAAAACAAAACATTGGTAGGACTTTGAATTTTTAATAATCAAGTATTCAAGATGAGTGGTATAATTCCACTTCGAATAAAAATTTAAGATTAGGTGGTGCAGTTATTTTTGCCGGTTTAAGTTAAATGCTCAGATTGTTTTGGAAATGACATGAGGATGTAGTATCTGCAAATAATTTATGTGTAGGTAGTATCAGTACGGTAATTTTGGATACGTACCTGTTATAATCGATTCCACAGGTGAATCGTGATATTTTTTTTCACGCAGGATATTGCTTACTATGGTGCGGATCTAGCTCTCCAAAGTTTCCTGTTTCCTTCTGTAGTTGAGATACATTTTGTGTCAACATGATTTTAGAACATAAGATATTTTATTTAAAACAAGGTTTAGTTCGAATTATTGAGACCTAGAGTACAAAGATGAAAAATTGGCACAGAGAATCAAAACCTGAGTTTTAGAACAAAAAACATCTTGTGTGCAAATAAGATTGAATTTTGCAAGCAGAGAATGCTATGATTAAGTTCAAATATCCCAAGAAAATATATAGCATGAACTTGACTCGTTTGCCACCTTAATCCTAGCATGAACTTGACTCCTTTGCCACCTTAATCCTGCATAACTAAAGAGTGTAGCTCAAACAGGACCTTTAACATCCGGACATCTCTAGAAAAGCCTCTTATATTCAATACCAGGGAAGTCATGACATTAATACCAGAAAGTACTAAAGTACATGTGCGATATTTGTCCTTAATGACTGGGCGACTGCTAGGCTTTATGAGGATATGAAGAATGCATTCAAGCCTAGATAAGCTATCAAGCCTAATTTGATGATTATGAACCACTAGAGTAGTCAAGGACCCTCATTGATGAGCGTGCTCACTGTTCAGATAGGTTTCTACCTTTGTAGTTTGTGATGACTTGTCATATGATGAGGTGCAAATTTGGAAATCTTCATTGTTTTCTTAAGTTCAAAAATCAAGTGTCAGAAGGCAAAAGTGGTCAAATCCAATTGAACCACATTCCACAGCAAAAAAAAATGAAGCAACTTTAATGCTATTTGGGGTAAATTGCCTAGCTGTTATTCTTGGGCTACTTCTGTTTGATTGGCGTGTTCCACTTCATGAGCAGACTTATTTAGGGCCAGCATGGGCCCTAGCCCCTCAGCCTTTAAGAAATAATTGGTAAACAGCTAATATGTGGCCACTGTTCCACCTGGTGTCTTGTTAGCAATCATTTTTTTAAAGGAGGTTTCAAGAGCCAGTTCCTCCTTAGGTGCATTGTATTGTTGGTTTGATTTATGTGTACGATAGTTAGATACTTCTGATGTCAAGCCTGTATTTCCTCTGTGGTGTTGGAAGATGAGCTGAAGTCTTTTTTTTTTTGAAATATAACAAATATGGATGCTGAGAAACTGAATGAAATGTATGAAACTGGAGAGTTATGTTAGCTTGTTTGAATTGATCATGTAATATAAAAAAAAATGTTTTTTTTCCCTATGAAGTCTGATTATTTAGGAGTTTCTTATGTTTTTCTAAGCGAGTATGCCTATGTTGCATATCCCTTCGCTGCAGTGTTTATTTTTAAACTGAAATTGCTCTAGTATTTGTTATTTTGATGTTTTTGTAACGAGAGTAGTTTGATTTTATGTTGGGTGTAGAATATTCATACCACTAAACTGATTACCGGAGAAGCTAATAATTGGCTACTCTACCAATCCTAGCTATTGTGTAGTAGGTTTGTGGCCATCGTACTTTTTTTCCTATTTGAGGTAAATCCTTGTTATTGATGACTTAAAACTATGATTTCTGTTGCACCAAATCTCACAGCATGCAGTTAGAATCTCGAACAGAAATTCTTTGGCTCTTTGCGCTCAGCCATAAACAAACTAAGCTGCGTTCCCAAGTGATTTTGTCCGGTTTGAGGTTCCCACTTCCCGCCATAAACCAGATAGTTTATTGGACCTAGAGAGGGACTGGTATTCTAAAGATGACTGTAATGTAGGTGGTTTCTTGCACAGTTCAGTGAAAATATATCTAGTGATGATCCAGTATCAGGAAAATGTGTGAACCTGAAAACACAAAGTAGAAAAGCAAAACCATTAAGGTGATAGGACAACCCGCAAACTGTCTGGTCACCACTCTATACACCAAATGTGTGATTATGGTAAGCTGGATTTGGTCCTGCATCTGAAACTAAACCCTGATTTCAGCTAGCTTGGCCTGTTGTCTCCTTAATTCTTGGTGATTTTGCCAAGGTTGTATGGACTATATTATTTCAATTTATTCCTATTTGCATAATATGCAACAAATTTTAGGATAAGTCATGAAATTAAATGTGCATGGACTATCCACATTATTGTGCATAAAACAGTGGCAATCTTGTGCATTACTGGGAGTTTTGGATACTGCAGAACTATCCAAATTATGATCCGAAGGGCTCTTAAGTGAACTATAGATCATCTGCTAATAGTAGGTAGTGCTCCTGCTGGTTTGTCGAAAGAAGTGAAATATAGACGGTTTTGCTGTTTCTGCCAGCTAACACCACTGAAGACCAATTTTTGTTTTTGGGTGGGTGGAGGTGGGTATCCTTTGATGAGCATCAGCAAATTGATCTTGGTGTTTATTTGTGCGATTCAGTGAGGTGAAACTAAATTCTTCACCAGAGAAACATGAAAAGCTTCGCTGCAATTCATCTCTGCCATGATGTTTTATGATCATACTTGTATCTAATTATTGATATCGATGTACTGTCAGTTAAGTAAAAAAAATGTTTCCTGCTCCCATGGGCGTTTGACAATCGCTGCTCTGTTTTATCTCTTATGCAGGAGACGACTCTTCAACATGATAAATAACCTGCCTACAATATTTGAAGTTGTGACTGGGGTTGCAAAGAAACAAACCAAGGAGAAGCCCCCCAACAGTACTATGATCAAGAGCAATAAGCCAAGCACGAAAATGGTAAGTGAGACGGTTTTTGTGCGACCTTGCGGCATGAGACGTCACTAATAACATTCTGTTCTGTAGCCCTCAAGGCCTGAGTCCCATTCAAAGGCCCCAAAGATGGCAGCGCCCCCCAAGGATGAAGATGAGAGTGGCGAGGACTATGGAGAAGAAGAGGAGGAAGAGCGCGACAACACCCTGTGCGGAACCTGTGGAACAAACGATGGCAAGGACGAGTTCTGGATTTGCTGTGATAACTGCGAGCGGTGGTACCATGGGAAATGCGTCAAGATCACACCTGCCCGAGCTGAGCATATCAAGCACTACAAGTGCCCAGACTGCAGCAACAAGAGGGCAAGGGCATAACGGGCGACAAGCACCAGCACTACTCGGAATGGAACCAGCGCCAGCGCCAAAACGTTAATGTCTGCAGATATGGCCTAGCCTTCTAGCTTGTAGACTTGCTTTTTATTTCAATCGAACACTGTTAATTCACTCTTGACCCTGCAGTTCATGTTGCTCTTGACTCTTGAGTTATGTTTAAACCGTTGGTCGGTGAGTAGTTACCAGCTTCGATCTCTTCAGGGGACATGTCAAAAACGTTCTTCAACTGAAAGGACCTGAAAGCTGACTATTGTTTCTAATCCTTGTTAGCCTCGTTCCAGCCTTCAGGGCATCCATCTTGGATCTTGCTTGGTCTTGTTACCTTTGCTTTCGTATTGTCGTCATAGCTTATGATAGTCTAGGGTAGTTTTACGTGGTTAGGCCATTTTTCCCTTTAGCTAATGCTCCCTGCCTTTTGGTTTTATTCAAAGTCGATTTTTTAGAGTTTGACTTTTAACTAAAGTTAAAACGCAGGTTAATAATTTGAAATAGAGGAGTATGTTTCTGCTGAATTAGTTACTCCCTCTGTCCCAAAAAGGATGTCTCGACTTTGTCCAAATTAGCATGTATCTACACACCATGTCTAGATACATGCAAAATTGGACAAAGTTGTGACATCCTTTTTAGGACGGAGGGAGTACATTAGTTTCTGCTTGACTGTATCCAATGTCGTGGCCTTGTTTAATTACTTATAAAATTTCAGGAGAATAAGTCAAACTACGATTTTCCACCATTGTTGTCTTCTGTTCGACGAGTCAAGCATTACTGGCTTCAGTCTAGTAAATTTCATGAGCCATGGTATCCGCGGATTAGGTGATACATATTCTAGATTGGTTGAATGGAGCTGATAAACAAACCAAACCCGCAAGTAATGCCAGTTTGAGGATAAATATTAAAAGTGGAGTGAATTAACCTCCAAATGTTTCATGCAAAATATCAAGATATAATTAAGTGTTCAACGGCCTCATTTGCATCTAAAAAACACATTTTTTTACATCCGGTCGATCTCCTCTTAAGCAGTTTTTCTTTTATTAATAACATGTTGCGATAAAAAAAACCCAGAAAATGATTTTAATTTTAGAGGTATCTTTAGGTTCCACAAATATTTTCACAAAAATCTGGTGTTACCATTAGCAATTTGGCATAATATGACTTAACTGAAAAAAAATCCCATCAGTTATCAATTTGCATTTAAAAGTATCCGGTTCTTGTGTTAACGAAACTCGTATTAATCTCTCAATCATATGAATCCAATGAGATCTCCTATCACCTACTATTGGTCTTCTAAACTGAATATTAAGAGGTTGTTTGGTAACACATACGCAACGGCGACGTGTTTGTGGTAAGCAATCTATCCTATAAAGGCTGAGGGGCAAAGGGGCTCTTCCATGCGTTTGGTGAGGCAGACCATGCCCATTTTTACACATTTGTACACAACCTGGAGCCTACTCCACTCGCTTACGGGTGGGGACAATGTTCCCGTGGGCCTGCTCAGTCGTCGCGCGCACCCGCTGGGTCCACGTCGTACTCCTGGCGATGACTGTTGGGCCCTTCATGTGGGGTCTGTGTGGAAACCTAGATCTCCATTCGCTGGAAAATATCTACGAGCGTCCTCTATTCCAACCTCTCCCGCGCGCCGCCTGCCCTCGGCTCCGCACTTCCCGGCTCCCGATGCTGGACACGCTCGTCGCCGGGCTCGGCCCCGTCGCCCCTTCTCGCGCTGCTCGTCACCTCTATATTTGTCCTCATCTCCCGCCGCGTCGGCGCACAGGGCGGGCTCCGTCGCATGGGCACCCGGAGGGCAGCACGTCGTCACTGCGTTCGCCGGCGATGTGGACATCCAGTTCCATCACGGCGGCGCAGTGAGTGCTGCGGGGAGTGGGGGTTGCAGATCCGTTTCGGCGGCGGCGGCCGTCACTGTCCGGCTTCATAAGGATGGCATCACGGCGGTTCCCCTCGCGCCGGGATCCGGCGGCTCGCCGGCGTCCGGTTCCATCGACCACTCCTTCAAGCTCTACTCCTTCCCAGGTTTTGGATCGAACCCTCCTGGTGTGCGATATATGATTTGATTTGATATTTTTTCACTTCGAGATCCTTAATGTCTCCGAATTTTCTTCCAGACGGCAACGTTGCTAGGTTCATGCTCCCGATCCGGTCACTCGCCTTCAACAGAAGGGCACGCTACCATTGACAACACGATCTCCAAGGTGCTCAAAGGCCACACGGGCTCAGTGACGGGCCTGGCTTTCAACGCCAAAGGTGCTCTCACCTTCTTGCTTCGTAAGCTATTCAACAAACTATCTGTAGTTGTATTAGCTCTCGGATAAGTTGTGAAAACTATATGATTTTTTCAGGTCGACTTCCATGACATAGGAAGAGGCCTCAGAGTCCCTTCCATGACTGACTATTTTGGTTTCACAATGGCTGCACTGAACGAATCAGGAAGTGTGTTTGCTAATCCATGCAAGGGTGAAATAATGTGAGCACTCTTATGTATCGTCCCTTCAGTAGCTGGGCTGTTAATAGTGAGGTAAGCTTTTTTCATGCGTAAGATAGATGTATTACAACTCAAGAATAAGTATGATTGAAATTACCAGTCACTTGCTGGTTACTGAAATAAGACGCGTTTAATATTGTACAAAATGTAGTGGTCAATGAGGTTCGAGGGAGAAGAAGTGAAGTCTCTGGCTCCAATGCGTACAAAGCTCATTTTGTATGATTCATGCCCCAAAACTATTCCTCACTAAAGCTTCTCGAATTTGCAATTTCATGGATCCTCACAAGGCACCGCCAGTCAACAATGCGGCTAGCAAAATGATCCTTTGTGTCCTGAAATCTGTTCTGAGGTGACTGCTGCTGCCTTCATCCTACAAACAGTTCTTTCTCTCTTACTATTATACAGCTGATAAATCAAGATGTGGACATGTGTTGCGGTCTTCGTGCTGCTCTGTGATGTAAGCTAAGGCATGTTTACATCCTTTTTTTTTTGTTTAAAGACCTGTGGAAAAAATATTGCCACAGCCCGTCTCCGCCGAAGAACAGGGCCAGCAGGGTTATAACAACAATCACCAAGCATGCCTAAATGTAAGCTTTAGTGCCACTATTCCAGAGATTTGGCATGATATGTTCAGGCCCGGCCTCATGTATTTATTTTTAATTTCTTTCAAAAAATTACTAAATTTTTGTGTTTTATTGGTACAACTTACAAGAATCTTCTGTCATCTAATGGATATAGCTTGCAGTATACAGAAGTGTCAGAAACAAAGCTGAAGCATTGTAAGAAAATGATAGGCCATCAACTAACGAGCATTGCCTTCCATTCTGTATAGGTTGGCTGCACTAGGACAGAAAGCACCAAAGGGTAGTGACAGGGCAACCGGTGGCAGGAAATGCAAGCGTTACATAAGCGCTGCCATGGCTCTATTTCTAGGTGCAAGTCAAGCCCACCCTTTCTTCTAGGTTAATTGTATTTATTTTTCCCTCCTTGGCAAAATGTGTAGGAAATTTGGAGTTTTATGTTGGTGCAGCTGCGAAGTTCAAGAACTAACTTTTGTAATGTTTTCATTCAGATTTTGTTTTCTAATTGGTTGTGACACGGATTGAATCTGCAGAAAGAACTATCAAAAGGTTTACTACATGCATCTTTCAGTTTCTCTTATTCTATATTCAGGTTTTAGCCGTACCACTGGTTCTTTCCTTTTCTACCTTTATCTGTTTAGGCAAAAAACAAAGATGATAATCAATCATTGTTTTCCTATAGGAAATATTATTTACAGCTATGCTTTTGTGCGTGGTACACAAGATATGTGATTTTTCTAGACGTTTAATTCTCTCAGTGAATTTCCCGAATATTACTTTGCAAACCCTTCTGATTTATAAGCTTAGAGATAGTTTTTGCAAAAGCGGTGTAAGAGAACAGATGATATCGCCGTACGGTTGATTCTTTTTGTCTTATCTTTCTCGGTTTTTGGAAATAAAGGAAGAGAAGAATCGGCTACTCTTTACCTCTGCGATGGTCTAGAAGGCAAATGAATTAATGGTGCTACCAGTTAAATTTTAGTCCATTGCATACCCTAGATTATTAAGCATAGATTATTTTTGTTTGTTCAGCGTTGATTGCCTAATTTGAGTGCAAAGTTAAACTAGCTTGTTGAAAATAATTCCGACAACACCCTGTTCCTGGCTTAGATTTTATATAGATGCTCAGTTGCTGGTATTTTATTCCCGCCAGAATGATATATATAATATGAATGCTTCTATAATTTTCCTTTTAAAGATCCAATTAATCTGATTCAGCCCGAACTACTCAGGTTTGTTACCCACTCTTTATTAAGTTTAGGATGGTTTACTTCTCTTACCACGTGATAGTTTTAGTAATTTTGTATGTATTTCTGCTTTTCCAGCAATTGTCGGAGTGGGAGAATGGTTCATTGATGTTGAGCATGTAGTTACTCAGGGATTTAAGTTTTGCTTGGAAAAGTGTGATGCGACGGGAGAGCAGGGGGATATGTGGCCATTTGTTTCCAAGTTCAGCATTTCTGTTTTTTCGGGGCAATATGTGTGGTTACAATTTCCTTTAAATTTCATCGGGTTAAATGCAAGGCTTGCAGCCAAGCGCATTAGCCATAAGCTTGCATTATCACCATGTTGTAGAGCTTTTTTGTGACGCGGCGGAGTACTATGTTCTTACTGAGTTGCTTCTTGGGGGCAGGTTTGGTTTTGTGCAAGACTATATTGTCAGGTTAATTATGTTCCACCTTCTGTTTAAATTAGTTAGGGCCAAGTATTTACTTATCCCCAGTTGTGTCTCTTTCCCGGTGAGTTTACAATGTACTTTGTGTGTGCATTTCCAACTAAGCGACTATTTCTTGTAAAAACATTAGGGAACTCGTGAGAAATTGATCAAACTGATGAGGGGCTTTCTTAGCCTGCTAAGGGATATTAACACCATTGTGGTTTTGCACTTCACAACAACATGAGTTCTGATAACCATTGTAGTAGTTAGTATTTTCTTATAATGCATTAATGAGATTGTATTCTATCAGCTCCTCACCATGTTCAGATTCACCTCCTCACCATAGTATTAATTGCAGCAAATTTGCAATATTTCTTCTGACAAATTAATGCTCGTAAAGCTATTTGCAGGTTGATGCAACAAGAACAACCTGAATTTGCAGAGCACGACGCCTCCCTCACTGAAGCTTTACTGAAGATGCAAATCACGACGAGCTGCGGCACGTCGCGCAGAAGGCGACTGGCCGGCGGCGCCATGTCCGGGAGTGAGTCATTCGCTGGAGCTCGAGCACGGTAAGCTGCTGCTGCTACCGGTGATCATGTGCGGAGGGAGTAGTAAGTCTTCTCCAGTAGATCCAAGTTCTTGAGCATGTAGACATGTGAAGCTTTCTGCGCTCATTTCGGCACCAATTAGACCTAGGCAGGCAAGCAAGCAAGAAGCTACCGCCCTCAGTTTCTTTCCAGCTGCCGACAAAGGCATTAGGATATAGAAGGATTAATTCGATGTTGCCCCCTTGGGACCTACTGTTGTTTACTTATTTGTGATTTAAATGTTTTGGTCTCTTACCATACACACGAATAATTTCTGCGATTGCAATAGTTATTGAAAGCTGAGCAGTTGATGGGTTACTTAGTGTAGTTGAGTACATTTGTTTGCTGTTTATGAGAGCAGCTCAGTCTTATTAAGGATATTAGATGCGTGGGTATGAGGTGTTTGATAAAACTCCAAGCAGGATGCAGATGTGTTTATGCTCCATTTCGTTCATGCAGGTCATGTATCCGGTTTTTATATTGATTGAGTTTCGTATGCCTGTCGGTTGTTTGATCCAGAAATTTAGTAAATAAGCATTTGCCTTCCGTCGAGAAGCCCAAGCTACTCGGATCATCTATAAGTGAAAACATGGCCAATAGGGCTGGTTTAGTTGGATGTAAGAATGCAGTTAACCATGAAGTCATGGAAATGAATGATGGCGAGGCTGCCAATCAATTGTGTCGGGTCCTTTCGAAAATAGTGCCCAGATAATTGATAAATTTGAAGTTTTAGAAGTAACTCCATTTAAAGAATCAAGTAAGAATGGTGATATAATTACTTGTGCAACTTGTATTTAGATGTGCTAAAGTGAAGCGCGGGAACAGACAGAGGTATTACAACTTTTACTTTTTGTTTTGCTATTAAACTAGGCAAATTTTAATTTTCTGTTTAACTTGTCAGCATGAATTTTCATTTTAAAGCCATTGCCACTTTATAATGGTAAACAACATTCCCTTGACAGGAAATTGTCAATAATCTTTTCAGATAGTCATTCTCATGATTAATATAATGTAATCTATCATATATATTTTCCCTTGACAGGAAATTGGCCCCCGGTACTCATGTTTGTAGCTTCTGTTTTTTACCTATGGATGTCACATATTGTTGCAATCTAACTTACAAGTTTTTCCATTTTGTAATCAATCCGGAATAAACCGGACTTTTTTGCGCCATTTGGCGCAACGGGTCATCTAGTATTATATAATGATGAAGGATACATGTGTGACAACGGTGCATCACCTAGCCATACATCCTCTCAAAACTGAACTTGGTGGCCGTTTCCAATTATAAATGAACCATGATTAAAAAGTCTTGCTTCACTTTCATGATATCCTTCAAAACAGCGAATCTGTTGGTTTTATTTGTACCTAGGACAACCTTTTATCCGGAAGGTACTTATTGAATAAGATCTATTGCCACGCCCCTCCCCGTGCTAACAACTTCGGAATCGGGGCAACTTGACCGTCCTCTACCCCATCAGAATCGGGGCAACGTGACCGTTCTCTACCCCATCAGAATCGGGATGTGCTGCTACCACGACGAGGACCGTGGATTTCGGCTCGAGTGCGACGACATCCGCCACCCGCCGCATCTGACCGTGGCCGGCTACGGCCATGAGGTCGTCGACATCTCGATAGCCGTTGTGGAGGCCACTGTGCTGCTCAACGCCAGTCACGACTGATACGACCACACCTCCTTCGATTCAGGTCGCGTTCTTGGCCGTCGGAGTACCCCATGGCTCTCAGCGATAAAACCTTCTTCTTCTCCCCCATGAAGAGCAAGTTTGTGACGATCGCCTGCCCGGACCTCGACGATGGAGGGTACTACAAGCAAACTCAACGCCCCCTCCCCTAAATCGGACATTTATGTCTGTTTTGGTCCGTGGACCGCGATTTGGATAAAATACCCATCCCGACGCCCCCCACCCCAAACGGACCAAGGAGGGACAGACCAAGTTTACCCAAATGTGGCCCAAGGAGCAAGTCGTGGGAATGCACTTGTCCTCCCTGGCCCAGCGTCAGACGCACACTGCCGTCCCTCCACATCCCGGTCCCGCTGGCAGCGACCCGGTGATCGCTCTGGCTGCCTTCGATCGGTCCTTTTAAATGGGACTGCGTCGGCGCCACCCACAATCCCACTCCTCCGCCCAACTCCCCACCGACCAAAGCCTAACTTGCCGGGGCCATGGTGAAGGAGGCAGGGTTGCTTTATTTATAAAGCGGGACGACAGCCTGTTTCGAGAAGAAGGAGGCGGGCCCCTTGGGTCCGGCAGCGAATGACCACGAGGCATGCTCGTCACGCCGCCGCAACCGCGGCCGCGTCAACTTCGACGAGGTGACATGGTACCGACAACGCAACAAGACAGTGCCATGGACCGACGTCAAGCTGGCAGATGAGTGGCATTTAAATGCCCGGCAGGTCCTGGTGCCTCCCGAGCCGGCGTACGTGGTGGCGCGGCCGCGGTAGATCCAACGTTGACGGGCATTTCTCCCGCCCGGTATGTGCGACGACCCCGCGTTTGGATTCTACGGCGGTGTTTGGGACCATTGGTTCGTCTCCGGTGTGGTCCCTCGCAGCCGGAGGAGACCGAGCCTCGGGAGAAGAAGGACAAGCTCTCGCCAGCGAAGTAGAAGGCCGAGTCGGCCGTGCTAGCGCCACAGACCGCAAAAGAGGATCACTTCCGCCGTGGCCTTGAGGTGTCGGGCTGCAGGAGCTTGAGATGTGGCTCTAGCTAGCTCTGGCACCCCGTGACTCATGGGCGTAGGCGGCGGGCGCAGCCGTGGCGGCGCCGCCACCTCCACCTCCGGCGTAACAATAGACGCCACGAGAGGAGCAGACGGCGTCATGGGCGTCACCGGCGCACCTCTACGCGTCGCCTTCCTACATCATGTTAGATTAGGACAACGACGGCCAGGACGGTGGCAAAGCCCAGTAGGGCTTTTTTTTTTGTTGTTAATATTTAGTTTTATTTTGGCCCCAAATATATGTATGAACTCCCCTATATATAAATTCTACTGAATTATACTTATATTTTATTTTTAAATTTGAATTCTTTTTTATTTGAAGGTGTCGTTTAGATGGACGCACGTTAAACCTGTTGCCCGGGGCACAACTGGTCCGCGGACCGTTTCAAATGAACAAAAAATGTGACCGAAATCATTCCGATTAAGGGTGCGCGGGGTTTGCTGTACGTTGTTGGGAAACTTGGGCCGGTCGCTACGACAACCCACTTCGGTGGGGTTTTACCTAGTCCAACTAGCAAGTCAATCCCCAGTATGTACGTAAGTTTGGGTCTTATCTCTCAACCCAACCCCCTATATAACGAGACATTGTACATAGTCTAGAAACAGAGAAGAGATCAATAAAAAAAATTACTTTGCCCACACCCTGTGTCTAGTACTTTTTCATGTTCGTGTGTTGGATCTTCACCTTCGTCTTCATCACCCACGTTGTACACCCTCGGGACCGGCCAACCGGCAGAACCTGTACAACACGTTATCGGCACGTGTCTCGCCGTCGATCCTCCGTCGAGACTACATCAAGCAGACTCGCTGCACCGATCGCGAAGGTATAACCACGATCTAATGGAAAAAAAATGGATTCGTCTCGCGATTTCCTTTCCGTTTTTGCGATTTTTCGTATTTTTTAGATTGCGACTATTGTGTGGATTTCTCCCCCGAGATCGAGCTGACATGTTGTCGCCGACCAATATCGATATCCCGGAATCATGTGAGATTTGTTGACTACACTCTAGAGAGTCGGTACAAACGTGATCCAGATGATTACGTACCGCCGCGATGTACCAACCGTACAGAGCACTATCGTGATTCCCGATGAACACGATAATGATTTTTGATTTTCTGAAAGTTCGCTTGTCGGCATCACGGACGTCCGCCATGGTGCGTGGCCCCATCAGCGCTACGGGCCCTGCTGGCCGCCTTTTGACCAGCGGACAGGCTCCCCGGTGCGCCGTACCAGCATGCAAGCAAGGGCCCGGCTGGCCAACATGATGTGCCCGTTGTGCGCAGCCGTGCTCGTTCTGGATGCGCCGCCCAATCGCGCCTCCGGCCCTGCTGGCCGAGAGCCGCCCGCCGCCCGGCGCGCGTGGCTGCCGAGTCGGGGCGCCACCGCCGTGCGTCGTGGCCACCCCTGGCCACAATGACCGGTGCCCCGCCTCCGGTCACGCTGGCGCGCTCGTGCTACTGCCCAACCCTGCTGGTCGCCGGCATAGACGCGGCATAAGCCGCCGTCGCCCGATTGGCCAAGCCCCGTGTCGCCTCCCGGCTGTGCTGGCTGAGCCGCTCTCAGCCCGCGCCTCCCTTCCCGTGCCCCGCCGCCGTCAGCCTCGCCCGCCTTGAGCCCGGAGGCGTCCGGCCGCCGCGACCTTGAGCCTCTGGCTCAGTCAACGCGTGTTGGCCGCTGCCCTCTAGGGTTCGGCTGGGTCCGGCTGGGCTTCAGCATGTTTGGCGTCCGATGGGCTTCGGCATGTTTTGCCCAAATGCGGCTCGCCTGGTCGGCGTCCCTCATAAAAAATACGAGGATGGATGGATTGGTGGGCTTTTGGCAGGCCGTCATCCTGTTTTCTATCCCATTTCCGGCCTGCTGCCGATATGGACCGGACAAAAAACAGCATGCGCGTGTGTATTTTTACGGTTTAGGACCCGATCTTTTCCAGAATTGCATTAAAATTAATTCCTGCTGAATATTTTTAGGGCCAATTTTCACGTTTAGAACGCGCTTAGCATAATATATCTCTTTACATGCTTTTATACCATGTTTTACTACAGTTATTAATTGTTTTAATACTTATTAGAGCATTGTAGCATGTCATTTAAATTTTGGAACGCCACTTTATTGAATTTTTGTATCAACATCGCTTTATGCAACCGATTACCTGCTGTAATCTGATACATGTTTGCATAAATCGCAGATGGCCGGAATCATGAACCGGGAATTTGAGGAGTTGGCTCAGACTGGGCTTAACTACTTGGCTTGGGGACGTGGAGATCGTTCTTGAGGGCCGGAAGATCAAGGGAGCGCTAGTTGCGGGGACCCCGACCGCCCCTAGCACAACGACTGCGACAGAGAATGCCCATGCACTACATTTCCTCCGTTATCACATGAGTGCAACGTTGAAAAACGAGTACATGGCTGTGAGGAGTGCCTGAACCCAGCGGATCGCCCTTAAAGAGCGGTTCGCTAGGTTGAAGTACCACATCAAGCCGAAGATGAAGGGGGATTGGTTCCGTCTGAGGTTCACGGACTTCAAGCCGGTGACGTTGTACAATTCCGCGTTACACTTGATTTGTACAACTCTCGACATGTGTGGTATGGAAATCACATACGAGGAGAATATAAAGAAAGCTCTCTCCACCTTCCATCCGAGTAATCTCCAGAATGCGCGGAACTACCGCCTAGAGAACTTCACGCAGTATTCGGCGCTCATTAATGCTCTCCAGGTGGCTGAGGCGCAGGATGAGGTTCTGAAAAAGAACTTCTCCTCGCAGCCTTTCAGAGGGGGCTCAAGCCAGGAAGTTTATGTTGGCGCCTACAAGGTGCGGCAACCCAAGTTCAAGAAACGTGGCAGAGAAGGCAAGAAGGGACCTAACCCTCCCAACCCGGCCAAGGAGCAAAAGGAGGGTAAGGGGGAGGTGAGGCCCCAAGACTGCTTCCGCTGCGGATCGAAGCTTCACTTCTCCAGGCAGTGTCGTGCCCCGAAGCATGTCGTGGACGCCTTCAAGGCCAAGAAGGCGCATGAGACACACCTTGTCCTGATGGAGGTACCATCGACGCCCGCGGCGGCGCCCGTGACGATCCCCACGCCCCTAGCCGTGCCGTGGTGGCGCGGACTAGGGCACCGGTGGAGGCACACGTGACGGTTCTACGAACGCTACCGTATCCATGGAGGTTGAGCACACCGTGTATCCTCCAACACCATAGTTGGACATCGCCGCTGCCGCCACCATGATAGACAATGAGGATAAGCTTAGCGAGATGGAGATCTCGGCTAAGCTGGATGCTTACCTTGCGGACTCCATCTAAACTCCGTTCGTTTATTCATGATTCTTTTATGGCAAGAATTTGATACAATATTTTCAATTTGGTTGTAAGCTCTGTGAGAGCAATAATATATGTTTCCTCAAACATTTATTTATCGGCGATTGGATGACTTTGTTATCATGCATTTATTCCATTATTTAATAGAGATAATTATGCTATGTTCTGAAATGTTTGCATGTTTAATTATTATTATTGTAGCATCTTCCTCGCTCACGTTTAATAATTAGACACTATATTTTAGAACACGTGTGGCGCCTGAATGGAGGAAACGTGCCTTGCCGATAGCGGTACCACCAATACCATTTTGAGAGATACAAAGTCCTTTGAGTCCATTAAGAAAATTTCAGGGAATATTACAACGATTGCCGGATGCGGTCCTCATATAGTTAGCTCCGGACGAGCCACTATAATACTCCCCATGGGAGCAACTTTGATCATTAATGAGGCATTGTTGTACCCGGAAGCAACTCGTACTCTCTTAAGTTTTAAAGACATTTGTGTTAATGGTTTCCATATTGAGACCTATGATGATGACACTGGTAAGGAGTACCTACTCATCACGAAACGCGATGAAAATGGTAAACATGTTGTCGAAAGGCTTCTTTCGTTCACTCTAGGGTTGTACTACACTAAGATAGTAGCACCACCATGTACACTACCCTTAAAATTGTTTTTAGAAGTCTGAACTATTCTACCTTTGGCACGATAGGTTAGGCCATCCCGGTCTTACAATGAGAAATATAATTAATAAGTCTAATGGTCATAATGTTAATGTGAAAAATTTCCCGAATCCTCATGATTTCTTGTGCTCCGTATGCGCTAAGGGGAAATTAATCATTAGACCATCGCCCCTAAAGGTGAAAGATGAAATCTCCGGTTCTTGGAACGTATCCAAGGAGACATATGCAGTCATATTCAGCCCCTTTCGGATCTGTTTAGGTACTTCAATGTGCTCATTGATGCTTCCTCTAAATGGTCCAATGTTAGCCTTCCGTAAATAAGGAACCATGCTTTTGCCAAGTTGATCTCTCAAATCATACAAATAAGGAATAAATTTCATGATCATCGTATTAAGTCTATTCGAATGGACAACGCCGATGAATTTACTTCAAAAGCGTTTGATAATTATTGCACAGCAACAGGAATCAAACTTGAGAATTTCATGTCCACACGCAAAATGGACTTGTGGTGACATTGATTAAATTAAATTCATTTCCAGACTTGTAACATCGCTGTTTTGCAACATAGGTTTGTGGTGTGTGGTGTTCGTCTCATGCATGCATGAAAACATTGGTTAAAATTTTGCATTTGAAAATAACAAATGAACTAACCAAAAACCAATTAAAGTGATCAACCTAATTTTTTTAAAAAATATTTTCAAATTTGGCAAACCAAGATATGGTTTGGTTGGAAATTTTGCAAGGTTTCCAAAAAGTATTTTTGCCAAATTTTCTGTTTACAAAAAGGTTCTCAAATTTCAGTTTTCTGTTCTGTTTTATAATGGAAAAGGACCAATCTGTAAAATTCAGAATATTCTAGGGGGTTTACAAAAATTTCCTTTTGTCTCCTTCCTCGTGACAGTAGGAGCAGCTCGCTGTCTCCATGGCCGCCGTCGATCTCCCCTCCTCACCTCCTGCCGCAGATGCTCCCGGGGATAAGGTAGAGAACGACGCCGTGGCCCTCACTTCTCCTCACTCTCTCCCTCGAGCTCTCTCTGCCTTTCCCTGCCTCAAATCGAACCCAAACCCTAACCTACTGTCCCGCCGGACGCCGCCGCGCACCTTCGTCCTCGGCCTTCCCCGACGAATCGAAGACCACCCTCAGCTCCTCCTTGGCCTCCTCGTGCTCCTACACTAGCCCTCGTGAGCAGGTCTGGCCGAAATCGGCCACGCCGTCATCCTCTTTTCCACGGACGGCAGACGGTCGCCGGCGAACTCCTACGTCCTCCGTCCATCCCCTGCCCCGCCGGTCGGCCCTACATGCTCAGGGTGAGCCCCCGGTCCTCCAGGACCTCTTGGTTTCCCCCTCCCCCTCCACAACTCTCGGCCATCGTGCTCCGCCGTGCGCCGTCGCTGTTGGTGCTCCGGCGACCAAAGATGGGTGTCGCCGCCACCCACGTACTCTCCTTGACCTCCTCTACCGCGTGGTGCTCTTGGATTTCCAAATCGAGCGCGAAATCGACGGATTGGAAGCTCATCTGTGATGAATTAGAGCCGGGTGACATCATCCTTTCATCATGCTGACATCAT
Source organism: Alopecurus myosuroides (assembly GCA_028641055.1). Taxonomy (NCBI): domain Eukaryota; kingdom Viridiplantae; phylum Streptophyta; class Magnoliopsida; order Poales; family Poaceae; genus Alopecurus; species Alopecurus myosuroides. The sequence goes on along the minus strand of CM054061.1, from coordinate 140,427,289 downwards.
AAACCAGTTTTCCTGTTTTGAAATAAATAGAAAATGTTTAAACTGACAGTGGGCCACACCCCTTTAATAATTATAGAAAATGGTTAATTTTGTAAATTCAATAACTAATGTTTTATTAATCAGAAAAATAAAATAAAAACATGGAAATGTTCAGAAAATTAAACTCTACCTGTTCATGTCATTTTCACACATGGTTGACAAAGTTAAAAAATGAGCATTATTTAATGCTGTTGAATTCATTTAAAATAGAGAAAATAAGTTTTAATTTAATAAAATTAGAAAATTCAAAGTTATATACCAAAATGCTCAAAATGACAAATGCAATTCATTTATGATGTTTTCAAATCCATATGAGAAATTAAAATTATACACTTTCAGAATTGTCCGCAGTGCCCCTCCGGGGTCTATTTCGGCCTAATTTCAGTAAAACTGCATAACTGACGTACGAACCCTAGCAACCCATCGAACATGTTTAGGGATTTATTTCAGTGCATTAACCTGCTCATGCATACATATTCTGCATTGCAACGATGCCATGTTTGATTGTTGTTCTTCTTTTCGGTGTTGTTTCCCCCTCGGTAGAATGTGACTCTCAAGTGAAGATCAACAACTCCAATGACGAATACTTGATCCTAAACCGACAAGTCAAGCACTTATTCCAGAAGATCTCTCTATTGGTTTTCTTATAACCAAGGCAAGCATAACCTCTTATCTGCTCATATATGGTTTTCGAAGTGTTTTGGAATCTCGTATATTGCATGCGGTTCAAAGTATTTATGGTCTTAGATAGAGTTCCCCTATACTTGTTGCATCGCCTAAATATCTTGATCCACTGCTCCTAGCAGCTATATGTTTGTTTGTGCGCGCCTCGTTAAAACTTGTGAGTCTTGCTTAGCCATGCCTAGTTGTGATCTGATCCATCCGGTTGATGAATCTGGTCAATGAGTGAATCTACTTTGTCAGGTTGTTGTGGTTTGATTTATCTTTGATAACTTGACTAATAATGGCATGGATGTGAGGCCACAATGGGTTGTGGCGTTTTGTCCTGTTCATGCCCCTAGGAGCGAGTTCTCGCCTTCGAAGCCAAGACTGAGCATGCAACCACACGCGGAGCCTAACAGACCGCGCTCAACTAACTAACTTGTTTGGCCACGTCCACGAGTCACGTAATTTGAGGTTTTCATCTGCGTGTGAGTCAGAAAACGATTTGGAGAAAACTTAGGGTGTGACCGGGACTAGTGATGGACGTACATGGATCTTGATCCCGACTCGCAGAACAGGTGCCGTCAAGAGGTGGCCAACTCCCTGTTGACGGGGTGGCCCTGATTGGGTTGACTCATGGATAGGGTCGAGCAAGGTAAAGGTCGTGGCCAGCCACCCTCTGCCGCGCTCCATGGACGAGCGTACATGTGGCCTTAAGAGTCGGATGGTACGTGTGGGTAAAGTGTACCGCCTGCAGGGATAAATCTCCTCAAGAAGCCGTGTCCACGGTTACGAACGACTTGGCAACAGATTCTGTGATCATAGATAACTTGAACAGAATGGCTAAAACTTGTTAACAATGTTTGAAGGGTGCCTCCTCGGAGATGCCGAGAGGGGTGATCCTTGTAGCATGAGAGTTTCTGGAAAATGATGTTGGTGGATGAAAAGATGATGATATCTTTAGTTGACCAGCTTCCTCATCTGTTTTTGAAACACTCCATGAGACGTGCTATTCTTCTGTTGTCTAATGTAATGTTGGGTCATGTGACCTCTGTTTGTAAAGATTCACTCTAGTAATACATGTTCAATACAGTTTCCATGTCTGGAGTGCTGCTTTCATCGGTTGTTGGTTTCGAGCTCGTTGTTATACAGTTTTGGCTATGTCTGCATAGTTGTCGCAATCGAGGGGTTGTGGAGCCGATGATCCATATCCGAGCACGCCTGCCGATGTGATTCGGCATGGGGCTTGGTAACCCCAGTAACCCTCGATTGTTGTTGCACTTTCTGGACACATGGCATCTCTGTATAGCTTTGGTCCCGTTCCTTCAGTTTCATACGATTCGTGGACGCTTTGATATGCATAGTTGGTTTATGACTAGCATGGACACAAGGAGTAGTAGTACCGTGGTGATCCGGCCTGCGTGCCGATGAATCCCGTCTGCCTGCCGTTGTTTGTTGCGGCCGGGGCTGGTAACCCTGAAGCCCATGTGGGTCCATGACTAGGAGCGCATAACAGTATGTATACCTTACTGCTTGGTCGATGTTGAGTCTAGTGTTTGTGAAAACTACTTTGAAAACCCAAATGGATTGTGAAAATCTCTTTAGGATTCCTTTTACTCCTTATCTGGTATCGCTCTAACTCCTGGTCACCTTACCTGTTTTGATTTGAAAAGGTTTTAGTCATTCAGAACTTAAGTGCCTTCTTTGGCAAGACGGTCTTTTACCCAAGTTGACCTAGTGTTAAAGTTTCTAAAGTCGTGTGTGTTTTATATTCCGTTATCTCTTAAACTGGGAGATTCCTTTGCATCATAACGTCTCAGATTTTTTCGAACTCCACACTCCTATGTTCTTAAGTTTCAACTATAGAATCTCGAGATTTCCTTTTCATCTCGAATGTATTTGTTATCCTGCTAAAATACTTACGGAGCTATGTTTGTCTTCTGAAAGATATTTCGTGATTGCTACCCATAGTGTCCTTCAAGGCACTAAGATAGTAGTTACTCCTTTCTCTGGGTTTTAACCCTCGGACTTGAACCGAAGGTCCCGGAATGTGCTGAATTTTTGTGGGTTGAATCATGTGGTTTCTTAATCATGTGATGTGTATGCTATCAGTACAAGATGCTGGCCTTTAACCCAAGTTACGTTTCTTTAGAACCCGAGGAACATTTTCTACCTCAGGATGGCTAGGCAATTCGAACTCTCCTAGACATAATTTTTTCTTGGAATCAAAAGGGTCATGAAAAGAGGGATCATCATGGACTCCACATCTTTCTTCTTGATTCAGCTATACTTCTTCTCTTGGCATGGGTTTTACAATCAGTATGACCCTGTGCATCCAACGTGATCTCAGGATTTTCCAGAGCATGTTCCTACTCTTTAGTTGCTTCCCGAACTTCGTCCGTCGTTTGGCAACCAAGTTACATATGTGTGTTGGATATTCCAATGCATTTGATCTTGTTTTCCATCAGAATGTTCCACTTTGGAATATAAGGAGAAACAAACTCCAGTACCTCGTTCATCTTTAGGACCAGGTCAAAGTTTTGTAATATGCAGATTAAAGAAGTTTCATTAGCTTTTGTTCTGTTCCACCTTCGAGTATCACACTCTTTTGTATCAACAGGTTGTGTTGAGTTTCATGGCCTTATTGATGAAGTGATGCTCTTACACATCCTTACCCACATTCACTCCAAGCTTGAATGCTCAAGAATGTTGGGTGTGCATTGAGGTGTGTATCAGATATTCCAGCAATTCCTATTGCTTCGAAAAATCTCAGAAATATCTGTATCCTTCTTAGCACTACTGGTCACCCAGTCTCTAATTGAAGTTGACTGTGTTACCAAATTCGTTCATTCTGGTGCACATTCTCGGTCGGAGAGTTAGCTCTCAAGATCATATCGGTTGCTTTGAAAAGCAAAATTCCTTCCAAACTTCAAGACATATCGGTAGGTTGTGATATTCTGGTTGTATTTCTATAGGTATCACCAGGTTGTTAACTGACTGTGATGTCTAAACAAAGGGTAATTTGAACTACTCCTTTCTCCAAGAAACTACACTAGACACTCCGGACTAGTAGGTTGAGTTTAAACAACATCTTGGAGAGTTCAAAGACAAAAGCTCTGCCTAACTTGATCCCTAGTTAAGGGATGTCTAGTTTCCTTTGTGTTGAAGAAGGATAGTATCTCCTTTGCGGAAATGCTATCACTCTACCTCTTGATTTGATTTGGGCTATCGTCAAATCGAGAAAAGATCTAAGGACTATCTTGATGGTGTTTCCACTCATGGTGTTTTGCCTAGGTACACCTTAATGTCCTTTGGTCAGAACAATATTTTGCCTTGCTTATAGATCTTATGAATCCCTCTTCCTGGAGTGCTTTGATAAGGGTGTTGTTGAACCCAACGATAACATCCTTGTTTTCTCCATCCTTAATGAGGTTCATGTTGAACAATTGGCACTAATATTGGAAACTTTCGAGAACCATCTTTGTGTCATCACGAAGTTGTGTTATCGATGTTTGAAGTGACTTACCCTGGTTCATGTGCTTATGGTCAAAGTTGTCGCCATTGATCTGAGTATAGTTTCCTTGTTCCTTCGGGAATAATCCCAAGTCAGTCATATATGTGTGGACTATTCTTGAGATGGTTGGTTGTTACCTCCATTTATTCGAAAAAGTATGCATCCACACCCAGCTACTGACTGATTGTTCAATAAAGAGAAGAAGTCCAAGAACTTCGTTATCTTTGTATCGTCTTCCCAACCAGGACTCCGATGTGTTTCATTGCAAGTACACCATGTAGGTGCACCCGTCTTTCATAAGTTGCTAATACATGAGTCCTACAATTTCGCTCACCTTCTTGAGCTTGACATCGTAGTCCAGATCTTTAGAATCTAGCATATGTATCTTGTTGGTAACCGGTGCAACCTCTGTGATCAAATGTGTTGATTCTGAATCATCCTTCCACTAATTAGAGCTGAATCTCAAGCAGAAACAATGGTTGGTGTTTCCGCAAGGGTATTGAATTAGGTCCATTTGAAAATACGACATGGTTGATGTTGTGGTTGACACAATTAGCCTTAAGGCCTAATGTCATATCTCTTTGAATCCGTAAGAACAGCCACTCTGTAACATCCCAATTTTGCTAAACTACGGTGTGTGGTGTTGTGTTCAACTCATACATGCATGAAACAAAAATTTAATTATGTTTGAGATAATTTAAATTGAATTAAGAAAATACCACAAATAGTACTTAAAATGGTTTCCAAAATGTTGTACTAAAAAATATTTCAATTTCACCAAAGTGGCATATGGTGAGGTTACATTTTTGATAAGGATTGCAAAACATATTTTGGATAATTTTTCTAAGTTCATATAGGTCCCCAAACTTTCGTTTTCCTCTCTCTTTTAAAACAGCAGAAGGGCCTCCTTTTGATTTGTCCAAAAGTTCTGGGGGGGTTTCCTAAAAATGTTTTATTTGTCGTCTTCAACCACCTGCGAGTAGGAGAGTTGGCCACCGACGGCCCCCTCCCTCGCGCCACGCACCTGTGTGCTTCCCTCCTCGTGGCATGGATAGGGGCAAAAGGACGCCCCCGACCTCCTCCCTCTTCCTATCCTCTCCGTTCTCTCCATCTCACTCTCGATTCCTCTCCCGGCCGAAACCCTAGCTCGGGTTGGCCGCCATGGCGCCGCCGCCTCCGGCCACGGCCAGCCCCGCCGAGCACACGAGCAGCTCCGCCGTCCTCCCGTCTCCCTCCTCGACCTCCCATGGTAGTGGAGAAGCCCGGGAAGGTTCGAATTGAGCCATCTCCCTCGAGTCCGGCCGCCGGCTCCCCCAGCTCACCGCTGCCGATTCCGGCGCCCCCTCGCCCCCTCCCCGACCACGCCATCCGCTTCACGGCAGCGTGGTGAGCACCCCCATGCCCTCCCCTTCGCTCCTGCCCCTCTGCTCCTCCTTTTCACCAAGAACCACCGCCGGCCGCTGCCGTTCCTGCTCGCAGCCGCCACTCCGGCGACCAAATGGTCACCGGTTGGCACCCCTAGACTCCCCACGAGCTTCTCTCACTCGTGGTATGATTCGTGTCGCGAATTGTGCGCTAATTTCATCGATTTTGATCTCACCTGTGAGGATCAGAGAAGAGTGAGGTCATCCTCGCATCACGCTAATGTCATAAAACGGTTTCCTTTTGAAAATAAATAGAAAAAGGATATGTCATGTGGACCCCACGCTTTTAATTACAGAAATTGATTAAAACTTGTAAATTCAATATCTTTTAATCTGTAATTCAGAAAAATAAAAGTGAGGTACCAAAATGTTCAGAAAATTATTCTCTATCCAAATATGTCATTTTCAATCATGTTTGAGAAAGTTGATTTTTGAACATTATTTAATGTTGTTTAATCATTTAAAATAGAAAAATAAGGATTTATTCAATAAAATTAGAAAATTACAAATTATATACCAAATTGCTCAAAATGACAAATGCAGTCTAGCTATGATGTTTTCAAAACCATTTGAGCAACTAAAATGATACTCACTTTTAGAATCACCCGAATTGCCCTCCGGGGTCTTTTTCGGGCTAATTTCGGTAAAAATGCTTAACTGACATATGAACCCTAGCAACCCATCGTACCTGTTTAGGGCTTTATTTAAGTGCATTAAATTGCTCATGCATGCGTGTTGTGCATTGCATCGATGCCATATGTTGATTGTTGTTCTCCTTTTCGGTGTTGTTTCCCCCTCGGTAGAACGCGACTCCGAAGAGAAGGCCAACAGTTCCATGACGAATACTTGATCTTAACCGGCAAGTCAAGCACTTATCCGAGGAGACATTTCTATTGGTTTTCTTATAGCCATGGCAAGCATAACCTCTTATCTTCTCATATATGTTTTCCAACAACATTTGATTCTCGTACTTTGCATTCGATTCCAAAGTATTTGATGCTAGCAGATATAGTTCACCTATATAATGCATTGCCTCAGTGTCCTGATCCACTGCTCCTAGCCGCCATAGATTTGCTTGTGCGCATCGCCAGAGCCTCATATTTGCTTCGCTTAGCTTTACATGATGTTTACCTCTGCTCCATCCGGTTGATGAATCAGAACTGCGATAACCTAGTATGATATGATGACGTGGTAAGATGAGCATTGTGTGGTTAACCTGACTAAGGCTTGGACGGGAGGCCACTTGGGAAGTGGTTGTTTGTCCTGCACTTGCCAACCCTAAGAGTAAGGTCTCGCCGAAGAAACCAAGACTGAGCATGCAACCACACGCGGGGCCTAACAGACCGTGCTCGCCAACTAACTTGTTTTGCTCTATCCGTGAGTCATGCAGTTTGGGTGTTCCATTTGCCTGTGAGTCAAAAACCTTTTGGAGGTGTTTAGGGCGTGACCGGGACAAGTGATGGACGTACACGGATCTTGATCCCGACTCACAGAAAAGATTCCGTCAGGAGGTGGCCAACTCCCTGTTGGCGGGGTGGCCCTGTTTGGGTTTACTCATGGATAGGGTCGAGCAAGGTAAAGGTCGTGGCCAACCACACTCTGCCGGCACATCGTCGGAATTGTTCCAATAGCTTGGCATTAAGAGTCAGATTGTACGTGTGGGTAAAGTGTACCACCCTGCAGGGATAAATCTTTTGGAAAGCCGTGTCCGCGGTTAAGGACGACTTGGTGGAAGATACGAGGTCATAGATAACATGAACGAGAGACTAAAACTTGTTGATAACGAATGAAGGGTGCCTCGTCAGAGATGCCGGGAGGGGTGATCCTTGTATCATGTGGTGCTGGGAAATTATGTTGGTGGTTTGAAAAGATGATGATTACAGTAGTGAGTTTCTCATATGTTTTGAAAACCTTCTTTGAGACGTGCTATCCCTCCTCGATTTGGAAAACAAAGATTGCTTTACGCAAATCAACATTCATAAAGCCCTTTATGAAACCAGCAGATATATAATAGGTTAACTAAGTCTTGTTGAGTACCCCCCGTACTCAGGTTTGCTTAAATTTGGTTCAGGTGGAGTTCGTCACTTCAGTGGTGGTTCAACGTGGACATCGACGAGTAGTTTGGGGTTCCCAGGTAGCATCCTGGAACCTATGGGCTGGGATGTCGCCTTATGTTGCGGCCTCTTAGGCCTTTTGGTTCTTGTTGATTAGCAACATAATTTTTCTTCCGTTGTCTGATTTAATGCTGGGTCATGTGACCTCTGTTTGTAAAGCTATACTCTAGTAACACATGTTTAATAAAGCTTCATGTCTAGAGTGTTGCTTTGATCGGTTGTTGGTTTCGAGCTCATCGTTATACAGTTTTGGCTATGCCTGCATAGTTGTCGCAGTCGAGGGGTTGTGGAGCCGATGATCCATGTCCGAGTCCGCCTGCCGATGTGATTTGGCCTAGGGCTAGGTAACCCAGTAACCCTTGATTGTTGTTGCACTTTCTGGACACATAGCAGCTCTGTATAGCTTTGGTCCCGTTTCCTTCAGTTTCATTCGACTTGTGGACGCTTGGTTTTGCATAGTTGGTTATGACTAGCATGGACACAAGGAGTAGTAGTACCGTGGTGATCCGGCCTGCGTGCCGATGAATCCGGTCTGCCTGCCGTTGTTTGTTGCGGCCGGGGCTCGTAACCCTGAAGCCCTTGTGGGTCCATATCTAGGAGCACATGACAGTATGTATATCTCTGGGTCCGGGGTCGTGACAAAAGTCGTATCAGAGCAGGACTGCCTGTAGGAAAACCTTACCGCTTGGTCGATGTTGAGTCTAGTGTTTGTGAAAACTATTTTGAAACTTAAAATGAATTGTAAAAACCTTCTTAGGATTATTTTTACTCCTTACCTCGTATCGCTCTAACTCTGGGTCACCTTACCTGTTTTGGTTTGAAAAGGTTTTGCTATCTTTACTAGTCATTCAAAACCTAGGTGCCTTCTTTGGCAAGGACGTCTTTTACCCAAGTTGACCTAGTGTTGAGTTTCTATAGTCGTGTGTGTTCCGTGTTCAGTTATCTCTTAAATTGGGAGATTTCCTTCCCATCCTAGTCTCTCAGAGTGGTGTGGATTCCACATTCCTACATGTTTCAAAGTTCTAAATCCCGACCCTCGAGGTCTGCTTCCCGTCTCGAATGTATCCGTTACCCTCTGCTTAAATTCTTCCAGAGTTATGTTTGTCTTCTGAAAGATACTTCGTGATTTCTATTCGTATTGTCCTTCAAGGCACTAGGATAGTAGTTATTCCTTTCTCTATGTTTTCAACCTTAGACTTGAACCGATGGTCCCGTAATGTGCTGGATTGAAGTGTGATGAACCATGTGGTTTATTAATCATGTGATGTGTATGCGACCAGTACAGGATGCTGACCTTTAACCCAAGTTTTGTTTCTTTGGATCCTGAGGAATCTGTTTTACCTCAGGGTGGCTAGGAAATTCCAACTCTCATAGCCGTAGGCTTTCCTTTGAAACCAAACGGGATCACAACAAGAGTGTTCTTTATGATTTCCATATCCTTGTTCTTGACTCTTCTATACCTCTCGTCTTAGCATGGGTTTTACAAATGAGTATTACCCTGTGCAATCAACTTGATCTTAAGATCTCCCCTGAGCATGATTCCACCCTTCAGTTGCTCTCAAGTTTCCATCCGTTGTTTTGGAAACCAAGTTACATATGTGTGTTGGATTCTTCCAAGGCATTTTCTCGTGTTTCCGTCAAAACGTTCCACCTTGGAATGTCAGGAGAAACAAACTCCAGTACCTCGTTCATCTCTAGTACCAGGTCAAAGTTTTGTAATCCCTAGATTGAAGAAGTTTCATCAACTTCCAATCTGTTCCACCTTCGAGTATCACACTCTTCTATATCAAGAGGTTGTGTTGAGTTTCATGGCCTTATCAATGAAGTGATGCTCTTACACGTTTTCACTCACCCTTCCTCCAAGCCTGAAATGCTCGAGAGGGTTGGGTGTGTACTGATGTATGCATCAGATATTCTTAGCAATTCCTATTGCTTTGAAAAATCTCAGAAACATTTGTATCCTTCTTAGCACTATTGGTTACCCGGTCTCTATTTGAAGCTGATCGTGTTACCAAATATGTTCCTTCCGATGCACATTCTTGGGCAGAGAGTTAGGTTCATACCAAAGCTCTCAAGATCATATCGGTTGCTTTGAAAAGCAAGATCCCTTTCAAACTCCGAGACATAACGGTGAGTTGTGATATTATGGTTGCCTTTCTAGAAGTATCACCAGGTTTGTCACGTGACCGTAACGTCTAAATAAAGGAGTAAATTGAACTATCCCTTCCTCCAAGAAACTGTGCTGGATATCTTGAAATAGTTGGTTGAGCTTAAACAATAACTTGGAGAGTTGAAAGGTAAAAGCTCCTCCTAACTTGATCCCTTGTTAAGGGATGTCTAGTTTCTCTTGTGTTGAAGAAGGATAGTATCTCCTTTGTGGACATGCTATCATCCTACCCTTGATTTGATTCGGCTATCGTCAGATCAAGTTCAGACTCAAGGACTACCTTGATGGTGTTTTCACTCATGGTGTTTTACTCGAGTATATCTTTATGTCCTTTAGTCTGGCCAATATTTTGCCCTGTTCATGTAATATATGAATTCCTCTGCTTGGAGTACCTTGATAAGTGTGTTTTCGAGCCCATCGATGACACTCCTATTTACCCAAGTTGCAAGAGGTTCATTTTGAACAACTGGCACTAATGTTGGAAACTTTTGAGAACCATATTTGTGTCCTCACGAAGTTTGTGTTCTGGATGTTCGAAGTGACTTTATCCGTCCATGTGCTTATGGTGAAAGTTGTCGCCATGGATCCGAGTAGAGTTTTCTTGTTCCTTCGGGAATAATAGCAAGTCGGTCATGCATGTGTGGACTATTCTTGAGATGGTAGGTCGTTACCTCCATGTCTTGAAGAAGTTTGCATCCACACCAAGCCGCTGATTGAATATCCGTGAAAGAGAAGAAGTCTAAGAACTTCGTTATCTTTGTATCGTCTTCCCAACAAAGACTCTGGTGTGTTCCGTTGCAAGTAGTCCATGTAGGTGCAACCGTCTTTCGCAAGTTGCTAATACATGAGTTCTGCAATCTCGCCCATCTTCTTGAGCATGGCATCGTAGTCCATATCTTGAGAATCCAGTAATGTGTCTCGTTGGTAACCGGTGCAATCTCTTCGCTCAAACATATCGAGTCTGAGTTATCTATCCACTAATCAGAGCTGAATCTCAAGCAACAACGATGGTTGGTGTTTCCTCAAGGGTATTGAATTAGGTCCATTTGAAAATACGGCATGGTTTTGTTGTGGTTGACACAATTAGCCGAAAGGCCTAATATCATATTTCTTTGAATCAGAAAGAACAACCACTCTCCATGAGAATTCTTGTGTGGCTCGTTCTCAACAATTTTTCCTCACCATTCTTCCAAAACCGGAGTTCTATTTCCACTTGATGTTCTATAGAAGGCTTGTCATGAGCCTGCTGTCGGTATCTAGATCATCAAGGATAACTTGGAAGTTGATATATACCACATCTCTCTGTTGAGCCTCCCAACCTTTGTTCTAGTGGAAACAAGTTCATCATGAGAAAATCTCTTGGTGTTTTGTAACCGCCATCGATCAATTCCCTTTTCCAAGTTGTTGGTACTTGAAGTTCTGTTTACCTCACACGTTGTGTGAATTTGTCAGTTACTTCAGCCATGGGTATTAACCATGTGGTAAACGTATTGCTACGGATAAACCACAATAGGAAAGAGACTCCCTATTTTCTTCCGGTGTTTCAATCTCCGTTGGTTACTCATCTTCTACCGTGAAGTAACATCCCAATTCTTGACAATGTTCTACACAAATTTGATGGAATGAAAGTTCCTTCCTCTTTCGTGTCCACTCCGAGGAGTGAACATGATCCTGTATCAAATTTTTCTCTCACATACGAATTACCGTGTTTCCCCTCGTCTACGGATATTATGTTGTGGTATCCAAGACCTCCTCTCCATCTTGGTATTCTGTTTGAAGAAACCTTGATGTCACAAGTTGTCCAACCTTTCTTTTCCAAAAGGATTTAAATTCTTGTGCAAAGCTCATATTCTAAATCCTTTCAAGAACCATCGTCCACAAACTTGAAACCTTCTCCTATTCCCTCCGTTACCTTGATGTGTTTCATGCACGTTAACTCAACAGTTCTTCATGAACATTCCTGTCATGAGTTACCCATGAGATATTCGATCTTCGTGAAAATCATTTCCTAAGAGTTTTCCCTCTAACTAAGGTGTAGCCGCTGGATATCTTCGCAAGTGCTACGGATCAACCTGTTCAAGAAGAGAACCGTAAGGTTCGAGAATATCATTCAAATCGGTGTTCCTTCTTTCTTTCTCCTTCAGGAATCTCAGGACGAGATTTTTGTAAGGGGGGGTAGATTTGTAACATCCCAATTTTTCTAAACTAGGGTGTGTGGTGTTGTGTTCATCTCATACATGCATGAAACAAAAATTTAATCATGTTTGAGACAATTTAAATTGTGAATTTAAATTGAATTAAGAAAATACCACAAATAGTACTTAAAATGGTTTCCAAAATGTTGTACTGAAAAATATTTCAATTTCACCAAAGTGGCATATGGTGAGGTTGCATTTTTGGTAAGGATTCCAAAACATATTTTGGATAATTTTTCTGAGTTCATATAGGTCCCTGAACTTTTGTTTTCCTCTCTCTTTTAAAACAGCAGAAGTGCCTCCTTGTGATTTGTCCAAAAGTTCTGGGGGGGTTCCTGAAAATGTTTTATTTGTCGTCTTCAACCGCCTGCCAGTAGGAGAGTTGGCCACCAACGGCCCCCTCCCTCGCGCCACGCACCTGTGTGCTTCCCTCCTCGTGGCATGGATAGGGCAAAAGGACGCCCCCGACCTCCTCCCTCTTCCTATCCTCTCCGTTCTCTCCATATCCCTCTCGATTCCTCTCCCGGCCGAAACCCTAGCTCGGGTTGGCCGCCATGGCGCCGCCGCCTCCGGCCACGGCCAGCCCCGCCGAGCACACCAGCAGCTCCGCCGTCCTCCCATCTCCCTCCTCGACCTCCCATGGCAGTGGAGAAGCCCGGGAAGGCTCAAATTGAGCCATCTCCCCCGAGTTCGGCCGCCGGCTCCCCCTGCTCACCGCTGCCGATTCCGGCGCCCCCTCGCCCCCCGACCACGCTATCCGCTTCACGGCAGCGTGGTGAGCACCCCCATGCCCTCACCTTCGCTCCTGCCCCTCTGCTCCTCCTTTTCACCAAGAACCACCGCCGGCCGCCGACGTTCCTGCTCGCCGCCGGCCACTCCGGTGACCAAATAGTCACCGGTTGGCACCCCGAGACTCCCCACGAGCTTCTCTCCCTCGTGGTATGATTCGTTTTGCGAATTCCGCGCTAATTTCATCGATTTTGATCTCACCTGTGAGAAGCAGAGAAGAGTGAGGTCATCCTCGCATCACGATGATGTCATAAAACGGTTTCCTTTTGAAAATAAATATAAAAAGGATATGACACATGGACGCCACCCTTTTAATTACAGAAATTGATTAAAACTTGTAAATTTAATATCTTTTAATCTGTAGTTCAGAAAAATAACAGTGAGGTACCAAAATGTTCAGAAAATTATTATCTATCTAAATATGTCATTTTAAATCATGTTTGAGAAAGTTGATTTTTGAACATTATTTTATGTTGTTTAATCATTTAAAAATAGAAAAATAATGTTTTATTCAATAAAATACCAAATTGCTCAAAATGACAAATGCAATCTAGTTATGATGTTTTTAAACCCATTTGAGCAAATAAAATGATACTCACTTTCAGAATCACCCGAATTGCCCTTCGGGGTCTATTTCGGGCTAATTTCAGTAAAAATGCTTAACTGACATATGAACCCTAGCAACCCATCGTACATGTTTAGGGCTTTATTTAAGTGCATTAAATTGATCATGCATACATGTTGTGCATTGCATCGATGCCATGTGTTGATTGTTGTTCTCCTTTTTGGCGTTGTTTCCCCCTCGGTAGAACGCGACTCCGAAGAGAAGGCCATCAGTTCCATGACGGATACTTGATCTTAACCGACAAGTCAAGCACTTATCCGAGAAGACATTTATATTGGTTTTCTTATAGACAAGGCAATCATAACCTCTTATATTCTCATATATGTTTTCCAACAACATTTGATTCTCGTACTTTTCATTCGATTCCAAAGTATTTAATGCTAGTAGATATAGTTCACCTATATACTGCATTGCCTCAACGTCCTGATCCACTGCTCCTAGTCGCCATAGATTTGCTTGTGTGCATCGCAAGAGCCTCATATTTGCTTCGCTTAGCTTTACATGATGTTTACCTCTGCTCCATCCGGTTGATAAATCAGAGTTGCGATAACCTAGTATGATATGATGACGTGGTAAGATGAGCATTGTGTGGTTAACCTGACCAAGGATTGGATGGGAGGCCACTTGGGAAGTGGTTGTTTGTCGTGTACTTGTGAACCCTAGGAGTAAGGTCTCGCCGAAGAAACCAAGACTGAGCGTGCAACCACACGCGGGGCCTTACAGACCGCGCTCGACCAACTAACTTGTTTTGCTCTATCCGTGAGTCACGTAGTTTGTGTGTTCCATCTGCGTGTGAGTCAAAAACATTTTGAAGGTGTTTAGGGCGTGACCGGGACAAGTGATGGACGTACACGGATCTTGATCCCGACTCACAGAACAGGTGTCGTCAGGAGGTGGCCAACTCCCTGTTGACGGGGTGGCCCTGTTTGGGTTGACTCATGGATAGGATCGAGCGAGGTAAAGGTCGTGGCCAACCACACTCTACCGGCACATCGTCGGAATTGTGCCAATGGCTTGGCATTAAGAGTCGGATGGTACATGTGGGTAAAGTGTACCACCATGCAGGGATAAATCTTTCGGAAAGCCGTGTCCGCGGTTAAGGACGACTTGGTGGAAGATACGAGGTCATAGATAACATGAACGCGAGACTAAAACTTGTTGATAACGAATGAAGGGTGCCTCCTCGGAGATGCCGGGAGGGGTGATCCTTGTAGCATGTGGTGCTGTTAAATGATGTTGGTGGTTTGAAAAGATGATGATTATAGTAGTGAGTTTCTCATTTTGAAAACCTTCTTTGGTACGTGCTATCCCTCCTCGATTTGGAAAACAAAGATTGCTTTACGCAAATCAACCTTCATAAAACCCTTTATGAAACTAACAGATATATAATAGGTTAACTAAGTATTGTTGAGTACCTCCCGTACTCAGGTTTGCTTAAATTTGGTTCAGGTGGAGTTTGTCACTTCAGTGGTGGTTCAACGTGGACATCGACGAGTAGTTTGGGGTTCCCAGGTAGCAGCCTGGAATCTATGGGCTGGTACGTCGCCTTATGTTGCGGCCACTTAGGCCTTTTGGTTCTTGTTGATTAGCAACATAATTTGTCTTCCGTTGTCTGATGTAATGTTGGGTCATGTGACCTCTGTTTGTAAAGCTATACTCTAGTAACACATGTTGAATAAAGCTTCATGTCTAGAGTGTTGCTTTGATCGGTTGTTAATTTCGAGCTCATCATTATACAGTTTTGGCTATGCCTGCATAGTTGTCGCAGTCGAGGGGTTGTGGAGCCGATGATCCATGTCTGAGCCCGCCTGCCGATGTGATTCGGCCTGGGGCTAGGTGATGGCTAGGTTGAGACTCCAAGTGCAGAGTGTGTAGCTAGTGGCAAGCCTTCTTCCCCACGAGGGTGACTTGAGGGTTTATATCGAACTCTTGGGGAGCCATTATTTCAGCAGTTGTCTTCCAAGCTTCCTCTAGGATCTTGCAAACAAGTAGAGAATTTTGTGCGCTCAACATCACCAAGTGGTTGTCAAGCACAAGGTGTGAGACTTCTAAATTGCAATGCAAAACTGAAAGTAAATGTGCAATAATTAAATCTACTACTAAATGCAAATGAGAAAATAAATATGCAATGGATTGTTTTTGTATTTTTGTGATGCAAGTGGTGATGGAGATAATGTAAATTCGAATTGGAGATGCAAGTAAAGTAAAGTGCAAGTAAAGTAAATTGCAGCAAAGTAACTAGAGTGTTTTCTTATATTTAAAATAGGACCGGGGTTCATGGTTTCACACTAGATTGATCAAAGCTAGCAAATAAGAACGGGGTACATAAGATACATCTACTCAAATAACTCAAGAGAAACAATTGCAATCTCAAATTCAATAACTCATAGAAAAGATCCACCACATAGGAATTACAACGGTTCCCGTAATCATGTGAGGCAGCTCATACGGATCTAATTAGTGAAGCACATAGAGAGAGAGATACAAGTGCTACTTCCACAAACCCATAGCCCTGGGGTGGACTACTCCCTCTTCATGGAGATGTCGATGGTGATGACGTTGGAGGGGTAGGAGATCACACCGGCGGTGCCCCGCCGGAGTTTTCCCCCTCCAATCTGGAACTTCTGGTCTGTGTTTCGGTGTTTCGGTGTTTCGGCGGCGCTCTCCTCCGTAAGGGTACGGGGGACCCTTTTTATAGTCGGTTTTAGGTCAAGACGGAGTCGGTAAGTCGAAGATGGAAGGAATTGGGGCCACAGGGGCCAAAAGGGGGCCTCTCACGCGGCCAAGGAATCTGGCCGCGTGGAGGGTCCTCTTTTGGGCCTCCTTGCCCAATTCTCATGGATCCTTCGCCCGCAAGTCTTCTCCTTCCAAGAAAATGACCCCCGCAGATTTTCAGGTGATTTCGCGGAAGTTTGCCCCCTGAAACGTCAAAAATATAGAAAACGGGGTTTCTGACAGGCAGGGTTAATTCCATAAAAGTTGGGGGACTTTGTAATTTAACCCCAAAATACTATAAAACATTGAATTATACCCTTATATGATGCAATATGTAATAGAAAACCATGTGAAAATATGCAAAATTCATCTATGCATTTTACATGCATCACTAGGTAACCCCAGTAACCCTCGATTGTTGTTGCACTTTCTGGACACATAGCAGCTCTGTATAGCTTTGGTCCCGTTTCTTTCAGTTTCATTCGACTCATGGACGCTTGGTTATGCATAGTTGGTTATGACTAGCATGGACACAAGCAGTAGTAGTACCGTGGTGATCCGGCTTGCGTGCCGATGAATCCGGTCTGCCTGCCGTTGTTTGTTGCGGCCGGGGCTGGTAACCCTGAAGCCCTTGTGGGTCCATGTCTTGGAGCACATAACAGTATGTATATCTCTGGGTCCGGGGTCGTGACACACTCTCCGTGAGAATTCTTGTGTGGCACATCCTAACAAGTTTTCCTCGCTGTTCTTTTAACCGAAGTTTAACTTCCACTTGATGACCTATTGAAGTCTTATGTAAGCTGGATATTGGTATCGGGAACGTCAAGAAGACCTTGGAACTTACCTTGTCCAATGTCTCTCTACTAATCCTCCAAACCTTTGTTCTAGTAGAAACAAGTTCATCATGAGAATCATCTCGTGGTGTTTTGTAACCGCCGTTGATCGGTTCCCTTTATCAAGTTGTTTGTACCTGAAGTTCTAATCATCTCACACATTGTCAGAACCCGGACCCAGAGATATACGTACTTTTATGTGCTCCTGGTCATGGACTCACAAGGGCTTCAGGGTTACCAGCCCCGGCCGCCACAAACAACGGCAGGCAGACCGGATTCATCGGCACGCAGGCCGGATCACCACGGTCTACTACTCCTTGTATCCATGCTAGTCATAACCAATTATGCATACCCCAAACGTCCACGAGTCGTATGAAACTGAAGGAACGGGACCAAAGTTATACAGAGCTGCTATGTGTCCAGAAAGTGCAACAACAGTCAAGGGTTGCTGGGGTTACCTCGCCCCAGGCCGAATCACATCGGCAGGCGGGCTCGGACATGGATCATGGGCTCCACAACCCCTCGACTGCGTCAACCATGCAGGCATAGCCAAAACTGTATAACAACAGGCTCGAAACCAACAACCGATCAAAGCAGCACTCTAGACATGAAAGTTGTATTAAACAAGTCATACTAGAGTAGTTTACACGCAGAGGTTACACGACCAACATAGGTAGGGCAACCCAACATTACAACAAGCAGCGAAAGCAAATATGTTGCTATACAACAAGACTGCAAAAGGACTAAGAGCCCGAAACATAAGCAACATAGCCAAACCCATACTACAGATACCAGGCTGCCACCTGGGAACCCCTAACTACTCATCGACGTCGAGGTAGAACCCTTCTTTAGCTGCATCGCCTAAGTCTGAAAGAAAACAACAGCGAGGCAATGTTGAGTACAAAAGGTACTCAGCAAGACTTAGCTTCTAAGTTCTTTTGCGTAAAGCCATCTTTGTTTTCCGAAGTCGAGGAAGAAGAAGCACGTGTAATAGAGCATTTCTAAAACAGAAGAGGAATCTACTCAACTACTGAGATCATCATGTTCTTTTGTCCACCAGTACTTCCTCATTCCCATACTACCATATGCTACAAGAATCACCCCTCTCGACGTAGTGGAGGAGGCATCCTTCATTCGTTGTCAACAAGTTTTAGTCATTCCGTAAGAGTTGTCTATGACCTCGTGTCTTTCACCAAGTCGTCCATAACCGTGGACATGGCTTTCCAAAAGATTTATCCTTGCAGGGTGGTACACTTTACCCACACGTATCGACCAACTCTTAATGTCACGCGGTAACGCTCCTCTCTAAGAGCGTGGAAGAGTGTGGTCGACCCATGAGTCAACCCAAACAGGGCCACCCCGTCAACAGGGAGTTGGCCACCTCCTGACAGTACCTGTTCTGTGAGTCGGGACAAGATCCGTGTACGTTCATCACTGGTCCCGGTCACGCCCTAGTTTTCTCCAAAACATTTTATGACACACCCGCAAATGGAAAACTCAAACTATGTGACCCATGGAAGTGATCAAACAAGTTAGTCAGCCGAGCGGGGTTCATTGGCCCGTGTGTGGCTGCACGCTCAGTCTTGGCTTCCGCGGCGAGACCTTAATTCCTAGGGTTGGCGAGTACGGAACGAATAACCACTACCCAAGTGGCCTCCCGTGCAAGCCTTAGTCAGTTTCACATGCTCAGTACTCACAAACATAACAACATAAGAGGTTATGGAAGTGACCCAAATCATCAGCCGGATGAACTAGATCAGAACACTGAGCATGGCTAAGCATAACACATAAGGCTCTACGATACTCAAACAACCCTAGTCATACTAGAAGGGTAAACAGGTATGAAGTTGACATATAAGGGGGTCATGCAGTGGATAGGTTAACTCTAACAGAATCAAAACTAAGTTGAACCTCATGCATGAGTAAGAGGTTAAAATGACTCAAAACATGGGATAGCCATGAGTTTGTGCTTTCCTTGCTCGTCGAAGGTGGAACTGGGGTTGTCGTAGAAGGCCGGATCAACCTCCGGGTCTCGGTCTACCGATAACGAGTGACACCGGAAAGGAGGAAAACAATCAATACATGGGAACCGTGCAATGCAAAATATGTATGCATGATCAAAAAAATGCAATTGATTTAAAGCTTGGAAGGTAGAACAGAAAGCTAGGGTTCTACGCCGAGATCGATAATCACCGGAGGGGGAGAAAACCCTATTTTAGGGGTGTGTCCCAGATTAAATGCTCAAATGACTTGGGGAACCCAATATGTAGGTTGCATTTGTTTCACTGATCATTTTGGTATATTACACTTAATTTTCTAATTTTATTGAATTAAAACTTTATTTTCAATATTTAAATGAATTTAATTCAAACTCCAAATATGGCCTCATTTTGAACTTTGTCAAACATGGATCAAAATGGTATAAACAGATAGCTCATATTTCTCTAAACATTTTGCATATTTTTTCATGATTTTTGGAGTTATAAATTAAAAGTTATTTAATTTCCAAATTTTAATTATATTCTGTTATTTATATTTTTCTGTGGGCCCCACCTAACAGTTTAAAAACAAAAAATAAAAAAAGGGGCGTGCCACGTGGGCAGGTGACGTCACGATGACGTCACCGTAACGCCACACGGTGGCCGGCCGGGGACGGATGCGCTCGCCGGCGGCAATTCCGTCGGTCCCTGGGCACGCCGTTTGGCCCACTAGGTTCGTCTCATCGAGGGGAGTCTAGCTAGAGTGGCCTCGCTTGCAGGGAGGCAATGGCGGCGAGCCTGCGTGAAGAAGCGGCAACGGAGGTCGTCGGGCTCCGGCGGGTTCGACGTTTGCGAGCGAGAGGAGGGCAACGGGGGGGAGGGAGGGAGGTGAGCTCACCGGGAGCTCAATGGAGCGGTCGGCGGGGCCAGGGAAGGGAGGAAACGGCGGCGCGGTGAAGATTTCCCGGCGGCCGGAGAGGAGGAAGGAGACGGCGATTCGCGGTGTCTACGGCATCCCGGCGTCCGTGCTTGCTCGAGGTGAAGGAGGAGGCCGGCGCGGTCCTAACGAGGTGCTTGGGGAGGGCGGGGAGGCAGTGGGACGCCGGAAACGGAGGATCAATGGCGAGGGTGATGTTCGGGCGAGGGAGAGAAACAAAAGGGAGAGAGGAGGGCGTCCGAGGGGCTTCTGCGAGCTCTGCTCGATCCGTACGGCACCCTAGGGTTCTTCTGGTCATCCACGTCGCGAGGAGGTAAGCAGGAGGTGGCGCTCGGCCGCCTTTCTCCCGTCCTTCTGGCCAGATTTGGAGAAGAAACAAAAAATAAAAAGATAACGCGGAAAACCCTCTGGAGTTTTTGGAAATTTACCAAGAGGTCCTTCTGGACTTAAAACAGACAGAAAAAGGGGTTTTTGAGGGCCTTTTTGGAAACCAAAAATTGCACAAAAATATTCGATGGAAAGCTCTCCAAAAATGTGACATTTCTACCATATGGTTGCTTCATTTTGAAGAACTTTATATAACAAGTTTGTGTGAAGCTGGATTAAGTGATTTTTTGACAATTCACTGATTAATTTTTAAATGCAAATTTTTGGTCCATTTTCCATGCATGCATGCCATGTACACAACACATCTCTTTATTACACAAAAGTAGGGATGTTACACACATTGTGTGAATTTGTCTGTCACTTCAGCCATGGGGTCTTAACCATGTGGTAAATGTACGCCACGTCCAAACCATAATAGGAAAGAGATTCCTTATTCCTCTCGGTGTTTCATTCCCCATTGGTTACTCATCTTTATGGGGTGACCAAGAATTCCTCCTTAATTACGGTGTTCCAACATCTTTTCCTTAACCATTCTTGAGGTGTGAGGTAACATCACAATCCTTGACAAAAACTTTGACAAACTTTAACGGAATGAAAGTTCCTTCATCTTCTGTGTCCACTCCGAAGAGTGAACATGATCCTGTATCAAATTTTCTTCGACGTATGATTACAGTGTTTTCTCGTGTTTCCCCTCGTCTATGGATATTACATTGTGGTATCCAATACAATTCTTTTTCATCTTGGTTTTCTGTTTTGAGGAAACCTCGACGTCATAAGTTGTTCAATCTTTCTTTTCCAAAAGGATTTAAAAGTCTTGTGCAGAGCTCATATTCTAAATCCTTTCAAGACCAATCACCCACAAACTTGAAACCTTCTCCTATTCCATATGTTACCTTGATGTGTTTCATGTTCCTTTACTCATGGGTTTTGGGAAATCCTTTGCTATGAGTTATCCATGAGATACTCGATCTTCGTGAAGATCAAATCCTAAGAGTTTCACCCTACCCAAGGTGTAGCTACTGGATGCCTTCGCAAGTGGTACGGATCAACCTTCTCAAGAAGAAAATCGTAAGGTTCGAGAAGATCGTTCAAAACCGGTGTCCCTTCTTTCTTCTCCTTCGGGAATCTCGGGACGAGATTCTTGTAAGGGGGGTAGATTTGTAACATCCTGTTTTGCTACATAGGGTTGTGGTGTGTGGTGTTCATCTCATACATGCATGAAAACATTGGTTAAAATTTTGCATTTGGAAATAATAAAAATGAACTGACCAAAAACCACTTAAAGTGATCAACCAAAATTTGTTTTAAAAATATTTTCAAATTTGGCAAACCAATATATGATTTGGTTGGAAATTTTTCAAGGTTTCCAAAAAGTATTTTTGCCAAATTTTCTGTTTACAAAAAGGTCCTCAAATTTCAGTTTATGTTCTGTTTTATAATGGAAAAGGATCAATCTGTAAAATTCAGAAATTCTAGGGGGTTTTCGAAAATTTCCTTTTGTCTCCTTCCTCGTGACAGTAGGAGCAGCTCGCTGTCTCCCCCTCCTCACCTCCTGCCGCTGATACTCCCGGGGATAAGGTAGAGAACGACGCCGTGGCCCTCACTTCTCCTCACCCTCTCCTTCTTGCTCTCTCTGCCTCTCCCTGCCTCGAATCGAACCCAAACCCTAACCTACTGTCCCGCCGGCCGCCGCCACACACCGTCGTCTTTGGCCTTCCCCGACAAATCGAATACCACCCTCAGCTCCGCCTTGGCCTCCTCGTGCTCCTACACTAGCCCTCATGAGCGGGGATGGACGAAATCGGCCACGCCGTAATCCTCTTCTCCACGGCCGACAGACGGCCGCCGGCAAACTCCTACGTCCTCCGTCCATCCCCTACCCTGCCGGTCGGCCCTACATGCTCAAGGTGAGCCCCCGGTCCTCTAGGACCTCTTGGTTTTCCCCCTCTCCCTTCACAACTCCCGACCATCGTGCTCCATCGTGCGCCGCCGTAGTTTTCTGTCGCTGTTGGTGCTCCGGCGACCAAAGATGGGTGTCGCCGCCACCCACGTACTCTCCTTGACCTCCTCTACCACGTTGTGCTCTTGGATTTCCAAATCGAGCGCGAAATCGACGGATTGGAAGTTCATCTGCGATGAATCAGAGCCGGGTGACATCATCCTTTCATCATGCTGACGTCATAAACCAATTTTCCTGTTTTGAAATAAATAGAAAATGTTTAAATTGACAGTGGGCCCCACCCCTTTAATAATTACAAAAAATGCTTAATTTTGTAAATTCAATAACTAATGTTTTATTAATCAGAAAAATAAAATAAAAACATGGAAATGTTCATAAAATTAAAATCTACCTGTTCAAAATGGTTGACAAAGTTCAAAAATGAGCATTATTTAATGTTGTTTAATTCATTTAAAATAGAGAAAATAAGTTTTTATTCAATAATTAAAAAATTAAAAGTTATATACCAAAATTCTCAAAATGACAAATGCAATCCATTTATGATGTTTTCAAACCCATTTGAGCAATTAACATTGTACACACTTTCAGAACTGTCCGCAGTGCCCCTCCGGGGTCTATTTCGGGCTAATTTCAGTAAAACTGCATAAGTGACATCTGAACCCTAGCAGCCCATCGAACATGTTTAGGGATTTATTTCAGTGCATTAACCTGCTCATGCATACATATTGTGCATTGCAACGATGCCATGTTTGATTGTTGTTCTTCTTTTCGGTGTTGTTTCCCCCTTGGTAGAACGCGACTCTCAAGTGAAGATCAAGAACTCCAATGACGAATACTTGATCCTAACCGACAAGTCAAGCAATTATTCCAGAAGATCTCTCTATTGATTTTATTATAACCAAGGCAAGCATAACCTCTTATCTGCTCATATATGGTTTTCGAAGTGTTTTGGAATCTCGTATATTGCATGCGGTTCAAAGTATTTATGGTCTTAGATAGAGTTCTCCTATACTTGTTGTATCGCCTAAATATCTTGATCCACTGCTCCTAGAAGCTATATGTTTGTTTGTGTGCGCCTTGTTAAAGCCTGTGAGTCTTGCTTAGCCATGCCTGGTTGTGATCTGATCCATCCGGTTGATGAATCTGGTCAATGCGTGAATCTACTTTGTCAGGTTGTTGTGGTTTGATTTATCTTTGGTAACTTGACTAATAATGGCATGGATGTGAGGCCACAATGGGTTGTGGCGTTTTGTCATGTTCATGCCCCTAGGAGTGAGTTCTCGCCTTCGAAGCCAAGACTGAGCGTGCAACCACACGCGGGGCCTAATAGACCGCACTCGACTAACTAACTTGTTTGGCCATGTCCATGAGTCATGTAGTTTGAGATTTCCATCTGCGTATGAGTCAGAAAATGATTTGGAGAAAACTTAGGGCGTGACCGGGATAAGTGATGGACGTACACGGATCTTGATCCCGACTCACAGAACAGGTGCCGTCAGGAGGTGGCCAACTCCCTGTTGACGGGGTGATCCTGTTTGGGTTGACTCATGGATAGGGTCGAGCAAGGTAAAGGTCGTGGCCAGCCATCCTCTGCCGCGCTCCATGGACGAGCGTACATGTGGCGTTAAGAGTCGGATGGTACGTGTAGGTAAAGTGTACCCCCTGCAGGGATAAATCTCCTCGAGAAGCCGTGTCCACGGTTACGGACGACTTGGCAATGCATTCTGTGATCATAGATAACTTGAACGCAATGGCTAAAACTTGTTAACAATGTTTGAAGGGTGCCTCCTTGGAGATGCCGAGAGGGGTGATCCTTGTAGCATGAGAGTTTCTGGGAAATGATGTTGGTGGATGAAAAGATGGTGATATGTTTAGTTGAGCAGCTTTCTCATCTGTTTTTGAAACACTCCATGAGACAAGCTATTCTTCCTCAATTTGGAAAACAAAGATTGCTTTACGCAAAACAGGCTTCATAAAACCTTTCTGAAGATAGCAGATATATAATAGGTTAGCTAAGTCTTCTTGAGTACCTCTCGTACTCAGGTTTGCTTAATTTTGGTTTAGGTGAAGATCTCACATCAGTGGTGGTACCAACATAGACATCGACGAGTGGTTTGGGGTTCCCAGATACATCCTGGAATCTATGGGCAAGGACGTCGCCTTATGTTGCGGCCTCTTAGGCCCTTTTGGTTCTTGTTGACTAGCAACATAGATTGCCTTCTGTTGTCTGATGTAATGTTGGGTCGTGTAACCTCTGTTTGTGAATCTTTACTCTAGTAATACCTATTCAATACAGTTTCCATGTCTAGAGTGTTGCTTTGATCGGTTGTTGGTTTCGAGCTCATTGTTATATAGTTTTGGCTATGCCTGCATAGTTGTCGCAGTCGAGGGTTTGTGGAGCCGATGATCCATATCCGAGCACGCCTGCCGATGTGATTCGGCCTGGGTCTTGGTAACCCCAGTAACCCTCGATTGTTGTTGCACTTTCTGGACACATAGCATCTCTGTATAGCTTTGGTCTCGTTCCTTCAGTTTCATACGATTCGTGGACGCTTTGATATGCATAGTTGGTTATGACTAGCATGGACACAAGGAGGAGTAGTACCGTGGTGATCCGGCCTGTGTGCCGATGAATCTGGTATGCCTTGCGTTGTTTGTTGCGGCCGAGGCTGATAACCCTGAAGCCCTTGTGGGTCCATGACTAGGAGCGCATAATAGTATGTAGACCTTTGGGTCTGGCGTCGTGGCAAGACTGCTCCTTCAGGGTTGTAATTTACCAACTACATGTTGGGGTCACGTGGTGTTACACGCTGCCAATCTCATCAACTTTCGAATATCGGACTACAACATCCATTCTCCTATGCATCTTGCGCTAGGGTCGGCACCGAAAATTTTCCACCTTCGTAGGTTCGGTTGCCAGGTATATGTACGAATATCAATCCCTCAGTGATCAGTAATGGGACCGCTCCGTAAGTCGGGGATATACGTTGGTTATGAGACTATGTCCATAATCAAGTTTCTGGACCCCGCGACAAGTGACTGTCATACGGCTCGTTTCGCAGATTGCATTTTTGACGAGAATCTATTCCCGACTTTAGGGGAGATAATCAACCTCTTGATGATAAAAGTCGAGAACTTACGTGGCAAGCCACCGGGATCCACACTCATGACCCGCGCACTGCTGAAGTCTAACAGAGAAGTTCAAAAGATATTAGATTTGGATTCTTTAACGAATCAACCGCCTGATCATTTTAGTGACTTAAAGATTATGACAAAGTCGCGTGTGCCTGCGCACAATGCAGCGGAAAGGGTTGAAATACCAATAAGAAATCATGGTATACCCGCTCCCGTTCTTAGGCCTAAGAGGACGAGGAATCCGGCTTCTCAAATCCCAAGTACTCGGGGACGATCGAAGAAAAAAGATAAGAGAGATTCATCGCAGCCTACCCCTCCAAAGGGGAGCCAGTTGAGACATTGCACAAGTACGGACGTTTCGGTGCACGAAATTTCGGACTTGAATTTTCCTACTTCGGAAATACCCAACGAAGATGTGTGCGTACACATTGGAGCGGGATAGCTAAAGGACCTGTCTCCCAGATTGGGAAAACGGGTGGAGGAAGGGAATGTGCCTGATGCACCCCATGACAAAATAGTCATTAACTATATTAATTTGGGCGAGTCAATTAATCGAGCTATGGTAACTGTCGATATTTATTTTGCCAATAAAATTGCCTCAACCATAAATCTTGACCCTGAGACTAACACTCTCGCTGATTGTAAGAGAAGGTCGGATTGGAAAGATTGGAAGAAGCAATAATTATTGAGTTATTTTCTCTTAATAAAAGAGAGGTGTTTGGACATGTTTGTCTAACTCCTCTCATGTGTGTCCCGTTGTCCACAAGTGGGTTTTTGTTCGAAAGAGGAACGAAAATAACGAGGTAGTAAGATACAAAGCAAGGCTCGTTGCTCAAGTTTTCTCCCAGCGACCAGGTGTCGACTTCGAGGAAACTTACTCCCCTTTCATGGATGAAATTACCTTTAGATACTTGATCTTAATGGCAGTAAACTTGGACTTGAAAATGAAACATATGGATATTGTCACTGATTACCTTTATGGTAATTTGTTTTCAGACATATACATGAAGGTACCCGAAGGTATCCCTGTTCTGAACCAAGATAGAGCAAACAGAAGTTTATACAGTGTTCAGGTTAAGAAGTCATTGTATGGACTTAAACAGTCGGGTAGGATGTGGTATAATCGTTTAAGCGATTTCCTTCATCAGAAGGGCTACACGAGCAATGAAGATTGCCCGTGTGTTTTTATACGGAGATCACAAGATGGTTTCTATACGTATTATCTCGGTGTACGTTGACGATTTGAACATAATCGATACACCTGGGGATATTGAAGAAGCGAGTTACTACCTGATGTCGGAATTGGAAATGAAAGACTTAGGAAAAAACAAGTTCTGCGTAGGACTGCAACTTGAACATTCCCCTGCTGGGATCTTAGTGCACCAGTCTGCCTGCACCCAGAAGGTGTTAGAAAGATTTGGATTTGACACAACATATCCTTCTAAGACCCCGATGATCGGAAGATCTTTACAGCAGGATAAGGACCCGTTCAGGCCTAAGGAAGAGGAGGAGGAAGTTTTGTGACCATAATTCCCCTACTTGAGTGCAGTTGGCGCACTCATGTATCCGCGAATTGTACACATCCGGACATTGCATTCGCCGTCAATTTGCTTTCTAGGTACAGTTCTGAACCTACCAAGAGACATTGAAAAGGCGTTAAGGACATCTTTCGATACCTGCAAGGGACTAAAGATCTTGACTTGTTTTGCCGGATGAATCAAGACCTCACGGTTGTAGGCTATGCTGATGTTGGGTACCTATCGGACCCTCACACATCCTAGTCTCAAACTGGATATGTTTTTCTTTGTGGTGGAACCGCTATTTCCTGGAAATCGTCTAAGCAAAGTCTACTATCAAATTCGACAAACCACTCGAAAATCATAGCACTATATGAAGCATCACGTGAGTGTGTATGGCTTCGACGGGTGATCAGTTGTCATGCGAGCTGAACACCGTTCAAACCCCCGCTATTATCTATGAAGATAATGCCGGTTGTGTTGCACAAGTCCAGACGGGTTATGTGAAGAGCAATCTCACGAAGCATATCAACCCCAAGTTCTTCTACGCATATGAGTTGCAGAAATTGAACGAAGTAAGGATATTGCATACTAAGTTGTGTGAAAATCTTGCTAATTTGTTCACTAAATCATTACCGGCATCTTCTTTCTAGAGATGTGTCCGTGGAATCGATATGATGAGACTTAGGGAGATGTAAGTTTCAGGGGGAGAATCTTCACAAACTCATCACAGAAATCTCGATCCCGATGATTGACTACTTTACTTAATAATTAAGTGAGTTGTACTCTTTTTCTCTTTAGTGTGTTTTATGAAACTTCTCATATAAGATTTTTAACGAGGCAATTCGTGCAACATAGCAAAAGTATATCATGTTCTTTTTCTCCATATTTTTTCCACTGGGTTTTTTCGGAGTTTTGAGACATAGCTATATGGATAATATCCAAGGGGGGGTGTTGGGAAACTTGGGCCGGTCGCCACGGCAGCCCACTTCGGTGGATTTTTGCATAGTCCAACTGGCAAAGTCAACCCCAACTTTGTAGGTAAGTTTGGATCTTATCTCCTCTACCCATCCCCTATATAATGAGGCATTGTACGTAGTCTAGAAACAAAAAAAGAAATCAATAATATTTTTACTTTCTCCACACCCTGTGTTTATTACTTTTTTCTTTTCATGTGTTGGATCTTTGTCTTCGTCTTTATCATCCACGCTGTATATCCTCGGGCCGGTCAGCCGGCGGAGGTTGTACAACATAGGTCACCGGTGCATGTCGATGTGCCGGCCGTTTGCGCGCGCTCTTCCGGGATCGTGTCGGGCTAGACGACGGGTGCTGCCGAGAGCAACATCCCGCTGGGGCTGGACTCGTACCAGCCGTACATCCGAAGCTTGGGACGCGTGGCTAACTCCACCGGCTGCGCCTATGCGTTCATGGCGGACGCGTGGTGGTTCATGTTAGGCTTACACACAGTTACTGCCATGGTAAGCCCATTGAACCTTTCGGCCTCGTCCTGGCGCTTCCCAGACACTCTCAGAGAGCCCAGCGGTCGGACACAATTTTCTCTTGCAAATTAAACATGTTGTTATCTTTCCCGTCCGTGTCGTTCTGATCAGAATTCAGAAAACCAATGCGATTTCGGTTCCGAGTCGTGTTCTGTTCTCGGTACCTTCCGCCTTCCGGACAACTTACAAGACACACTTGAGCGGCAAGAATCACAGTTCACAGCGGAGCACTAACAGTCCGAATCGGTGATGAACTGATGACGGCCATCCACTGATCCACGCATCCCCATATATACAGGCTTCGCCGCTCTCGTCTTGTAATTTCCCTCGCTTGACCTAGCAAGTTGCAAAGGGTCGATCGGAACAGCTAGCAGCGCGGATTTTTTTTTTTTTTTTTTTTTAGACTAAAAGGGGGCCACCCCCGGCTTCATTGAAACCAAAAGCAGCAAGCTGCAGTTAAAGTTTTTACAGACCACGAGCAAAACACCTGAGACGGTGAGCTAGTTTTCACGAGTACGGGGCAAAAGCCCAAACAGAAGGAGCAGAAAGAGGGGTAGCAACAACAGCACAGCTCCACCCAAACACTGAACGACTGAAACCTCCTAACTACTGCAGAGATTTCGCCCAGAATCTCGCAAGGACACGTTTGCAGGTCGCCTCCTGAGCAGCATCCAGCGGAGGGGGTGCCATCAGCGCCAGGCAATCCGGGGGAGCTCCCCATGGAGCTTGTTCAGCTTCAGGATGATCATGTCCAGCACCGGAGCGGAGGAGGGAGTGGAAAGGATCTTCCAGTTCTCCAATTCTTCCACGGTTCTTCTCCAGACCTCCCGTACACCTGGCCAAGCGAGTCCCTGAAATCACATCGCATTTCTCAGTTTCCAAATTGCCCAAAGGACAGCAGCACATGTAACATTAATATGAGAATTCCTATTCTCGCTAACCCACCAACGGGCAACACTTTCAAAACTGGAGCCTACAGAGACCCCCAGCAGTTCAGAAACAACAGGCCACACCAGGCGCGCCACAAAGCAATCAAAAAACAGGTGATGGCAACTTTCCTGCTCAGAGCAGAATAAACAAGATCCATCAGGAACCGGGCGACGCTTAGCAAGATTATCTCTAGTGAGGATACGGTTATTGGCTAACAACCAGAGGAAAACATGTAACCTGGGCGGAACTCTGAGGCTCCAGACAGCTGGAGTGTGCACAGGCACAATTCCTCTATTATTAACAATCCCATAAAAGGATCTGACACTGTATTGACCTGACGAGTGGAACCTCCAAACCGGCGTGTCCTCCTCATCAGATAACACTACAGTATTAACCAGTTGGGAGAGTTCCAACCAGAGAGCAAAACCTTCAGGTGAAAACATTTCTCCTGAAGGTAAGATGCAACTCACCATCTTGGTAGGCCTGGGCAACTGTAATATCCTGTTCATTTGAGATTTCAAAAAGACCCCAATAATAAACAGCAAGACTACAGTTACCAATCCAGATATCACTCCAAAATTTAGTTTTCCTACCATTTCCCACTTTCCATCTGTAACCACACTTGGCAGCCTTAGCAGCCCACATAACACCCTTCCAAAAGGGAGAGCAGATGTTAGGAACAGAGGAAAAGACATTTGGGTCTGGGTCGTACTTGTAGTCAACTATCCTTTTCCAAATCTTACCAGAGTCTTGATGATACCTCTTAATCCAAGAGGCCATCAGACAAAGGTTGAAGTCCCCTAAGTTTTGAACACCCAGCCCCCCAAACTCTTTTTTCATAGACACCAAGTCCCAATTAGCCAGATGATATTTCTTATTGTTGTCAGAATCACTCCACAGGAAGTGGCCCATCTGGGAATTAATAGCTTTAATAGCCCATTTAGGAAACTTAATAACTGACAGTAAGTACATAGGAATACTGGCTAGGCAGGCTTTCAAAAGCACTAGCCTACTTTGGTAGCTGAGAAGTTTACCCCTCCACCCAGCAAACCTTTTGAAGGTTTTGTCAACAAGAGGTTGTAAGTCCTCTCTCCTCAATTCAGTATAATGAAGAGGTACACCAAGGTACTTACAAGGGAAGTCTGCTAATTTACAACAAAAAATTTGAGCAAACTGATTTTTTTGATCTTCATCAACATGAACAGACATAAGGTCAGACTTATGATAATTGATTCTCATGCCAGACATTTGTTGAAAGCAAGCTAGGATCCACTTCAGGTTCCTAGCAAACTCAACCTTGGCATCCAAGAAAAGAATTGTGTCGTCAGCATATTGCAAACTAATAATCCCCCCAGGTGTTACCTGAGGTAGGAGACCTTGGATTAAACCACCATTAGCAGCCTTAGACAACATTTTGGAAAACACATCACCTACTAAGTTAAACAAAATAGGAGAGCAGGGATCCCCTTGTTTAAGGCCTTTTCCTACTTTAAAGTAGGAACTATTAGTGTCATTGATCCTAACACACAGGGAACCCCCCACCAACAGGTTTCTGATCCAGGACCTAAAGGTAGGTCCAAACCCCCTTGAGGCCAACATATCATCTAGGAACTCCCAATCTACTCTATCATATGCTTTTTCATAATCAAGTTTCAGAATAAGAGCAGGATCCCCTTTGGAATGAGCAGAGTGGATGAGCTCTTGAGCAGAGACAACACTTTCCAGAATGAATCTACCCTTGATAAAAGCAGTCTGGTGGGGAGAGATTAGTCTGCTGCCCACCAAGGAGAGTCTATTTGTAATAGCTTTTGAAATAATTTTGAGACTACAGTTACCCAAACTAATGGGCCTGAACTTCTTCATGTCTCTAGCCTCTGGTTCCTTAGGGATCAAAGTCACAATGGCATAATTAAGCCTGGCAACAGGCAAATTACCATTTTCAAAGTCCCTAACCAAGCACATGAAATCCTCTTTAATGAGCTCCCAAAACTTCTGATAGAACAGAAAGGAGAAGCCATCAGGGCCAGGCGCACCATTAGCATAAGAGCTAAAAATGGCAGTTTTAATTTCATCCTCAGAAAAAGGTTTCTGAAGCAATAAATTTTCTTCAGGCTTAACCATGTCATCATGATCCCAGAAATCTTCTCCTAAGGAGATGTTCATTCTATTCTCAGCAGCAAACAAGGACTTATAAAAGTCCACTGCTACTTTGAGCATATCGTTAGTTTCCACTACAGGACCAGAGGGACCATCAAGGACAGCCAACTGTTTCTTCCTTCTTCGCTGTTTAGCCACTGCATGGAAATATGCAGTATTCCTATCTCCTTCCTTAATAAATCTATCTCTAGACCTTTTCCAGGCTTTGGTTTCCTCCAGCTTGAGGAGCCTGTCCAGGTCAACCTTAATTTGTTTGAGTCTAGCTTTCTCAAGGTCAGATAGGAGGTTCTCTTCAGAGAAAGTATCCAGGATGTCAAATTCCTGAGTTAACTCATTCCTCTCTTTCCTGTTAGCAGCATCAATATTAATGCTCCACCCTTTACAGAGTTTCCTGAGATTTCTCAATTTAAATTGCCACCTATCAATAGGGGAAGTTAGAGTACAAGGGATAGCCCAAGCTTTCTTCACTACTTCATGAAACTCAGGATATTCCAGCCACCATTTTTCAAATCTGAATAATCTAGGAGGTGGAGGGGCATCAGAGCCAGTATCTAGAAGTAGAGGAGTATGATCACTAACAGGTTTTGGAAGGGCTTTGACAGTAGTGAGAGGATATTTACTATCCCAATCAGTACAAGCCAGAACCCTATCCAAAGTAGCCATAATGGGATCATCCTGATTATTAGACCAGGTATATCTCCTGTTAGCTAGATCATAATTAATAAGAGCCCAAGTATTAATCCAGTCATTAAAGAGATGGGTCCAGTTAGCATTAACTGCCCCATTGTTTTTCTCTGAAGCATTTCTAACTAGATTAAAATCTCCACCAATGAGGGTAGGCAAAGTACTCCTACTCATAACCTCATGCAACTCAGCAATGAATTGCACTTTGAAATCATAGTAGGCAGTACCATAGACCACCACAAGCTGCCAGGAAAAATTATCAATAAGGTTCCTGACAGTAACAGAGACACAAAATTCCAGACAAGTATGAGAGATAACCTCAAACTTATCCTTTCTAAATCCTACCAAAATACCACCAGCAGTACCTTTGGCAGGAAGGGAGATCCAAGAGAACTCCCAAGGCCCAGAAATGAAGTTTAGGAAATTGGGGGGGAAAGGTAGCCCTTTTAGTCTCTTGGAACCCCACAAAACCCAATTTATTTTTAAAGACAAAATCAGCTAAAGCTTGCTTGCGGCCAGGTCTCCCTGTGCCTCTACTATTCCAAAATCCCCCTATCATGAGAAACATGTTTATTTTTCTTTACCGCAGTAGACCATGAATTGCTTTTAAGGCCAGTTTCAGGATCAGATAGCTGATCAGAAGTCTGACAAGCACTTTCAGGTTTTTTAACAGGAGTAAAGGCAGGAAATTGAATCTCACATTCTATATCAATTGTTTGTGGAAGCACTGTAACCGGATTATCTAAAGCAAATTTATGGTTGAGCACAATCTCATCCTGAACAAGTTTGTCTATGTTTAATTTTTCCTCAGCAGCATCTGATCCACAAGAAATGTTCAAAACATCTAGCATGTCACCAAGGACACTTGGATCAAGTACAGCAAAAGAGTTACCTTTAAAGGTGCGAGGAATTTCAAGATTTTTCTTCATTTTGTACTTCTCAGCCTTCTCCACAATGTTCCCAGCACCCTGAAGCCTGGCACTTCTCCTGGTAGCAACAATAGGACCCCATTTCGGCTTCTTAGCATCTTTTGGAGGGACAGCAGCAGAAGAGGCTGCATCAAGTGAAGGGAGCAGGGTTCTTTTGGAGCCACTGATAAGTGTAACCAGCTCAGAGTCAAGATGTTCAGAACATGGGTCTTCTTCTTTATCATCCTCATCAGTATCCATGCCAGCATCAAAAACCTCCTTGTAGAGATCAAGATCGATTGTAGAGTTTTCGAGTTGAAGGATACATCTGGGAGCTTCAGTGGTAGAGTCAATGGGAGGAATCACTTGCAATGGTTTAGGAAAAGGACCTTCCCAGTCCCAAACTTCATCATCAAGCTCATCATACTGAAGCTTGTCTGGAAGGGAAGCAGTAGGACTGGCACAATGCTCAATTGCAGTTACTTCAGGACAGCTCATGGTATCATCTTCCATGACCCCGTTCCCAGCTCTCTGACCATTCTGCGGGGTCACCAGAGGGGGAACAGGAGGGAGAGAGTTGGAGCCAGCAGGAAGAACATCATCCTCCATTGCCACTATCTGAGAATCCAGATCATCATGGCCATCATCAGGTGCAGACCCATCATCACCATCAAGCTCTAGTTCCAGGTGCAGCATGTAAAGGGCTTGATTCATCTCTACGACACGCTGAGACGGGATCTTGGAACGATCTTTAACAGACACCAGCATGCGCACCACAGAATACATTGATTTGAACAGCAGGGACCAGTCGATATCAACCAGCACTCCCAGGATAGAAGCCACTTGAGCGAAGGTTCTCCACGCGCACCACTTAGGAGGAATCCCTCTCACCTTCACCCAAACTTCATCTAGGAAACCAAACTCCTTCACCTCACCATTCCAGGATGTAATTTTGATAGTGACCCCCTCTTTTTCCAGATCAAAAGCAGGGAACTCACTCAAATCTGACACCTTCTTCCACGGCGGAAATCTGACCAAGAACGAGCAGGACTCCAGCTCACGCATCTGCCAGGGCCATCTTCTTTCTTTGCAGAACATAGAATTGAAGTTTGCTTCAAGTTCTGTAAGCGAGAGCTCGCCCTTCTTCACAGAAACCACCCCGCAGTTCGAGAAGTTTAACCACCTGGTAGATTCAGCAGAGGGAGTGTCGATGTGAAAGAACCCCAGCCCAGGATTTCCACTGCCAAAGTACTCTGCCACTGGGTGTTCCTTATACCACTCCGGGCAGGAGTTCACCGAATGCCCCGCCAAGTTACAGATGAAGCAGACCCTAGGTTTGACGCAATTCCCCACGAAATGACCAGGATCTCCACAATTGAAGCAGATCAACTTGCTGTACCTAGGATCCAACACTTGTTCAACCTGCTCCGGGACCTCCGAGCTTGCAGACTGCGAAGATGCAGATCTATCCGAGGAAACTTGCTGAACCGGAGCACTCGAAGTCTGACCTAGATTCACTGGATTCTGGTTCTTCTTGTGATAGAAGCGTTGGGGCGGGCGTTGGTACCTTTGATGTTGGTTCTGCACCTGCGGCAGACGAGCAGGCCCAGCAGGCAGCGTAGCCCCACTCACAGCCGCAGCGGGCACGGCCCTCGCCGGCGCAGGGACAGACGGAGGGGGAGGACCACCAGCTCTCCCACGTCCCCTCCCCGTCGCAGATCGACCACCCATCATCTTCCGGGACAGCACCTCCACAAAGGACCCAGGCCCTGAGTTTGAAGGTATCTGGAGAGGTCGTGAACGATGGTGGAGCAGAGCGGAGGTGGTGGCGGGGAAGCAGTTGTCAATGGTAACCTTGTCGTCGCCGATCCCCTTTTGGATCCAGAGCAGGACGCGTCCGTCCTTATCCCCTCGACGGCGAAAAGACGGAACTGCCCATAACTGGCCATCAAGCTGAAATACCTCCTCCTCCTCAACACCACAATCACTGACAAGCGGGGGCAGGCGTGAAGGGGTAGAATGGCCCACACTGCGCGAAACGGGTGTCCTCACGCCATGATCGAACTCGGGGAAAGCTTCACGATCGCCAGGCCAAGGTGGAGCAGGAGCACGCGTAACAGAGGTGAACCCACCCACCTCGCTACCACGCCCCGCCGGTCGCGCGAGAGCTGCAGACGGGCCCGCCGGAGACGAG
Source organism: Alopecurus myosuroides (assembly GCA_028641055.1). Classification (NCBI taxonomy): domain Eukaryota; kingdom Viridiplantae; phylum Streptophyta; class Magnoliopsida; order Poales; family Poaceae; genus Alopecurus; species Alopecurus myosuroides. Next base: position 140,391,924 of record CM054061.1, on the reverse strand, counting down.
AATCCGGAGCAGACACGGCGTGGCGAGCCGGAGCAAGCCGAACCACGCCCGGGAGAGGATCCCCCTGACCTCGTCGAGGCGCAGGAAGCGGCATCGAAGTTCTCCGCCGCCGTCCCCAAGCTCACCACCGCTTCCGCATGATTGGATCGGCACGGGGATGGGAAATCTCTGCGGAACAGGGGTACGGCGAGCGCAGCAGGGGACGGAGACGCGAGCTGTCGCCGACAACGCGGCGGAGGAGCGACGGTGGCACAGCGACTCGGGCTCACGGGGAAATCGCCGGTGGGAAGCCTCCAGAACGGGAGAGGGGAAAACGCCATCCCAGCAGGTAGATATCAAGTATGACCAATACTTAGAGAGCAAATAGCCAAAATGCCACTAGTGAAAACCAAACTTGCCAAAATACCACTAGTGAAAACCAACTTGCCCAAATAACACTACACGCTCAGTTTTTTTGCCAAAATAACACTCCCGGAAGAAATCCAGTGGGTCAACCCAAGTTTGGCTTGTCAGATTTTCTGTAATTCCAAAATTACCCTTGTCCTCATCTCCTTATCTCCCTGTCTCTCACGCACGCACACGAGGAGCCAAAAATGGCGGCGCACGGAACCAACCCAGGCCGGCGCCTCTCTGCATCTCCTCTCCCCGTCTGACCTTTCTCCGCCGCCCGTCGACCTTGCTCGGCCGGCCGCTCGTCTCCCTCCTCCGCCCGACCGCCGGCTCGGCCGCCCGCCCGTCGCCCTCCGCCGCCCGACCGCCCGTCGACCTTGCTCGGCCGCCCGCTCGTCTCCCTCCTCCGCCCTCCCGCCGGCTCGGCCGCCCGCCCGTCGCCCGACCGCCCGTCCGGCGGCGGTCACCTCGCACCTGCACCGGCTCCCGCGTGCTTCTGGACCGGATCCCGCGCGCGTACAGTGGCCGCCGCCTACCGGACCAGGTGCTTGCAGGAGGCCTGCCCTGCTCGTCAGCGACGCCGAACCGGCTTACTCCCCTGCGACATCGACTTCGACCTGCTGCTCTTCAGGAAAAGTATGATTTTTTCTACCTAATTATCCAATATATGTCATTGCAAGTGCAGCAAATTTAGAATTTGCTGTCTTCGTGTTTCAGAGTCGATTTGATGGACGATTTCAAAGTAGAAATAGATGTTCAGTCTTACTTGACTATTCTAGATGGCAGAAGAATATATACAAGGGGCAAAACATGGGATTTTATGTCTGGTCGAGACTTATCTGTCGCTCGAATATATGCTGCTGTGGAGGAGAGGTTCACATGGTCTACTGATCAAAGAATGACAATCTGGTATGGAACTGGTGATGAGACACTCCCACTGATTTGCGAAACAGAGATAGCTGAATTATTTGACAGATGTTCTGGCACGAAAGTTGTACGGTTTGGTGTGACGATTGAGAGCAAACAGCCACTTTCTTCTGTCATGGCCGAGAAGGAGGATGCTCCTGGCATTGCCGAGAAGGAGGATGATCAGCCGGTTCATGCACCTTTTTTTTCTTGGCCGAAGCAAGCCTATGCTGGGGAGTATGAGGATGACGAGCCTGTAGGCTGTAATGGAGAAAGTACATATTTGCAGGAGGATAATTATGTGTCGAAGGAGAATGCCGAGTCAGACAATAATGCCGAGCCAGAGGTAGTTGCTACAAGAGTTCCATTGGGAACACTGGATGTTCCCAATTCTTATGATCCACAACATGTGGCAGGAGATGATGAGACTTTACTTGCTAACAATGTGGCTCCCACTTATATCCATGACAAAAACAATCCTCGACTCGAAGTTGGAGCCACATTTCCTAGTTCTAAAGCATTTAAAGTTGCATTGAGGCAACTAGCAATTAGAGAAGATTGGTCCTTTGACACGGAGTATAGTGAACCTCAGAGATTCAGAGCTAAATGCACAGACAAGGATTGTCCATGGAGGATACATGCCTCCAAGTTAAAAAACACTAACACTTTCATGGTATAATTAGTACTTCTGTTTGCTACTTTCTTAGTACCTTTCACAAAATTTTCCGATTTCTTTCATGTTATTGTTATTTATTTGACACTTATGTTTCTATGTTTTTGTAGGTGAAGAAACTTCCCTTTGACCATACTTGTGGGAGTGCTAATTGCAGCAAGGGAATGGCAAATAGAGATTGGCTTGCGGATAAAGGGAAGGCTGCACTTCATGAGGATGCTACGGTTAGTGCAAAACATCTTAGAGACCGCTTGCAAAAGGAGTATGATATCAAACTACAGTACAGCGATGTTTGGAAAGGGAGAGCTCGTGCAAAGGATCAATTGGAAGGTACATACAAGGAAAACTTTAAATTGTTGTGGAGCTTTAGGGCTGAATTGTTGGCAAGCAATCCTGGAAGTGTATTTGAGATAGACATCAAAACAATGAAAAACAAAAAGGGTGATATTGTGCATGTTTTCAATAGGTTGTTCATTGCCTTCAAGCCATGCATTGATGGGTTCTTAACAGGGTGTAGACCATATTTGGGAATTGATGCAACTTTTTTGAGTGGGAAATACACCGGACAGTTGGCAGCCGCAATTGGCGTGGATGGTCATAGTTGGATGTTTCCGGTAGCATTTGGTATTTTTGAGAAGGAAAATACAGAGAATTGGGTGTGGTTTATGGAACAACTGAAAATTGCCATCGGAGAGCCACAAGGGCTTGCAATACATACAGATGCATGCAAGGGGTTGGAGAATGCTATTTCTACGGTCTACCCAAATTGTGAACATAGAGAATGCATGATGCATCTAATGCTTAACTTCAAGAAAAAGTTCAAAGGTGACATACTAGATAATATGTGGCCTGCAGCTTGGACATATGAAGTAGAGAAGCATGATGCACTAATGGCAGAAATAGGAGCACAAAGCGCTGAAGCAATAACCTATTTGCACCTGCATCACAACCGTGTGTGGACAAGAAGCAAATTTTCAGCAATGACAAAGGTTGAGTATGTGAGCAATAATTTAGCGGAGGTTTTCAATAATTGGATTAGGGAGGTAAAGCAGCTTGCACTTGTTGATCTTCTTGATAAGCTTAGGGAAATGATCATGGTAATGTTAGACAAAAGGAGAGTTGTGGGTGAAAAACTGCTAGGTTACATACTACCTAGTGTGATAAAGGAGTTGAATCTGAAGAGCAAGGGGCTGCATTACTTGGAAGCAAGAGCATCACCAAATGTAGCCGAGATTTCAGGAAATGGATGGAGGCACACTGTTAACTTGGAGAAAAAAGAGTGTTCTTGCCGAAGATGGCAGATTTGTGGCAAGCCATGCACACATGCTCTCCGGTTCATATTCTCTAAACAAGCCAAGCTAGAGAATTATGTTGACGAGTACTTCTCAGTGGCGAGATTCAAAGCGGCATACAGTGGAGTTCTCATGCCAATTAGGGGCAGGTACCAATGGCCCAAGGTCAATCCTGGGTTTGATATGATTCCTCCTAAACTTACCAAGAGTGCTGGACGTCCAAGAACTAGGAGGATAAAAAATTATACCGAGGGTGGAGGTAGAAGACATAAATGCAAAAGGTGTGGACAGATAGGACACCTCAAAAAGACATGCAAAGAGCCGGAGATTGAAAGTGATGCCGACCGAGATGCTACGCCTCCTCCGCGGTAATTATTTGCGGGTTTGAATTATTTTCACTTGCTTCCGAATATCTTGCATATAACTTCCTGATGGTGTTTATTGAATTGTAGGAAAAAATCAAAGGCTGAAGCAATCATTGCAACAACTTCTTCTCCTAAGACACCAACTAAGCAAGGTACTCCACTTGGTACTCCTACAAGTCCAATGACAAGGCAGAGGGTCGCAGCTATGGCAATTGCTTCTACACCACCTAGTGCATCTACAAGGAGCAAAACCGTTGCTCGTAGCCCTCTTCGGCGAGTTTAGTTCATTCTCTTAGGATGCCATGCTCTTTTGCTTATGATGTGTCAACCATGAGAACCATTATGTGTTGACGTCGTCTTCTTTTGGACCATTAAGTCAAAAATGACTTGAAATGAGGTCACAATGCTCCTGAAATGTTTGCCAATTGTGCTGAAATGATGTATCTTTTTGCTGTCAAAATGTGCTGAAATGCTGAAAATATGTTGTTTTGCTGTCAAAGTGTACTGAAATGTTGTAAAACTGTGTTGTTTTGCTCTCAAGTGTGCTAAAATGCTGTCAAAATACTGTTAAAATGTGCTGAAATGTTGTCCAACTGTCGTACTTGTTTGCTATTAAGTTGTAAGTGTATCCTGTGAAAAGGTAAGGGCACATATGTCTTTTTTGGAAGATGTTAGCCTCAGTTAACAAATAGTGGTATTTTGGCTAAAAAAAACTGAACCAAGTGTTATTTGGGCAAGTTGGTTTTCACTAGTGGTATTTTGGCATGTTTGGTTTTCACTAGTGGTATTTTGGCTAACGAGGACAAAACTCTGGGACCTCAGCGCATCCCGGCGGTTCGCCTCTCCAGGCGTCTTCAGCTCGCCACCTTCTTCCCAGCATCCGGCCGAGGTGGCCGACGCGGCTCCGCGCCACCGCCTGCGCTGATGGTGGACGTCAGGGTGGTCGTCCGCCGACACTTTCCCGTCGGTCCAGGCGATCAGATCGTACAGGAGACGGCGGAGGACATCGTGCTTCGGAGGCGGCATGCGCGAAAGCTCCGCCTCCCCGAGCGCGTGGAGCAGGCGCTCGCCGCGGACGTGCTCCCCCTCGTAGAGCACCCGTTCGACCGCGGCGCGGTGATCGCGTCGACGGAGAAGATATGCGAGCACGTGGCGAGGGTCTGCGCTGACCCGCGCCTTGCCAAGGGGGGCGCGCAAGTGCTTGTGTTGCTGGATACCTTCGCGCGTCCGGTGTTCCTGCGCCCCCCGGCTCGCAAGCGGATGATGATCGGCACCTTTCCGGCTAAACACGCTGTGACGACCAATGCATCGAAGACGGAGTCTGGGATCGCCGCCGCGGCAGTAGCGCCTGCGGAGAAGGCACGGCCTGTCGGCGTCATCGGAGACCGCCGGCCCAAGCAGGTTGACGATAGGTTCAAGGGCGAGGACGAGGAGAGGTGGAAGGGTTGGTTGCCGTGGTAGAACCCGATCCTGAGTTCTTCGGATCGATCCATGACATAACGTTTCTGTATGTGTTCAGAGTAGAATTCAACGGTGTAACAAAATTAGTAGTACTACCTGTTCTGTAGTCTTGACCGCTTGCTCGGATTATTCACGGGCATTCGAGGTCCAATCAAATGCCGTGCAAACAATAGCCGGGCGCATTACCGCTGTATCTAGTGCAGAAACATTTTTGTGCTCGTTCGATTAGTTTGCTTTTCGCCAAGAGAGCAATTGATTTCTTCTTTTTTCTCCAAACTACCATAAAATGTGCCAGTTCTCTTGTGACGGAGCTAACGACGAAGGTGGAATCACCTTTTTTCATCAAAAAAGTGATGCAAACATTGCTAGCGAATACCATGGTTTAATTTTCTAACACATACTCCCTCCGATCCATATTAATAGGTGGTAAAGTGGATGTATCTAAACATGTTTTATTGCTAGATACATCCACTTCACCACCTATTAATATGGATCGGAGGGAGTAACAGAAGGAGCGGCTGTTCAAGGTCCAGTCACAAGAAATGAACCCCCTTAACAGCATTGAAGAGGAAGATTGAAACCCAGAGAACGGAAAATCAAACAGAGCTCTTCTTTATTGAAGACGCAAGATTGAAACCCCGAGAACGGAAAATCAAACTGAGCTCTTCTTTATGTAAAGACTGGCATATACAGCAACCGGAGTCATGGAAACAGCAAGAATCCACAGCTCCACAAGGTTGCTGGGAAAAGAACTAGTCATACTCATACAATAACTCAACCGACGGACACCTAGACCGGCTACAAATAGGTCGGATATCTGTCTCCCTTATACACCACAAACGCATATACAACTCTTCTTGTTAGTCAGTTTTTTCAGTTAGTTACAGGCTCCTTCACGGGTCCTCCCATGAGTCAGCAAACGCCTCTGAGTTGAGATGTCATCAAGCTGCAAAACCGAGTACTATTCCTCCCAGCCTCACCACAGTTCGGCGCATGAGTACTTGAACGGATTGCTGACTCAAGAAAGGCCCAAACTCAAATGTATGAAAGAATTATCTCATCCTGTTGGTCACCACAAATGATTGCGGTACTCCTCAGCACAGCCGAGCCCGGCCAGGGTTGAGCAGCGATTCTGACATTATCCATCCCTGTCACACCGAAAAATTAGGGTTGTTAATAATCTGCACGACATTACAGTAATGTAGTGGATTTTTTATCAGGTTGTTTGCTCATTAGTAGTTGAATAAACAGAGCCAGAGGCATAATGTTGAGCATAAAGGCAGTCAGTCACCTGTTCCCTTGCTTTCCTCTTGAATATTCCATACGACGAATTGACAATCTTGCAAGATTCTTCAATGTGTGGTAGGAAGTCCATGTTCAGTGGGTTCGGGTTTATCCACTGCTGCGACCCTCCGTTAGAGCTCATGCGCTTCCGTGCTTTCAGATTAGCATGTGACGCAGTAATAAAATGCAGCAAGACATGTGCCTGTAAACCAAAACACATCCGAAGAGGGGTAAGTAACTGCAAACAGCCCTAAACCATGCAACGAAAGTAGTTGACAATCACTGCGTACATGGAAGGCAGCTTTGAGAACGTCATCTTGCTTTGCTTGGTCCTTGAGCAAAGCATAAACTCTGTCCTTTGTAGGGTTGTATGTAACAATGTACCTCTCATCCTGCAATCATATGCATCACAACTTCACATACTTGTCTTTGAAACAGAAGGAACGGAACAGAAACACTATGTTGGAGGACAGCACTCAATGGTGTGAACATACCTCGAATAAAGGCCTTGTAGCAACAAATGAAGCAGGTTCTTGAAATGCCTCCCCAAATCTTGAACCTATGAAAACGAAACAGGTCATTAAAAGATCACAAGGTCCAAATTCATCACCAAACAATTATGATCACACTTGCTAACCTATCGCAACTGGTTGATGCCTCCAAGGCGGATTAAATACTGTCTCCTCTGAGTTTCCTTCCTTCAATGAAGGAACATGCCCTGCATTGGGAAAATCAGAAACTCAAATGTTAATACTCCAAGCTTTAATGGATTTAAAAATCACTCCACAATTAAATATAATTGGTATATACTGTATGTCCAAGCTTTCATTGAGAAAATTAAATATAACCATGAAAAAGTCTGATCATGAAGAGTTTCTAACACAGACAGCTCACTTACCAGTCTTTACGAAGGAATCAACTGCCACGGTGAATCTTGCCGTATTCAGCGTATTCAGCACAACAGACCTCACCTGGTAACATAAATAATATTTATCTCATTAACCGATAAGTTTATCAGAAAGATGTGCCCATAATAGCAGCAAACAAAAATCAGAAGCAAACCTCTTGGTATGAACTAAGGAGGTATCCACAAGACAAGACTGCAAATGAAGCCACCAATGATGGATTCCTCTTGGAGATTAGAATGCTCATACCAGTACCCAACTTCACAAAAGAGGAAACAAATAAAAAGTTAGATAGCCAGCATATGTATGTTTACGTATTCTATCAGTGACATTCAGAATAATGCAAAAGCACACACAAAATTTAGTAGTTCACTCAGCACAGTATAAATACATCAACAGCAGATCCAAAAACCAGGAGCACTAAATGTAAAACATAAATGGTTACCAGATCAGCGATGTTCCCGACACTTTCTCCTTTAGCAGTAACATCTCCAATGTTTTCTCCTTTTGCATACGCCTTGTAGATCGGTGTGCGGGTTGAGGTTGATGTAACAGCAGCAACATTCTGAATAGAAAAAAATTATTCTATCAGCCCTTTTCCAAATAATGAGATAATAGGTTGTATTACTGCCATAAACTGTTGCAGTAAGGCATAAAGCCAAACCTTGACAACATTAGCCATGCAAGCCAATGGCAGGAAAAGGTGAGGGAACGCTGCAGTAGCCAACTCTATCCCAGCTCCTAGTTCCATCATGAGATCACCAGAAAAGCGGAGCTGTAGTAAAAAAAAGAATTTCAATGAGTCTACCATGGAACAAAAAAAAAAGGAATTAGAAGCGCTGCAAACAATTGGTTTCAAATATTACACCTGCTTTAGGTCACAGTCGAATTTCTTCCCTTGACGTGCAAAAAGCATTTTTCCGACACGCCCAGCACCATCCTGTAGTAACGGAAAACAATACAACTGTCAGGCAATAATCAAATTACCAATTGTTCAGGATGACCACACCAACAATGGAAAAAACATTTTACCTTGAGTATCCAGTTAATAGCCACAGCACCAGATGTAGCCCTGCTTTGTGAGACTCCCACTGAGTTTAACAAAGCTCTTGTTGTAAATACACTCATTGCACCCCCAAAGAAATGCTGAGAGGAGGAGAGCAAGATTTAACAGGATGTATTCAAATCCAGTAAGCAATGCAACTGAACATAAATCTGTAAAGCATACCTTCAGTGCTCTCCATGTCATGTATGGAACATATGAAGGAGTCACACTATCAGGAAAACCTTCGGGCACAACATATGACCTTATGAAGGACATAATTTCCTGCAATAGCATAGTTACATAGTATCATTAGTGTAGTTCATCATTCTTAGTCATGGTTAGTTAACAAGAACTCGACATTCAAAACCTCAATATTCATGGTGTAGCACCATCAAACAAGAACTATTCAAGGAGTATAGCACCATCTAACAAGCAACTACCAGCTACCAAGAGACATGGGCATCACTTTTTTTTTCTGAGTTCTGCAACTTTGTTCCTGAGCTAAGGCCCAAGGCTAGGTAGCCTCACTGTAGGGTGACACATATCAACAGTACTTGTATTTTTTTTCGACATTTCAATATACTTGTAATTACATATACATCAACAGGAAGCTACCCCAAATGGAGACAAAAGTGGTCACTAAACGATGAACTTATATTGTTTCAGAACCAAGTACTGAATCCACCAACATAACTTCCCAATTGAACAGGAAGCTACCCCAAATGGAGACAAAAGTGGTCACTAAATGATGAACTTATATTGTTCCAGAACCAAGTACTGAATCCACCAGCATAACTTCCCAATTGAACTAATTAAAACAACGGCCAGAAAGGGACAGAACCAACCAATAAAAAGACTACAATTTTCCATTTTTCACGAATGATCACCTATGCCGGATCCAACATAGTAGCACTCGGGAACAATAAAATTTGAAAAAGTTGCCACAAAAGCCGCCGCACCAGTACAATTTAACCACGCCTTCACACATCCTGAACAGAATTCGCATCTGGTCGAATCTCCATATATTTATAGGAGCCTCCGCCCAAACAATCAATTGCGCCACGAATAAATGAAGCCACCGCCCACACACCATCATGTAGGGACCAAAAGACCTAAAAAAGTTCGTCTCTTTCATCCGTACCGGATCTAGGTATCTAGCGACGGTCACAGGCACGCATGGGCATGGCAATCTCCAATCAATCCCATCAGAAATAGTAAAAAAAACGGGTGCTAGAAGATCACCTCGGCAGGCGGGAGCGGAGACTGGAGCGGCACGGCCCTGACGGTGGCGCCCACCGGCGCGGCCCTGGCCCTGGCGCTGACCCTCCCGGTCATCCCCTGTGAGGAGGACGCGGCGCCCTCGACGACGTAGCTCCACCGCCTCCCGTCCACCTCCTCTAGGCACAGGACCCCGCCCACCGCGGCCGCCGGCGCCGTCGGCGCCGACATCGCCGGCGCCTTCGCGGGCGCCTCGGTGTTCGGCGCGGCTACGCGCACCACGTCCCTGTAGTCCGGCGTGGGCAGTGTGATGGTCTGCGTGGCCGTCGCCGCCACCGCCGCCGGCCGCTTGAGCCCCATCGTCGGAGCCATGCGGTGGTGGGGGGTGGGTGGCTAGGGGGTGAGATTTAGATGGGTTTGCAGTGGTGAGCGATACAGCGAGGCAGGTCCGCCACGGAGAGAGAGGGAGGATTTTATACCCGAGCCTCGCCTCCATGGCGAGGAAAATTCAGGGGCGAACGTGCCAATCGGCCACATGCACGCACGCCACGATACCTTACTTTTTACATCTCACTTACGTGTGGGGTCATGCGTCAGTGGGAGCCAGCTATCAGGGGGCTAGAAGTAACCAGGCGGTGCGATGGAGATGGGTGGTCGGCCGCCTGGTGCCAGCTTGCGCAAGTTGCTACGCGTACCGCTGTGATCTCCTGTCAGCAGAGAGCTGTGGGACCAGATAGATCGGGGGACCCATGTGTCATTGGGTAGCGGATGTTTGTGGGGACGAGAGGGGCGGTTGGCTGGTGGACCGTTGGAATAGAGGGAGGGAGGAAATGGTGGAGCCGTGGAGGCGGAGGGGCTTATTTGCTTTGTGAGATTATATTTTTCTTCCTTTCGATTTTTAGTGGCTTCAGGGCGATATAATATTTGGGATGCTTGCTTAACAATCTACAAACAGACCATGTGTGGCTGTTTTGAAGCAAAATATTTTCAGAGACACAGCATGTGCGTCGTTTGAGATTGTTCGATCTTGTGGAGCACGGATCTCAAAGCATGTCTGGGGTTCCTATGTGTAGTTAGTGTCGTGAAATATGAAGGAATTTGTACCAATCTAGTACTACTCGTCCGACAATTATTTCAGATCGGAGGTAGTAGTAACTAATCTAATTTTATGTGTTACATGTGTTAAAAATATTAACATGGCATTTAAATTAGGAACATTGAGTTTGTCACCCCCTCTTGTTAAGTCATGCATTCCCCATTGATTATCGGGGTCCGGTCTTTTACAGATTTGAATTTTCAGACTTGGAATAATTTTGGAAGGATAAACATGGCACTCTCACGATATGACGTGGCACTAACAATATTTTGTCGATTTCTTTTAAAAGATTTGTAAAATATGTTTTCTTGTTTTCCTTTACACGCAGATGTACCTACGGTTTTGTTGATTTTTTATTGAAGAGGCCAAAGCACGTCGTGAAGCCGACGTAGCACGATCATCCAACCTTATCGATGCAACATTTTCATAAACTTTTTGTCTGGATCATGTCATGATTCACCCTTTTTCTAGAGTATGCATTTTGGAGTAGTTTTACTTTTCAAGCCACAAACACCGCACGCTCACGGTATGGCGTGGCACTGACGTACATTTTGTCGATCAGTCGGTTGCTTTTGGAAGATTTTTCATTGAAGAGTCCAACGCACGTCATAGTACTAACGTAGCACGAGGATCCAACCCTACCGATGCAAAAAAGAAAAATTGATGCACATTGATTGTTTTCTTCGCACGTCATGTCATGATTCACCCTTTTTTCTAGAGTATGCATTTTGGAGTAGTTTTACTTTTCAAGCCACAAACACTGCACGCCCACGGTATGGCGTGGCACCAACGTACATTTTGTCGATCAATCGGTTGCTTTTGGAAGATTTTTCATTGAAGAGTGCAACGCACTTCATAGTACTAAAGTAGCACGAGGATCCAACCCTATCGATGCAAAAAAGAAAAATTGATGCACATCGATTGTTATCTTCACACGTCATGTCATGATTCACCATTTTTCTAGAGTATGCATTTTGAAGTAGTTTTACTTTTCAAGCCACAAACACCGCACGCTCACGGTATGGCGTGGCACCGACGTACATTTTGTCGATCAATCGGTTGCTTTTGAAAGGTTTTTCATTGAAGAGTCCAACACATGTCATAGTACTAACGTAGCACGAGGATCTAACACTATCGATGCAGAAAAGAAAAATTGATGCACATTGATTGTTTTCTTCACACGTCATGTCATGATTCACCCTTTTTCTAGAGTATGCATTTTGGAGTAGTTTTACTTTTCAAGCCACAAACACCGCACGCCCACGGTATGGCGGGGCACCGACGTATATTTTGTCGATCAATCGGTTGCTTTTGGAAGATTTTTCATTGAAGAGTCCAACGCACGTCATAGTACTAAAGTAGCACGAGGATCCAACCCTATCGATGCAAAAAAGAAAAATTGATGCACATTGATTGTTATCTTCACACGTCATGTCATGATTCACCCTTTTTCTAGAGTATGCATTTTGAAGTAGTTTTACTTTTCAAGCCACAAACACCGCACGCTCACGGTATGGCGTGGCACCGGCGTACATTTTGTCGATCAATCGGTTGCTTTTGAAAGGTTTTTCATTGAAGAGTCCAACACATGTCATAGTACTAACGTAGCACGAGGATCTAACCCTATCGATGTAGAAAAGAAAACTTGATGTACATTGATTGTTTTCTTCACACGTCATGTCATGATTCACCCTTTTTCTAGAGTATGCATTTTGGAGTAGTTTTACTTTTCAAGCCACAAACACCGCACGCCCACGGTATGGCGTGGCACCGACATACATTTTGTCGATCAATCGGTTACTTTTGGAAGATTTTTCATTGAAGAGTCCAACGCACGTCATAGTACTAAAGTAGCACGAGGATCCAACCCTATCGATGCAAAAAAGAAAAATTGATGCACATTGATTGTTATCTTCACACGTCATGTCATGATTCACCCTTTTTCTAGAGTATGCATTTTGAAGTAGTTTTACTTTTCAAGCCACAAACACCGCACGCTCACGGTATGGCGTGGCACCGACGTACATTTTGTCGATCAATTGGTTGCTTTTGAAAGATTTTTCATTGAAGAGTCCAACACACGTCATAGTACTAACGTAGCACGAGGATCCAACCCTATCGATGCAAAAAAGAAAAATTGATGCACATTGATTGTTTTCTTCGCACGTCATGTCATGATTCACCCTTTTTCTGGAGTATGCATTTTGGAGTAGTTTTACTTTTCAAGCCACAAACACCGCACGCCCACGGTATGGCGTGGCACCGACGTACATTTTGTCGATCAATCGGTTGCTTTTGGAAGATTTTCCATTGAAGAGTCCAACGCACGTCATAGTACTAAAGTAGCACGAGGATCCAACCCTATCGATGCAAAAAGAAAAATTGATGCACATTGATTGTTATCTTCACACGTCATGTCATGATTCACCCTTTTTCTAGAGTATGCATTTTGAAGTAGTTTTACTTTTCAAGCCACAAACACCGCACGCTCACGGTATGGCGTGGCACCGACGTACATTTTGTCGATCAATCGGTTGCTTTTGGAAGATTTTTCATTGAAGAGTCCAACACACGTCATAGTATTAACATAGCACGAGGATCCAACCCTATCGATGCAAACAAAAATGATGCACACTGATTGTTTTCTTTGCACGTCATGTCATGATTCATCTTTTTTTTTCTAGAATATGCATTTCGGAGTTGTTTTACTTCTCGATAAACAAATACCGCACACTCACGGTATGGTGCGGCACAAACATGTTTTTTTTCAATCAACCGATTACTCTTGGAAGATTTGTGAAATGTGTTTTGGTGTTTCCTTGAAGAGCCCAAATCACGATATGGGACTGATACGGCACGAGGATCCAACCTTATCGATGCAACAGTTTGACACACTTTCTTTGTCGTAGATCATACATGATTCCCCCTTTTTGGGAGTTGTTTTACTTTTCAATGCACAAAGACTCACACTTGAGGTATGACGCGGAACTGGCATAAACTTTATCGATCAATCATATGATTTTGACAGATTTGTGAAATATGTTTTCTTGTTTCCCTGAAGAGCCGAAAGCACTGCATGGGACTGAGGTAGCAAGAGTATCCAACATTATCTATGCAATATTTGTACAGTTTTTTCTGGATCGTGTCATGGTTCCCCATTTTTCTCGAGTGCATTTCGGAGTTGTTTTCCTTTTCGATGCACAAACACCGCACACTCGCGGTATGATGCGACTCTGACATGTATTTTGTGGATCAATCGGTTGCTTTTGGAAGATTTGTGAAATACGTTTTCTTGTTTCCTTGAATAGCTCAAAGCACGTCATGGGACTGACGTAGAACGAGAATCCAACCCTATCAATGCAACATTTTGATACACATCATTATTTTTTTGTCATGGATAGTTTCATGATTTATCCTTTCTAGAATATGCATTCGGGAATAGTTTTACTTTCGAGCCACAAACATCGCACGCTCACGGTATGACGCGGTACTGACATACATTTTGTCGATGAATCCGTTGCTTTTGGAAGATTTCAGAAATATATCTCCTTGTTTCATTGAAGAGTCCAAAGCACGTCGTGGGACTGAGCTAACAAGAGTATCTAGCGTTATCTATGCAATATTGTGTACACTTCTTTTGTAGATCATGTCATGGTTCACCCCTTTTTTTAGTATGCAGGTCGGGGTTGTTTTCCTTTTTGATGCATAAACACCGCACACTCACGGTATGACGCGACACTGACATGCATTTTGTGGATCAATTGGTTGCTCTTGGAAGATTTGTGAGGTACGTTTTCTTGTTTCCTTGAAGAGCCCAAAGCACGCCGTGGGGCTGACGTAGCACGAGAATCCAACCCTATCAATGCAACATTTTGATACACGTCGTATTTTTTGTCACGGATCGAGTCATGATTCATCCTTTCTAGAATATGCATTTCGGGATAGTTTTACTTTCAAGCCACAAACACCGCACAATCACGGTATGACACGGCACTGACATACAATTTTGTTGATGAATCGGTTGCTTTTGGAATATTTTAAAAATATATTTTCTTGTTTCATTGAAGAGTTCAAAGCACATCGTGGGACTAAGGTAGCACGAGGATCCAACCCTATTGGTGCAAAAAAAATATGAACATTGATTTTTTTTCCGGTGGGTCATTTCATGATTCATTCTTTTTCTACAATATGCATTTCGGAGTTGTTTTATTTTTGGATGAACAAGCACAACACACTCACGGTATGACGCGACAGTGGCATACATTTTTTTCATCAATCGATTTCTCTTAAAAGATTTGAGAAATACATTTTGTTCTTTCGTTGAAGAATCCAAAACACGTCATGGGACCGAGGTGGCACGAGGATCCAACCTTATATATGCAGCATTTTTATACACTTTTCGTCATGGATTATGTCATGATTCACCCTTTTTAAGAATTGTTTTACTTTTCAATGCACAAACGCCGCGCGCTCACGGCATGACGCAGAACTGCCATACATTTTGTCTATCAATTGAATGCTTTTCGAAGAGTTGTGAAATATTTTTTCATGTTTCCTTAAATATCCAAAGCACGTCATGGGACAGAGGTAGCAAAAGTATCCAATGTTATCTATGCAACATTTTGTACACCCTTTTTGCGGGTCATGTCATGATACACCCTATTTCTCTAGTATGCATTTCAGAGCTGTTTTCCTTTTTTATGCACAAACACCGCACACTCACGGTATGATGCGGCAATGACATTGCATTTTGTGGGTCAATCGGTTGTTTTTGGAAGATTTGTGAAATACATAATCTAGTTGCATATTCTAAACAATCTACATTTGAGCAATTGTCCTTAATCGAAAAGGAAGTAAAATTTGTAGTCAAACTATTCACTCCTCTAGTTAACCCTCTTGATCCGTTCACCTGAGACCCACCTAGGCACCCAGTGGCCCCCTCCGGCTCTCCTCTCTCTTTCTTTCATGTAAAATTGACTTTCTGATTTTTGGGGATTTTTTCGCAGATGTTTCGAGAAAAACTTTTCGGAAAATTAAAAACAACAAAAAAAGGAACTGAAAATGGGCATCTTGTTAGTAGGTTAGTCAAGAAAAATTCCCTAAAACGATATAAAAAGATAGTACAAGCATGTAGCAATGACATGAAAAAAGTACGAAGGAGTAAAAAATTATTGATACGTTGGACACGTATTACTCGGCGATAATCTCTTCAGTATAGGGTACACCCAAGGGTAACAAGATCTACAATTGATAAAAAAGGGAAATCAAGTTCTTTTGGTGAAATGGTAGAACTGTGTATCCTCTGTATTGTAACACCCAGGGTTTTCCCCAATTAGTTTTGATTGTTTTTCTTTTTGCATCATCATGGCATCCTTGCATTGCATCATGCATCATTTTCACATTTGTTTGCAAACCAATTCAAAAACAAAAATTCAAATCAATTTAAAATTTTCAAACAATGCACTTTGCTTCAAACTCAAATTGTTTTCAACCAAATTGTTTTGGAATTAATAATGGCTTGGTTAAATGAATCACCTTATACTACAACCCAAATTTGAATTTCAAATTCAAACCTTAACAAAATATTTTGAATTCTGGAAAGCTACAATTTGTGCAACTGGGCATTTTAAGTGTCAAGTGCAGAGAATTTGAGTTCATAATTTTCTGAGTTTTAAAACCCCTAAAATTCCTTTTCTCTTCTCTTTTCTCTTACAAAAAAAATCAATAAACACCAGGGGGATGCAGGCCAGCCCACCTACGACCCCGTTTCCCTAGCCCACCTCCCCTTTCTTCTTCGTACGGACAGGAGGCAGACGTGACCTCCTGCCACCGACCCTGCTCCCCCCTCCACCATGGTCCCCCTCCTTTCCCCTCCTTCTTATCTACCCGGGAGAGAATCCCCAAAACCCTAGCCCTCCCCTTTTCTTCCTCCTTCCGCCGCCACCTCCCCTTCCCACTCTCTGTTCTTTTTTCCTCTGAACTTTTGGTAGCGAGAGAGAGCACGGGAGGACCTCGTCGTCGCCATCATGATCTCCTTCAAGGTGACCTGACCGTGGGAATGGAAAGAGGACATCGTCCTCATCAAGATCACCGAAGGATCCGGCCGACGAGCTTCCCTGCATCGTCGACTATGCCCGCGTTTCCGGCCGGCGGCAAGCCTTCGTTCGCGCGATCGTCGACGTCTTCCGCACGCGGCAACGCCTGCTGCTTCGCCCCAAGGTGAGCCTCCACCTCCGGGACTCATCCCCTGCCCCTCCCCCGCATACGCACCCCGCACGCACCACCCGGAGCGCCGCCAGTTCGAGGTCGTCATCGTCGCTTTTCTGTCCGTCGTTTCTGCACTGAACTTTGTCGTTGTTTCGTCAGTTTCGTCAGTTACGGCGCGCGCACACAGTTATTCTTCCATATGCACCGTAGGGTATCACAAATCGATCAGTAGCCCAGTGGGTTCGTTCCTTGTGCTTGGCCGAGAGGTGCCGGGTTCGAGTCCCCGGGGAGGCAAAGCCTCCCCTTTTCTTGTTTTTCTGCGCGCGCGAGCCCCAGGCCCACCTGTCATGGGCCCTGGATGCCCCGTCACCTCCTAGCCGCCACGCCAGCGCCCGCGTGGCACCCGTCCCCACACGGCAGTGGCTCAGGCTCATAGCCCACACGGTCAGATCTGGATCTGGCCCCAGATCTGCACCCGTTTTCACAACCAGGCCCCTGGCCATGTTTTTCCTTCCACCCAAGTCCCCAGAAATTGCAGAACAGCCCCTGGTTTTCAAACCCACCTAAAATTTGCAAAACACCTCCAAATTTAAATTGTAAAATATGCATTCCATTAAAAATTGAATGCTCTTTGCAAATATGGAATTTCTTTACTGTTTTGAGCAAATAAAATTCATGCACTTTTATGTACTTTAATTAATTCACTTAAACTTGCATAATTCATAACTTGCTCATTTTAAATCCAAATTCAACAAATAAAATATGTTTTCCATTCAAAATTTCCTGAATTTTCCAAGTATGCAATTTGTTTAATGTTTTGACCAATTAAAATTTGTGCAATTTTCTGTACTTTATTTAATTCATTTAAAATTGCATAAATCATAACTAATTCATTTTAACTCCAAATTTGAAAAGTAAAATATGTTTTCCAATCAAAATTCCCTGTACTTTTCAAATATACAATTTTTTTACTGTTTTTCCTAATTAAAAGTGGTGCAATAATTCAATGCTTTAATTAAACCTTTTAAATTGCCAAAAATTCATAATTAAATATTTAAAATTCCAAATTTGGCAAATGAGATATCACATTGAAGCTAATGTTGTATACATTCTGTTTTCATCATCCACCATGCCATTTAATCACTTCAACCTAATGTTTGCTTGTAATTCACTTAAATAACTATGCATGCACCTAGGATTTCCAAATGCAACCTTATCTTTGCATTTGGGCCCATTTAAAATGTTTCATCATGTCTGGTATTTATTTTGATGCACCCTTTAACTTGTCATACATATAAAATAGGATCATGTTGGATCTTTTGCCGTATTAGTAATTGTTGCATCCGGTGTTTGTTCTAGTTCGTTGCTTCTTCGCGGATAGGACGTTGAGATGATGTGAGCAACGACAAGTTCTGCAGATGTACCTCTACTTGCTGGATCTCAGGCAAGTATACTCACTTGCTACCTATGGCTGCCTTTCATCACTTGTTACCGATTCTTTCCGTTGTCTTTATGCTAGCCTAGTATTTTCGATGCTTGTGTCTCGATCCTATCATATGTTTACCTTGCAGCCATGATATAGCCTTCCTTCCTCTTCCTATTAATTGTTGTTTGTTTACCTTGTTGGCCCTCGTGTCGTAGTTGAATGCTTAGATTTGTTTGTGCTCGAGTATTGTTGTCCTTTGTCGTATCACCTGTTTAGTTGATAGTTGGGTTTCAATTTAATCAACAACATGTTAATATTTGGGGTAATAATAATTTGATGATAAGGCACCGGCAGGAGGCCCGGTGTGGTTTTGGAGCCTGCTAGTGTCGAATTTAGGAAAAGAGTCTTGTCCATTGATCCATGATGAGCGCGCTAACCGCATCCGGGAGGTAGTATGGGACCCCCCTCGACTTAGACCTGATTTGCAGCTTGTCCGAAGAGCCACACTTAGTTCGGGCGTTCCATTTGCGCATATGCATAATGGGAGGTGCCCCCATGGTTTATGATGGTTATGATGATGATGATGCATATAGGGCGAGGCCTGTGGTGCCGGGGGGTGTGGTTTTCACCCTTGCGCTTAGGTTAGGTCGGACTGGCCGGGACCTTATAGCTCCGTGGCTCCTAG
The DNA here is from genome assembly GCA_028641055.1 of Alopecurus myosuroides. Taxonomy (NCBI): domain Eukaryota; kingdom Viridiplantae; phylum Streptophyta; class Magnoliopsida; order Poales; family Poaceae; genus Alopecurus; species Alopecurus myosuroides. The sequence goes on along the minus strand of CM054061.1, from coordinate 140,372,971 downwards.
GACAGGTTGTAGAGACGGTTTGGGTCGTGTCGAGCCAACCTGAGTTTTAGTTGGTGGCTTGAGTGTGTACGGGTACTGTAGCGCACCCTGCAGGGATAAATCTTCTCGAGAAGCCGTGTTGTCCGCGGTTATGTGACGACTTGGTGAAAGTGCTGGCTAACAAGTACTCAGACAACTTACACCTAATGATAATAACCTGACTAGTAATATAGTATTACCTTCACCATAACAATGAATGTCACCTTAATCCATAGTGTGAGTTTCCTTGGGTTGCTTCCTTAGTAGGGGGTAACACCGGATGGGTATTGTTTGGTGAGTAGTTGTAGTTGGTTCTGATACGCTCTCTTATCCCTCTCTACTAGCCGGAAGTTGTAGCATGTCTCTCTAGTTGTTGGTGCTGCCCGCTGCCGCTTCTTTGCAATAATCCCTTCCTTCCATTGTACCCAAAGTATTTGTATCTTGTGATGATTGGTTACGCTGGTATCTTGTGAGTATGGTTTATCCACTTGCCAGTACTTAACAGTACTGATCCACGAATCCATTTTCGTGGCTGCATATTCCACATTGCAGTCAACAGGTTTGAAGTCTGACGACGTTAGCTTGGGAATCCCTCCGGCTTGGCCTGGGCAGGGATTGGACGCCATCGGTTATCTTCAGGACTCTTAGTCCAATTTGTATCTTGTCCGTAGTCGGATGCTATGTTGTTTCTTCCGCTGTTATTTGGATCTTTGTATTGTATCAGTTGTATCCTTGACTCGTTTGAGTCGTCTTGTATATATCTTTTCTGTTGTTGTTGTGGAATATTCGTGAACTGTTGTAATGTTATCACAAGTGGCAACCTGGAATCGGTTATTATGTGGATTTTGGCGGAAATGCTGAAATCTGCATAGTGCCCAATCCCGGGGCGTCACATGTATTTTCCTAAAGTATAAAAAATATTGGAGTATTAAGGTGGGAGATGTTAGAGGTTTGAGATCTACAAAACAATAGGGGGAGAGAGGTAAAGTCATGCCCTCAACTTGGGGAAGAAGGGGGTTGCTTATATGACCCGCTCGAGATCTAACTGCTATGTTCTAAACTGCATGGTTCAGCCTATCCCCGCCTTTTGTCATGAGTTGCTTTCGGCTTTCCTAGGTCACATGTGATAATATTAAATCAATCATTGCTAAAAAATGGTGGGGAGTGGAGGATGGTAAAGAGAGGCTTCATTGGCAATCTTGGTCTTGGTTGTCAACGCCAGAAACATTTGGGGCATGGGATTTCGTGATCTGGGGCTCTTCAATCAGGCGATGCTAGCTAAACAAGGATGGCCCCTACTTTATGCAACAGAGTATTTTTGTGCACGTGTGTTAAAAGGACGATATTTCTCATATTATGATTTTTAGTACGTGTCCAAGCCGAGGTCTGCCTCCAATACCTGTAGGATTTTTTTGCATGGAAGGGACATCCTGAAAGTGCATTTGCATTTGATCTCTCATGTGTTTTGGAGTTGATAACAACACGATTAAGTTTCTAACTGTGCGTTTAAGTTATTTCAGGAAACATCATCTCCACGCAAAAAGGAAGAGTGCAAAATGCCAAAGCCACCAAAACCAACTCTGTTCAGCGGTAGTATCGAACGCTTTAGCGGTAGTACCGCTCCCTCCAGCAAGCGGTAGTACCGCTGGTAGTACTGCCAGAAGTACCGCCAATATGAAATTGGCTACTGCATCCAGCGGTACTTCAGCGGTACTGGTCTAGTAGTACCGCTGGGACTTAGTCGATTGTGGAGCAACACTTCCCATGGCGGTAGTACCGCTACCGCCAGCGGTAGTACCGCTCCTTCTAGGAAGCGGAAGTACCGGTCAAAGTTGTCGCACCCGGACTTCTAGAGGATACTCACAGCCCGCTAAACAGTAGATAAATGGCTTACGGGGCATACCGGCACCCGCATCTCAATATGAGCAGGCCAACACGTAAACGTGTGACAACCATTCTCTACTATCCATCGTCTGCGTAAACCATCCCATAGAAATCCGACTACTTCCATTGACGTACTTCATAACATACACACATGGTACGTCAACGGCATTTGAACAAGTGATATCACAACAGATCTCTAAGACACAAAGAAATAGAAATAAGTTGCAAATAGCTCTCACTAGAGCAGAGATAGCAAATACAATCATCCAGAGGACACATGTCCCAACAATTCATCATTACATCACAGCGGAAGCATCCAAAGTGTCTGGGTACAGACAATATCCAAATAGGCCTAAGAGGCCGGAAACGAAAATACGGAGCCCATCCACGATGTCTCGGATCCTGCCCGGGTCCGCTATCTACTCGTCAGCAGCCTCGTCATACTCCACGTAGTAGCCACCATGGGGATCCTCGGAAACGTAGTCTGCGGAAACCACAGCCCCAAAGGGGTCAGTACAGACAAGTACTGGCAAGCAAGACTCACAAGATACCAAAGCGTACCCGGCAACACCAAGTACAGATGCTTTGGGTTCAACGGAAGAATAGGTGATACAAAAGTGCGGCAGCAGGCTGCTCTAACCAACTACAGAAACACGCTACAACTTCCGGCTAAAAGAAGGGGATAAGATAGCGTATCGTCACCAACTATCACTAACCTCAAACAAACCCATCCCGGATCTCGCCCCTTATCCAAAGAAGCAATCCGAGGATAACTCACACAGTTGGATTAATGATGGGTCAAGTTATTGTGTCAGTAAGGTCTATTACTAGTCAACTTATTATTGATTAGGTGTAAGTTGTCTAATCCTTGTTAGCCAGCCCTATCACCAAGTCATCCATAACCGCGGACAACACGGCTTCTCGAGAAGATTTAACCCTGCAGGGATGCACCAATTTGGCCGTACACGTAAGAATACCCCGCCAGATGGAAATGCACTTCCACCAAGCGAGGCACTCAACACAATCCAACTCTTCTTCGCATCAAACCCAAAGAACCCCGTGCAATTGAGCGCACGGCTAATCAAGCCCCACGAAGAAAAGGGGACCCTCATAGCACTCTAAGAACGTGTCTCCCTAAATGCCGACTACAAAAGTTCCACCCTGGCCTCGGGTTCGCACCTGCATATGCATGCGGCAAAAGGAAAACCCGAACTAAATGAGGCGATTTGGACGATATGCGAATCGAATCAAATTGAGGGGGGCGCCCATACACGCTTCCCACATGCGGTTAGCGCGCTCATCATGGATCTAGAGGACAAAGACTTTTCCTGAGTTCGACACTAGCAGGCCTCAAAACCATACCCGGCCTCCTGCCGGTGCCTTATCATCAAATTAGCATTATCTCAAACATTAACAGGTTATTGTTTAACATCGAGCCCCAGAACATAATAAATAAGGTAACAGAAATAACGGACAGCAGACTCGAGCATAAACAACCCTAAGCATGCTAGTAAGACACAGGCAACAAGCAATGGGGTTATAGGTGTGGAGGATAGGCTATATCAGGGTTACAGGATAACATGTGATAGGATCGGAACACAAGCAACGAATCTTAAGGCTAGCAGAATAGACGACGGAAAGTATCGATATCCAGTGTGGAAAGGACACAATGGTTCATGTGAGTGAATACTTGCCTGCAAACTCAGTAGCCTGGTACTGGGCTAACTCCTCAGAAGTAGTGTCGTAAACCTCGTCTGTCTCAACGTCGTCGTCTATTCGAGAAGAAGCAAACAAACAACGCAGAGAGACAAACAATCAATAACATGGCATAGTGCACAATCATGGGATGATTCATGGCAATTTAATTGATGCATCAAAGGTAAGCTATCTGACATGGTAACATAATTAAATGGACCCATATGCAATTTGGATTGCATATGGAAAGCCCATGAATTAAGGTTGGGTTAAATGATCTACAAATAACCAACATGTGAAAGTGGATTAGCATGATGCATGGATGAGGAAAACAAAAAGAAAACAACAATAGATTCAATTTGAAAAGGTGTTTACCAAGTTTGAAATTTTTATTTATCAAGTTATGAAACTTTGGCTTCTTAAAGGAGTTACACAAGCATTTGTTGTTTTCACCAATTTTAATTGTTCAAAATATATGACAAAGTTCATATTTGGGAAGAACACAAAATTTTAGGTGGAATACATGTTTCATTTGTTGAAAAAGGAATTAAAATGAATTAATTATAAATTAAACAAGTTTAAACAAGATTTAAAGGAATTTAATTCAAGTATGAAATTATTTGAATTTTTATTTGTTCAAAACATTAAATAAAATTCATATTTGAAAATATTATAATTTTCTGGTTTGAAAACATATTTTATATGTTCAAAAAGAAATTAATTTGACCAAGTTATGAATTTAGCAATTTTTAAATGATTTAAACAAGGTTTAATTATTTAACCAATTTTAATTATCCAAAACATGAAACAAAGTTTATATTTGGAAAGGTGGTTTAATTTTGCATGGAAAACATATTTTATATGTGCCATTTAAATTAAATTTGAATTAGTTATGAATTTAACCAAATTTAAAATGATTTGTTTGAATTTGAATTTTGAAAATATTTGAAAGGTTCAAAATAGTAAACAAATGATTTAAACAGGTAGAGAATTAAATTTGGTTCAGAATACATATTTTATTTATTTATTTTGGACTTGATTTGCAAAAGATATTCAAATTTGAAATTCAGGGACTAAACTGTAATTAAACATGGACTTGGTGGTAAAAGAAAAACCAGAAAAAGAAAACACCTCGCAGTGACCTAGCCTAGGCCACTGACGAGGGGGCCCTGGCCACCGCGGCGCTCACGTGGCGTGTGTGCGCGCGCGCGTGGACGCAGGGTCGCTGACAGGGGGCCCCACCTGTCAGCGCTTGCTGTGAAAAAATTGGGTGGATTAATCCGCGAGGCGAGGGATCGATCCCGCGACCGCGGGCGCGTGTGAAAGTGCAATATGGTCAACTAGAGGGGGGTGAATAGGTGACCTACAAATTTTACTTCTTTTTCACTTTTAATGGGGGCTTTAAGAAAGTAAATGCTTGATTACCTAAATGTGCAACTAAGTGAACACCCTAGGTGGTACGAAGCAAGTAGCAGCGGAAATAAAGGAACGGTACAAGAAAACAACAAGTGAAAAACACGGAGACAAGGATATGTTTCCCGTATTTCCTTCTTGAAAGAAGTACGTCTACGTTGGAGAGGTGGGGAGCCACCTAGGCGCTCCTCAATAGCACGGATGTGCACACCTTGTTCTCCTTGAGCTTCTCCGGTGAGGGAGATTCTCGTTTCCACTATGAGGTCGACTTGAAGGCGTTGACCAAACCTTTACAAGGGGTTGAGGCTACTCCACAAGTGAGATGGAGTCTCTCAACAATTGAAGCTTCTTGCTACAAGGTGGAAGCTACAAGCACTAGGGTTTCCCTTGGATGTCAAAGAAACCAAGAGATTACAAGATCCCAAGAGTTGTGGTGTGGGTACACACGTTTTGGCTTGGTGGAAAGGTAGATCTAGTACTCCTCCATGAGATCCTTGAAGGGCATCGAGTTTGGTTGGAGGAGGAGGGAGATCGGGGCGTTTTGAGCTCTACAACAATGGAGGAGAGAGAGGAATGGACGAGCTACCTATCTAGAGGAAGAAGACAGTTATTTATAGGCTCCTCCAAAATCTGACCGTTGCAGTCCTGCGGGACCGGAATATTCCGGAGTAAAGGCCGGAAATTTCCGGTGTGTCTTGGCCGGAAATTTGAATTCTCCGGGGGGCGGATATTTGAAATATCTGGGGGCAGAAAATTCCGCCCCAATATTCCGCCCCCATCTCTGTGCGCAGGCATCAACTTGTTGATGAAAAAGTGCTAAGGACCAGGGGCCGGATATTTGCTCCGGAAATTTCCGGGGCAAATTTTCGCCCCACCTTCTATGCGCGGGCATCAACCAATGAAAAATCCTTCTTAGCAAATTTCTGCTAAGGACTTGATGACCGGAATATTGAAATATCCGGGGGGCGGATAATCGAAAAATCCGGGCCCGGAAATTTCCGGACAGAAATTCCGCCCCCATCTCTGTGCGCGGGCAACTTGTAATGATCCAATTTCTGCTAAGTCCCAGAGGGCCGGATTTTTGCACCGGAAATTTCCGGGGCAAATTTCCGCCCTGGCATCTGTGCGCGGGCAGAAAAGAACTTAGTCGTTTTCGAGAGTGCCAGGAAGGGGCCGGAAATTTCCGGTGTGGGGGCCGGATAATCCGCCCTTTAAGTTCCGGAAATTCCGGCCTGCATACTGAAAAATCCGGTGGCAGTAATTCCATAATATAGCTCTTCTCTTTGATCTTTTGATGAGAGTATAGCAATGATCATCTAAGATATTAGCTGCATAGTCTAAACAACATTGTTAGATAGGATATATCCGTGTTATTATCATCACCAAAATCATTTAGAGGGATCATGAGCTTTCAATCTCCCCCTTTTTGGTGAATGATGACAACACGGGTATTTGCGGGAAAGTAAACTAACAATGCAATATACGAAGACATCACAGATAGCATATATAGGAGACATGCCTCATAATAATAATAGTTCACCAACGAATAACGAGTACGATAGAACGAAGTTCGAAAAGACGCACGGAAATGATAAAAAAACGGCAAATGAAGAACGAAACCCTCCCAAGCAAATGCCCGCGATCATCTAGATCTTCTCCCCCTTTGGCATCAGGATACCAAAAAGAGAAAAGATAGAGCTACGTCCCATGGAGCAAACTCTAGGCCTGGGTGTCCTCTTCTTCCTCTTCTGCTTCATCCTCGGTGACATCCTCCATGTCCTCATCATCATCCACACCGATGTCCCAGTCAACGTCGCGGTTGTTCCAGTTCTTGTAGGCAATCCTGGGAGGAGGAAGTGGTGGCACATTGGGGGCACCAAGAGCAGTCATGATGTGATGCTGGCACACATTCATGCACAACACCTTCTCAATTGCGCGAACAAGCCAGGAGCGCTTCTTCTTGCCAGGAGGAGGGGGACGCATGCGAGGATCCCGGTGGCCTTGACCTGTGGCACCAACATCATGTGCAGCCTGCTGAGTGTGGGCAGCCTTCTTGTACAGGGTGACGTCCTTGTGCTCCTCGCAGTCAAGCTCAAGGTCCTCACGAAGTGCTGCGGGATAGCGGGCCTTGATGAGCTTCATAATATAGGGAGCATATGGAGGCACTTTGCGGTGGAAGAGAGCAAAGTGGAGCTCATGGAAGATGAAATCCATCACATCAATCTTGTGGGCCTCCATGTCAGTCATGTCGCTCTCAGTGAATGTCAAGAAGGCGTGGTGCATGAGGTTGACCAAGCCACCACGAATAGCATCATTATTGCCACCACTTGGGGCAATAGACTCCTGGAACATGCGCAGCAGAAAGTCATATATGGGATACAGCCCTTTGGCCGAGCCAATCACACCTGTGGAGCCATACAACTCAGCCAGCTTGTTCTTCTCATACTCAACCCCGTGAATATGCATGCGGTGACCCTGGGGAGTGTTGAGGCCAGAAAAAAGATACCCAAGCTCAGAAGCAAAGTCATGGAAGTTGGCTGTGAGCAAGTGAGGGCCAGACATCCAGGACATCCCAATTTCTTCAGAATCATCAATGACAAGTGTGGCATAGAACTGCTGAATGAATGTGGTATTGTAGGAGCACCTAGTCTCCATGAGCGGACGCAGACCAAGAACCTCAGCTAGCTGAACAGAGTTGTTGAAGTAGGCGGGGTGGGCAGCCAGATGAGCAAAGTTGATCACCTTCATGGGGCACACGGGCTTGCTCATCACAGTGTATACCTGCTTGAAAAGGGTCTCCTGCTCAACATGCCAAAAGCATGAGTCAATGGTGGGGTCCTGAGGACCCTCCGTGTACCATGCCTTGGCCCTCCATGCCTTGAGCTCCAGAATTGACATGGTGCCCACGTTGAGAGTGGCCTTGCCTTGCTATCTGCCGGCCTTGCGGGCAGCCCTGTCAGCATCACGTTGACGCTCATAATCTCTCTCAGCATCCCTCGCACGCCGGCGAGTCTCATTATCCTCAACAAACGTCCCCTCTTCATTTTCTGTCAGGTGGCGGAGGCGCTTGCGGGTACTGGGCAGCTTTCCGGGCCTAGAGCTTGAACCATCTGCGAGGAAGGCAGAAAAAGGTGCAAAGAAAACCAAACAAAAATAAAAAACGGGGGCTCATGACTTGAGAAAATGAAGCAAGGAGATGACTGTTCGAGATTCAGTACAGGCCGGAAATTCCGGTCAAGGATGCGGAAATTCCGGCCTCAGGGAAATTTCCGGGGGGCGGAAATTTCGGTCCTGGGGCGGAAATTTCCGGTCTGCGAGATTTTCGAATCCAGATCTGAATCTGGGCCTGGAATGAATCTAGAACGAGGAATCTAGTATAAAGATGAATCCTAGAGGATAGGTGATACGTGTGTGAACAAGGAACCGTGCTAAACCAAGAGGATCACTAGATAGGAGAACAACGCATCTAATCAATCCAAAATTGCGGAGAAAACGTACACATACCGGGATCCATGAATAGGAACGGACGTGCGGTCTCTTGATCCGCAAAAGATGAGTAGATGACGAGGAGGGGAGGCAAAGGAGCCTCCCGGGAGTCTCGGAGGCGGCGGCGGCGGCTGGGGGCGAGTGGGGGCGAGGGGAGGGAAGCAACCTGGAACTGCTCCCTCCCGTCGCCCTTATATAGCCCCAGACCAACCACACCGGAAATTTCCGGTATTAAGTCCGAAAATTCCGGGGGGGGCGGAAATTTGGGCCGGAATATTCCGCCCAAATATCCGGTGTGCCCTCTGCGAGCGGGCACGCGGGTTAGTTGGGGGACTATTCGAGTCCATTTTCGAACCCCGGAAATTTCCGGGGCTTAAGGCACGGAATATTCCGGGCCCCAGAATTTTACCCCGGAAATTTCCGCTCCAATTTTCCGGTGTGCCTTCTACGAGCGGGCACATTGGAAATGGGCGAAATTTCTGGGACAAAAGTCTGGGGGCCGAAATATTCCGGGTCCTAGGCCGGAATTTCCGGTGTTTCCACGCCATCCGAGTATTTGTGGAAGATGGAACAAGTCGTGAGCCTCCAAAAATGAAAACCACAAACAAACGCACGAACACGAAGAAAACACCAAAAACACATCAAATACAAATTCAAAGGAAAGAGTTGGTGGCCGAAGCCACCGTGTTTGAGTGATACCAAGGAGCCGCGAAGATGTATCTTGGACTCAAAAGTATAACTCACGTTTTAAGCACAATAAGTCACAAATTGACTAGATATGCATGACGTTTTGATTGTTTTACGCATGATAGGTGGAGTGTTTGTTCATGAGTTGAACTACGCTCCCCCTATGTCCATGCCTACATCTAGACTAGATAGCACATATAGTGAAGGTACTCATGCAAGGGTTCAAGAGAAGTTAGACGCATCGATCACATTTAGTTCATTCCTCAAACCCCGAAATCTTGGTTCATCAAGGGCCTTCCTGAAGATATCCGCGAGTTGATCCTTGGTCGCAACATAGGAGAGGTCAATATCACCCTTCTCAACATGATCCCGAATGAAGTGATGCCGTATCTCAATGTGCTTCGTCTTGGAGTGAAGAACGGGATTGTAGGCGATCTTGATGGCACTCTCATTGTCGCACAAGAGAGGAACGTTGTCGAAGATGATGCCATAATCTCTCAATGTTTGCTGCATCCAAAGTAATTGAGCACAACAACTCGCCGCGGAGATGTATTCGGCCTCAGTGGTGGAGAGAGCAATGCAGTTTTGCTTCTTGGAAGACCAACATACCAATGAGCGGCCAAGAAATTGACAACTTCCGGATGTAGATTTCCTATCCGTCTTCTCTCCCGCATAGTCCGCATACGAATACCCAATGAGCTGAAAGCTTGAACCCTTGGGATACCAAAGACCAAAGTTTGGGGTATGAACTAAATAGCGAAAGATACGCTTAACCGCTTCAAAATGACTTTGTCTCGGGGAAGCTTGAAACCTTGCACATTTACCAACGCTATACATAATATCGGGTCTAGATGCACAAAGGTAGAGCAAAGAGCCAATCATGGAGCGGTATACCTTTTGATCTACCTCTTTACCATTCGGGTCGGGTTTCAAGTCAATAGTCGTGGACATGGGAGTCTTCATAGGTTTGGCATCGTGCATGTTGAAGCGCTTGAGCATGTCTTGAGTATACTTGGCTTGCTTGATGAATGTGCCTTCGGGGTGTTGCTTGATCTCAAAGCCAAGAAAATACTCCAATTCTCCCATCATTGACATCTCGAATTTATCCGTCATAAGCTTGCAAAACTCATCATTGAATGCGACGTTAGTAGAACCAAAGATGATATCATCCACATAGAGTTGGCATATGAACAAGTCACCTCCAACCTTTTTGGTGAAAAGGGTGGGATCGATTAAACCAACATTGAACCCACGATCTACCAAAAACTCTTTAAGGTGCTCGTACCACGCACGTGGAGCTTGTTTAAGCCCATATAGCGCCTTATCGAGTTTGTAGACATGATCGGGGTGGTTGGGATCTTCGAAACCCGGAGGTTGCTTGACATAAACCAACTCGTGGATGGGACCATTCAAAAATGCACTTTTAACATCCATTTGTTGCAATTTAAAGCTGTGATGAGAGGCATAAGCAAGTAAGATGCGAATAGATTCAAGACGAGCAACGGGAGCGAAAGTTTCACCGAAATCGACACCTTCGACTTGAGAGAAACCTTGAGCAACAAATCTAGCCTTGTTGCGGATGACGATGCCGTCCTTGTCTTGTTTGTTCTTGAAGATCCACTTAGTGCCGATGACGTTCTTGCAATCTTTGGGTCTTGGCACCAATTTCCACACCTTGTTGCGCTCGAAATTGTTGAGTTCTTCGTGCATAGCTTCAAGCCAATCTTGATCTTCAAGAGCTTCATAGACCTTCTTTGGCTCAATGTGAGAGACGAATGCATGCGCTTTGCTAAAATCCGCTAGTTGCCTCCTTGTGACGACCCTTCCACGAACTTGTCCAAGAATCATGTCCTACGTGTGACCGGCACGAGCAAGATTATCTAGTCTTCTCTTTGCCCTACGAGCTAGCATCTCCTCCAAAGTTTCCTTGGATAGTACTTGATCATCACCTTCATCATCGGAAACATGACCACCTTGATCTTGATCATCAACGGGAGGTGGATCCCTTATGTTTCTAGTTGTATCATCACCATGTGTATCTTGTTCCTCATTGTGAGCTTGGCCTTCATCATGAGCTTGACCTTGATTGTTAGCTTGGCCTTGTGGTGAAGCGTGAGGGATTGGTGCATCTTGTTGGGTAGCTTGGTTATCAATGGATGTAGTCAATGTCTCCACTTGAGTGGGGCATAGTCCTTCTCCCTCCGTCATCCGGTAACCCTCAATGGGGATTATTTCACCAATCCCCATTCTTCTTATGACGATGGGAGGAATTGCATCTCCTACAATACCATGATTTATACGGCCCCCTTGGGACCCATTATCCTCATCAAATACCACGTCTATAGCTTCTTCAACTTGTCCGGTGGACTTGTTATAGACTCTATAAGCATGAGCGTTTGAGGCATAGCCAACAAAGATACCCTCATAGGATTTAGTCTCGAACTTTGACAAGCATTTCCCTCTCTTGCGAATGAAGCATTTGCATCCAAAGACCTTGAAGTATGAAACGTCCGGCTTCTTGCCCGTGAGAATCTCATAGGGGGTCTTGTTCAAGATCTTGCGGAGATATAATCGGTTGCTAGCGTGACAAGCGGTGGAGACGGCCTCGGCCCAAAAATTATAAGGAGAAGAGAACTCCGCAATCATGGTTCGAGCCGCATCCATAAGAGTCCGATTCTTTCTCTCTGCCACACCATTTTGTTGAGGAGTGTAGGGAGTGGAATATTGATGAGCAATGCCTTCCTCACTAAGAAATCCCTCTACGGTGTAGTTCTTGAACTCGGAGCCATTATCACTCCGGATAGCCATGATGCTTGTATTATGTTGTCTTTCCACCAAAGTGATGAACTCGATGACCCGCTTTTGAGTCTCACTCTTTCTCTTGAAGAAGTACACCCAACAATATCGTGAGTAATCATCCACAATCACCAAGCAATACTTCTTGCCTCCAAGACTATCATATGATAGAGGACCAAAGAGGTCCAAGTGAATGAGCTCAAGGATTCTTGATGTAGTGATGTTCGTCTTGGTGGGATGTGCTTCTCCATGTTGCTTTCCTAGAACGCAAGAGCTACACACACGATCTTTGGCAAACTTAACATTTGTTAGTCCTAGAACGTGATTGCCACTTTGAAGGTCATGCAACGTCCACATATTGGTGTGGGCTAACCGGCGATGCCATAGCCAACCCACATCAACTTTAGCCATTAGGCATGTCGCGGCACACGTGTCTCCTTTGGAGAAGTCCACTACATACATGCCGTTCTCGACATGCCCAACAAAGGCTACTTTAAGAGTCGTTTCCCAAGTGACAATCACATTCTCCTTATTAAAGAAATAGGTAAAACCACTTTTAGCAAGTTGAAGAACCGAGATGAGATTGTAGCCAAGGGACTCAACAAGAAGAACATTCTCAATCGACAAGTCATTTGAGATTGCTACCTTGCCTCGTCCCAATACCTTTAGTTCGGAGTTGTCACCAATAGTAACGCAATTGAGATGAGGTAATGGAGGATGAATATCACTCATTGCGTAATTGCTTCCGGTCATATGTTGGGATGCACCACTATCCACCGTCCATTTGCTCGAACCGGAAGCACTTCCCTACAATAGATTAGTTTCTTGATTTAGGGACCCATCTTTGAATGGGTCCTCTCATGTTAGCGACAAGGGTCTTAGGAACCCAAATACTCCAATGATAATCGTCACCATAAGAAGTACCAACATATTTAGCATATACATGACCATCTCTAGACTTCATAAGAACATAAGATGGATTATATTTCCCGGCAAAGTTATTGTGAGTGGTGCTCCCCCTAGAGGTCTCACCACCCACAATGGTGTTGGTCTCCTTCCCTTTGGTCACCTCTCCCTCTTTCACAAATCTTACTTCTTGTGAGGGGGAGGTGACTCTCTTCTTGTTCTTCTTCTTGTACTTCTTCTTTGACTTGGCTATATAGCCAAGTCCCTCCTTTCCATTGTTGGCACGTTGAGAAGCAATCTCATGGGGACTCTTCTCATTTCCTACAAGATTAGTTGTACTACAAGCATTGCTAGGCAAGACATTCAAGCTAGAAAGTGAAGTGGATACAACTTGCTTGTTTGATTGTTGAGCTAGAAGATTGTCACGAGATTTGGTTAACTTGTCATGAATTTCCTTAAGAGACATGAACTCCTTTTCAAGTTTTTCATAACGAGTACCAAGTTCCTCGTGGGCAATTCCTAGCTTCAATTCTTCATGTTCAAGAGTTTTAATTAAGGCAAGAGATTGAGCATTTTCCTTCCTAAGCTTAGAGACACTTATGGCAAAGTTTTCTTCAAGACAAGACAATTTCTCCTCAAGTGAGGCACGAATGGAACGCTCATTATCAAGAGCTTTTTCAAGCTCTTGCTCATTGCAAGTGTGACCTCCATGGCTTTCTAAGGTCATGATGATCTCCTCCTTTTCATCAACAAGAGAGTTAGCCTCATCAAGTTGCCTCAAAAGGGAGTTCACCTTTTCCTTAGTCTCACCCTTAAGGCTAGATAGCCATATGCTTAACTCATTAGACTCACTATCCTCCTCACAAGCATTTTCAACACAATCCAATAACGAAGGAGGGTTAGTGACAATGGTCTTGGAGTTGGGAGAGCATACCGAAGTGGCTTTTGCCATAAGACATGTAGGTCGGGTAGCCACATTCTCATTGGGGGATTCGAATAGAGAGATCGAAGGTGATGATGCGGTGGCCTTGGCGATGTGAGCAACTCCAACTACCTCATCTTCTCCTTCATCTCCGGAGATGTAAGTCTCAAGAACCGCCCCTTCTTGAACGTAGAGAGCCCTTGGCACCTTCCTTGCAAAGTTCTTGTTTTGAGGAGGCTTGGTCTTGTTCTTGCGAATGAGCTTGCCTTCGTTTTCTTCTCTTGGCTCAAAGGGGCACTCCTTCACGAAGTGGTTAGCGCTACCACAATTGTAGCATGTCCTTGGTCGCTCCCCCTTCTTCTTGTAGTTCTTGTTTCGTGGAGGCCTTGGAGATCCGGCCTTGTGAGCTTCCCATCTCTTCCAATATCCATGCATAGCAAGGGCAATGCACTTGTGAGCTCCCGTGTAAGTATCTTCATAGTCTTCCTCATCATCATCATCTTCTTCGCTTTCATCAACCCGAGCCATTGCCTTTGACTTCAATGCAAGGTTGGGAGACTTTCCTATCCCTCTAGAGCGAGCTATAGCATCATCCGCACTCTTGTGTGAGAGAGAAATTGCGATGAACTCACTAATAACACCAATGGAGTTGAGAGTATTGTAGTCCGCTCTTGTCCGGATACTAGTGGTGAGATTCTTCTCGAAGGGTGTGATAGCCTTGACAAATTTCCTCTTTATCCACTCATCGGTGATCTTTTCCTTGCCAAAGTCTCTCAGTTGATTGGCGAGAGTGACAACTCGTCTATAGAGCTCTTCAGGAGTCTCATCCTCTTGCATAACGAAGTTCTCGGAGTTGTCAATGGCCACATCATACTTGGAAGAATGAATACTAGCATTTCCTTGAAACAAGGTATCAAGTTTGTCCCAAGCTTCCTTGGCGGTCTTGCAACCGCGGATGTGAGTGAGATGCTCCCTTGGGAGAGCCTTCTGGATAATAACAAGAGCAGTTTTGTTGAGTTGAGATTCAACATCCTCCCTTGGAGTCAAGTTGCTTGGGTCATGAGGATGAAATCCATGGATCACGCTTCTCCACAATGCCGTACACGATCCTGAAATGTGAGATTCCATTTCAAACTTCCAAGAGGAAAATTCGTTAGTGTTAAGGATGGGTGGAACTCCAACATTAAGGATGTGTGGCATGGAAACGATCGGGTGGATAGAATCATAGTTTTGTGGTGGTGGAACTTTTGAATTGGACCCCGAACCATTAGCCGTTTGAGACTTGGAGCCACCGTCACTCTCCTTAGCTTTGTCTTTAGCCTTTTGTGCGGCTTTAGCCTTAGCTTTGGCAATGTTTTCTTCGATTTCGGAAATATCCGGATTAGTTTCCTCATCCAAACTATCCTCATCGGTGACATGGGGAGAGTGAGACGGCCCCTTGGTTCTACCCATCATGTTCTCCAACATCTTCTTGATGGAGGAAACCTCCGAGCCCACACTAGAGCTAACCTTGGACAATTGGGTTTGAATGGTACAAACCGTTGTCTCTAGGTTGGCTATAGTGTCGGCCATTTTGGAGAGCTCCTCCTTAGAAGATTCGGGATCATCTCCGTTGACCATGATTACTCTTAGGCGGTTAAGCCCGATAAAAGAGCCGAGGCTCTGATACCAATTGAAAGTGCAATATGGTCAACTAGAGGGGGGGGTGAATAGGTGACCTACAAATTTTACTTCCTTTTCACTTTTAATGGGGGCTTTAAGAAAGTAAATGCTTGATTACCTAAATGTGCAACTAAGTGAACACCCTAGGTGGTACGAAGCAAGTAGCAGCGGAAATAAAGGAACGGTACAAGAAAACAACAAGTGAAAAACACGGAGACAAGGATATGTTTCCCGTAGTTCCTTCTTGAAAGAAGTACGTCTACGTTGGAGAGGTGGGGAGCCACCTAGGCGCTCCTCAATAGCACGGATGTGCACACCTTGTTCTCCTTGAGCTTCTCCGGTGAGGGAGATTCTCGTTTCCACTATGAGGTCGACTTGAAGGCGTTGACCAAACCTTTACAAGGGGTTGAGGCTACTCCACAAGTGAGATGGAGGCTCTCAACAATTGAAGCTTCTTGCTACAAGGTGGAAGCTACAAGCACTAGGGTTTCCCTTGGATGTCAAAGCAACCAAGAGATTACAAGATCCCAAGAGTTGTGGTGTGGGTACACACGTTTTGGCTTGGTGGAAAGGTAGATCTAGTCCTCCTCCATGAGATCCTTGAAGGGCATCGAGTTTGGTTGGAGGAGGAGGGAGATCGGGGCGTTTTGAGCTCTACAACAATGGAGGAGAGAGAGGAATGGACGAGGTACCTATCTAGAGTAAGAAGACAGCTATTTATAGCCTCCTCCAAAATCTGACCGTTGCAGTCCTGCGGGACCGGAATATTCCGGAGTAAAGGCCGGAAATTTCCGGTGTGTCTTGGCCGGAAATTTGAATTCTCCGGGGGGCGGATATTTGAAATATCCGGGGGCGGAAAATTCCGCCCCAATATTCCGCCCCCATCTCTATGCGCAAGCATCAACTTGTTGATGAAAAATTGCTAAGGACCAGGGGCCGGATATTTGCTCCGGAAATTTCCGGGGCAAATTTCCGCCCCACCTTCTGTGCGCGGGCATCAACCAATGAAAAATCCTTCTTAGCAAATTTCTGCTAAGGACTTGATGACCGGAATATTGAAATATCCGGGGGGCGGATAATTGAAAAATCCGGGCCCGGAAATTTCCGGACAGAAATTCCGCCCCCATCTCTGTGCGCGGGCAACTTGTAATGATCCAATTTCTGCTAAGTCCCAGAGGGCCGGATTTTTGCACCGGAAATTTCCGGGGCAAATTTCCGCCCTGGCATCTGTGCGCGGGCAGAAAAGAACTTAGTCGTTTTCGAGAGTGCCAGGAAGGGGGCCGGAAATTTCCGGTGTGGGGGCCGGATAATCCGACCTTTAAGTTCCGGAAATTCCGGCCTGCATACTGAAAAATCCGGTGGCAGTAATTCCATAATATAGCTCTTCTCTTTGATCTTTTGATGAGAATATAGCAATGATCATCTGAGATATTAGCTGCACAGTCTAAACAACATTTTTAGATAGGATATATCCGTGTTATCATCATCACCAAAATCATTTAGAGGGATCATGAGCTTTCAGCGTGCGCACGGGGCGTTGCCACTGCGTTGGCTGCTGTTTCTTGTCAGTATAGGGGCTAAGGGGGGTATGAGGTTCAGTTTCGCTATCTGACGAAACTGAATTTCTTCAGTTAACTGAACCACGACAGGTAACGGTGCTCGCCGGCGGCGATCTGCTCGCTGTGCTGCTGCTGCTCGCCGTGGATGTGTGCGGTGGGTGCGTGTGCGTGACGTGGAGATACAGAGAGGGAAGGGAAAGAGTGGTGCTCACCGTGAGAGGGTAGAAGAAAAGGTGGCCGTGCTCGGGAGAAGTTGGTGGACGACGGCGACAACGAGGTGGACGGTGGCGGCGCTGCAGCTGTTCACGGGTCCCGCGGCGGTGTCGAGGAGGGAGGTAGACGTACGGGGGAGCGGTTCCTGCAGCTACCCAGGCCTGGAGGCGTCCATGGGCGCGGCGATCACCGGAACCTGCTGCGGTGGCGGTGGTGGTTCAGAGGGAAAAGCAGAGCAGCGAGGGAGAGAAACAGAGGGAGGAGGAGAAGGAAAAAATGGCGGCGCGGTGAGAGGGAAAGGCGGAGGAGAACTAGGGCAGCACGGGGAGGAGCTCGGCCTGGATATAAGGAGGGGAGGTGCTCGCGCAGCCGTTCCCCTCTCGGTTGCTCGACGTGGACAGCACGGATGCGCGCCGTACAAAGGTAGGGGGTGAAGGGGTAGCAGGCCGTGGGCTGGTGGGCTGGGCTCAGTCCACTGGCCTGCCCTCTCCCCTCTGCGGTTAACTTTTTTTCTGTTTTTTTTTGTTGAAAAGAAAAAGGGAAGAAAAGGATAGTTTTAGGGTTAGAAAAATTTAGGAAAAATTTGTATAGGTTATTTGTTACCATAGCCCATCTGTGCAACTTTTGTTTTTTTTCAAAAAGTTGAAATTAGTTGCTGTTTGAAATTTCAATTGAATTTGAGTGAAATTGATGTTAAGTGAGTTATTGAAAAGAACAATTTAATAGTTTGAACTTTCTATTTTTAATGGAAACAAATAGATGTTTTTATTTGAATATTTTTATTTAAAAATTGTAACAGAGCAAGTATGAAACAAGAATTTGAAAATTGGTTTGAAATTCATATTGAAAAACAAGGGAAAACAAATGAAAACAAAGGAAAACAAATGGAAAACAAATGCAAAGCTTAAGATGCCATGATGCAAAACATAATTTAACAAAAAGCAAACATTCTAAAGGTTGTTTTTCATACTTGGGATGTTACAAAACGCCCCCCCTTGAAGGAATCGCGCCCCGAGATTCCTACTGAGAAGAGAAAAGGTCCGGATACTTCTTGCGAAGATCCTCTTCGGTCTCCCATGTTGCCTCTTTATCGGAATGATGAGACCATTGCACTTTTAAGAACTTGGTGCTCTTGTTGCGAGTCTTACGCTCGGTCTCATCGAGAATTCGAACAGGGTGCTCCTCATAAGAGAGATCTTCTTGCAGTTCAATGGAATCATGATCAACTGCACGACCTGGATCTTTGAAACACCTCTTGAGCTGTGACACGTGAAACACATCGTGCACTTTGGATAGTTTTTCCGGAAGTTCAAGACGATAAGCATTTTCTGCACGCCTTGAGAGAACGTTAAAAGGACCAATGTATCTCGGTGCAAGCTTTCCTTTGACACCAAAACGATGAGTGCCTCTGAGGGGAGTTACACGGAGATATGCTTTGTCACCAGGTGCATAGATCATATCCCTGTGCTTGCTGTCATAGTAGCTTTTCTGACGAGACTGAGCAATCTTGAGATTGTCACGAATGATGCGAACTTTCTCTTCGGCTTCCTTAACAATGTCAGGGCCTAAGAGTGAACGTTCACCAGCTCCAGACCAATTGATTGGACTCCTGCATCTGTGGCCATAGAGAGCCTCAAATGGTGCCATGCCTAGGCTTGCCTGGAAGCTGTTGTTGTAGGAGAATTCAGCATATGGAAGACATTCCTCCCATTTCATGCCAAAGGAGAGACCACATGCTCTGAGCATATCCTCGAGAATCTGATTGACTCTTTCGACTTGCCCTTGAGACTGAGGATGGTAGGCTGTGCTGAACAGAAGTTTGGTGCCCAATGCTTCTTGAAAGCTTTTCCAGAAATGAGAAGTGAAGATGCTTCCACGGTCTGAGCTTATTTCCAAGGGAACACCATGAAGAGGAACAATCTTTGCTGTGTAGAGCTCTGCTAACTGGCTAGCTGAGATTGTCTCTTTGACAGGAAAGAAGTGAGCTACTTTAGTGAGTCGATCAATGACAACGAAGATTGCATCGTTGCCCCTCTTGGACTTTGGAAAACCAGTGACGAAGTCCATTTCGATCATGTCCCACTTCCACTCAGGGATTTTCAGAGGTTGGAGAAGACCGGCTGTTTTCTGATGGACTGCCTTAACACGTTGACAAACGTCGCATTCAGAAACGTATTGAGCAATTTCACGTTTCATGCCAGGCCACCAATACAGCGTCTTGAGATCCTGGTACATCTTTGTACTTCCAGGGTGTATGGAGAGAGGAGTTTCATGAGCCTCCTTGAGAATGACATCTTTGAGACTTTGAACTTGAGGAACTGCAATGCGTCCTTCGAAGAACACAGTTCCCTTGTCATCAATTGATAAGGACTTAAATTTCTCCTTGCCTTCTTTGATGTGTTCTACCATCTTCTTGATTTCAGCATCACGAAGTTGTTCAGAACGAATCTTGTCCTCGAGAGTTGGACTGGCTGTCAAGTTTGCAAGATAGCCTTGAGGAACAAGACCAAGGTTGAGCTTCTGGAATTCTTCATGAAGAGGAGGTTGGCTTTCCATGATCATGAGATTATTGCAATACGACTTGCGACTGAGAGCATCGGCCATAACATTAGCCTTGCCTGGAGTGTAAGAAATGGTAAGATCAAAGTCTTTAATCTTTTCAATCCATCTCCTTTGTCTGAGGTTTAGATCTGGTTGAGTGAAGATGTATTTCAGACTGTTATGATCGGAAAAGATTTCAGTGCGATTACCCAACAAGTATTGTCTCCATTTCTTGAGGGCAAACACACCTGCTGCAAGTTCAAGGTCATGTGTGGGATAATCGAGCTCATGTGTGTTCAACTGACGTGAAGCATAAGCCACAACTTGACGTTCTTGCATAAGAACTGCACCTAGACCTTGGAGAGAAGCATCACAGAATATTTAGAAAGGTTTGGTAGGATCTGGGCCAACCAGAACTGGTGTAGAAGTGAGTTTAGTCTTCAGGAGATTGAAACTTTCATCACATTGTGGAGACCAAACGAACTTCTTGTCCTTCTTTGTGAGGTCAGTGAGAGGTTTGGCAATCTTGGAGAAGTTTTGGACGAAACGACGGCAATAGCTAGCCAAGCCAAGAAAACTTCTTACTTGCTTCACCGTCTTTGGAGGTTTCTAATCAACAATTGCTTTAACCTTTTCTGGATCAATTGCTATGCCCTTGGCAGAGATGATATGACCAAGGTAAACAACTTCTGGAATCCAGAACTCACATTTGGAGAACTTGGCATATAGACGATGCTCGCGAAGCTTCATGAGAGTGAGACGAAGATGTTCTTCATGCTCTTCCTCGGATTTTGAGTAGACAAGAATGTCGTCAAGATATACCACAACGAACTTGTCGAGGTATTCATGGAAGACAGAATTCATGAGTCGAGAGAATGTCGCCGGTGCATTGGTGAGACCAAAGGACATGACAGTGAATTCATATAGACCGTAGCGAGTGGTGAAGGCTGTCTTTGGAATATCTTCTTTTCTGATCTTTATTTGATGGTAACCCATTCTCAAGTCCAACTTGGAGAATATTGAGGCTCCAGCAAGTTGATCAAAAAGATCATCGATACAAGGAATTGGATACTTGTTTTTTATGGTCTTCTCGTTAAGAGGACGATAGTCAACAACGAGTCTCTTTGTGTGATCCTTCTTCACAACGAACAGAGTTGGGCAACCCCAAGCTGAGGAACTAGGTTGAATGTAACCTTTTTCCATGTACATATCAATTTGTTCCTTTAACAACTTCAGCTCGGGAGGTCCTATCTTGTAAGGATGCTTAGAGATTGGAGCAGTACCTGGTTCAAGCTCGATCACGAACTCAACTGCTCTGTCCGGAGGCATCCCTGGCAACTCTTCTGGAAAGACGTCAGGAAATTCGCAAACCACCGTAACATTTTCAAGTGAAGGTAGAGGTTTTGCATCGAGGTTGCACAGCTGAAAGGAACTTGATTCATTTGGAGAATAGATTATCTGGCCAGAAGGGTGGAACAGAGTTATTGACTTTTGAGCACAGTCAATCCTTGCCTTATTAGCTTTCAGCCAATCCATACCAAGAATGACATCAATGTCAGAACTTCCCAGCAACATGAGAGAGGAAAGGAATATGTGGCCTCCAATTAGGATTTGATTGTCCTTACTTATCTTGGAGGCCAACATTTGAGATCCCGGGGAGTGAACAGTGATTTGATTGCTTAGTGGAATCACAATTAGGTTGTTTGTTGTGGCAAAGGTTTTTGACACAAAAGAATGCGATGCTCCGGTATCAAACAACACTTTAGCTGGAAAAGAGTTTACGGGTAATATACCGAGAACGACGTCAGGAGCTTCCTCAGCTTTGTCGATCTTGACATGATTCACCCTTGCGGTCCTCCCGACAGGCCTGTTGTTGGAGTTGAAGGCCTTAGGCGGGGGAGCGCGCACCATTGCCTGGTTTGTGTTGGGACGAGGTGGTGGTGGAGATAGCTGCCTCTGCGTGCACTTGTCAGCGTAGTGCCCCGTCTGCTTGCACTTGTAGCAAGTGACGACACGAGGAGGCCCTGGCCTTGGCTGCCCCATCGAAGCCCTCTGATCATGCATCTGAGCAGGGTTGGGTGGGCGGGGAGCGAAGCCTGGAGAAGTTTGGGCGTATGGAGCCCGAGTGACAGCACCATTTGGCACCCAGATGCGGCGCTTCTGCGGAGGGGTGGTCATGTTGGAGGAGGAACCACCCTCACGCGAGTGCTTGCGAGACTCCTCGAACGCCTTGCGCCCATTTTCTTCATTGAGCGCGGTGTTAACGAGATCCTCGAAGCTGTTGGCCTTGACGTTGGTGAGGGCATACTTGAGTTCCGGGTTAAAACCTCTGCGGAACCTTGCCATCTTCTTAGCTTCAGTGGACACGTCATCACCAGCGTAACGAGCGAGGCGATTGAACTCACTCTGATAGCCGATGACGTCCAACTTGCCCTGCTTGAGTGAGCAAAACTCTTCACGCGTCCTTTCCATGAGACCATGTGGAATGTGATGCTTCAGGAAGGCTTCCTTGAAACAATTCCACGTGACTGGTATCCCAGTTCTCATGGCCTGGAAGTTCTCCCACCAAGTAGCTGCCTGGCCCTTCAGCAGATAGGAGGCATACTTGACCTTGTCTTCCTCAGCAACGTGAGCAATCTCCAGAGCCTTAGCTATCTCACGGATCCAGTCATCAGCGTCCAGAGGCTCGCGTGTGGCCACGAAAGCTCTTGGGCCCAGACTGAGGAACTCCTTGATGCTGACTCGTGGAGCCGTCTGGTTGTTGTGCTGATTAGTCTGAAACTGGGCCATCTGCGCCATGACTTGGGTCATCTGAGTCAACAGCTCCGTGATTGGCGGTGGCTCAGGCGGGTTGTTCCTTGTTGGCGGCATCCTGAATGGAAATGCATTTTAGCACAACAATAGAAAAGGATAGACTTGGAAACCGAAAGAGAGATTATTCCGACGCATGAATAGATAACCAACAGGTACATCATCACATGTTCAAATACATCAGAATATCCAACACACCACAAATGGTTCGAATGCCAAAGGATAACTAAACATAGCTAAGAATGGATACATCGGTACTCCCATGCTCATCACGCAGGACGGCGACTAGGAGTACGGCGAGAGGTACGGTGAGGAGCACGCCCACGAAAGTAGGTAGAACGACGATCCACGTAGATCTGACGTGGTCTGAGAGCAACTCTAGGTGTGGTGAAGTACATAGAGTCGACTCCCTGTGCTCCAAAGCGGGGAATCCCAGTGTAACCAGCACCAAGGTTAAGGAGTGGACCTCTGATCGGCTCGTAACCTCCAGCATCTGGCAGACGACGACCAACTGGCTGATCGAAACGTGCAAAGCGCTCGTCTCCAACAAAGTCTGTGGTGTAAGTCGCCAGACGAGTCAAAGCAAGGTAGAGCTGCTCTCTGACTGAAGCCAACTCCTGAGATAGTATGCTGGCAACTGCGTCATTGTGCCTCACAAACTGAGCGGTGGTGTGCAGCCTGGAGTTATCATGCTGATAAACATCCAAGTTGTCGAAGAGAGTGAAGTGAGCTCCCTCCGAAGTGATGTAACCACGGGGGATGTGGCGATAGATAGAATCGTCAAATCCCCAGTAGTCAGCACGAAGGACGGTGAGACTCACATAAGCTGCCTGCTGCACAACCATATCCACTGTGGAACCTACTGCCTCGTAGCGGTGGACTACGCTCATGCCATCATCTGACAGAATGTAGACGATAGCCTGGTAGTAGGTCTGGTCAAACTCTCGCTGCTGCTCGTAGACCTAGTACTCTGGTGCCCAACGGAACCCCAGAAAAGTGACCATGTCCCTCAGCATCTCCGGATAACCGGCAGTGCTCTCGCAACGAGTCATACGAACCACCTGCGGGTAGAACCTGAGATCCATCTGCAGATGATCGGGGAAGTTTTGATTAGACGCCGGTAGAAGAACTGAAGCGGCAAGCAACAACAAGGTTTCAACGGACGAAAAGGATGTTGAGAAGAACATGATATTGAAGCAACATCGGGAAACACGAGACCAAACACTCCTGAGGTACTACGGAAAACCCCATCCGGGCTTCTAAAGGATAAATATCTACTGCTTAAGGAATAGAGGATCTGCTTCCGGGGCTTACACGCCGCCGTTCTCAATCATGAGTAGGCAACATGATAAATCATGTCACAACCACCCCCATTCCTATGGTCTAGTAGATATAACTATCCTAGAGAAACCAGGATACGTGAAATCCTAACTTGAAAGTTTAGATGAGAAGAGAAAATAACGTTGCACTTCCTTACCAGAAAAGGGAGGGTGGGTGGGGAAAGAAATAAAAGAACAGAATTCCTACTCTCACGTTTCATTTTTCCTATATAGCTACAAAATAGTTTCTAGACTCAACTGCGACCAGTAAAAGGGATCCTACAGGCAGACAGGCTCTGATACCATTTGTCGCACCCGGACTTCTAGAGGATACTCACAGCCCGCTAAACAGTAGATAAATGGCTTACGGGGCATACCGGCACCCGCATCTCAATATGAGCAGGCCAACACGTAAACATGTGACAACCATTCTCTACTATCCATCGTCTGCGTAAACCATCCCATAGAAATCCGACTACTTCCATTGACGTACTTCATAACATACACACATGGTATGTCAACGGCATTTGAACAAGTGATATCACAACAGATCTCTAAGACACAAAGAAATAGAAATAAGTTGCAAATAGATCTCACTAGAGCAGAAATAGCAAATACAATCATCCAGAGGACACATGTCCCAACAATTCATCATTACATCACAGCGGAAGCATCCAAAGTGTCTGGGTACAAACAATATCCAAATAGGCCTAAGAGGCCGGAAACGAAAAGACGGAGCCCATCCACGATGTCTCGGATCCTGCCCGGGTCCGCTATCTACTCGTCAGCAGCCTCGTCATACTCCACGTAGTAGCCACCATGGGGATCCTCGGAAACGTAGTCTGCGGAAACCACAGCCCCAAAGGGGTCAGTACAGACAAGTACTGGCAAGCAAGACTCACAAGATACCAAAGTGTACCCGGCAACACCAAGTACAGATGCTTTGGGTTCAACGGAAGAATAGGTGATACAAAAGTGCGGCAGCAGGCTGCTCTAACCAACTACAGAAACACGCTACAACTTCCGGCTAAAAGAAGGGGATAAGATAGCGTATCGTCACCAACTACCACTAACCTCAAACAAACCCATCCTGGATCTCGCCCCTTATCCAAAGAAGCAATCCGAGGATAACTCACACAGTTGGATTAATGATGGGTCAAGTTATTGTGTCAGTAAGGTCTATTACTAGTCAACTTATTATTGATTAGGTGTAAGTTGTCTAATCCTTGTTAGCCAGCCCTATCACCAAGTCATCCATAACCGCGGACAACACGGCTTCTCGAGAAGATTTAACCCTGCAGGGATGCACCAATTTGGCCATACACGTAAGAATACCCCGCCAGATAGAAATGCACTTCCACCAAGCGAGGCACTCAACACAATCCAACTCTTCTTCGCATCAAACCCAAAGAACCCCGTGCAATTGAGCGCACGGCTAATCAAGCCCCACGAAGAAAAGGGGACCCTCATAGCACTCTAAGAACGTGTCTCCCTAAATGCCGACTACAAAAGTTCCACCCTGGCCTCGGGTTCGCACCTGCATATGCATGCGGCAAAAGGAAAATCCGAACTAAATGAGGCGATTTGGACGAGATGCGAATCGAATCAAATTGAGGGGGGCGCCCATACACGCTTCCCACATGCGGTTAGCGCGCTCATCATGGATCTAGAGGACAAAGACTTTTCCTGAGTTCGACACTAGCAGGCCTCAAAACCATACCCGGCCTCCTGCCGGTGCCTTATCATCAAATTAGCATTACCTCAAACATTAACAGGTTATTGTTTAACATCGAGCCCCAGAACATAATAAATAAGGTAACAGAAATAACAGACAGCAGACTCGAGCATAAACAGCCCTAAGCATGCTAGTAAGACACATGCAACAAGCAATGGGGTTATAGGTGTGGAGGATAGGCTATATCAGGGTTACAGGATAACATGTGATAGGATCGGAACACAAGCAACGAATCTTAAGGCTAGCAGAATAGACGACGGAAAGTATCGATATCCAGTGTGGAAAGGACACAATGGTTCATGTGAGTGAATACTTGCCTGCAAACTCAGTAGCCTGGTACTGGGCTAACTCCTCAGAAGTAGTGTCGTAAACCTCGTCTGTCTCAACGTCGTCGTCTATTCGAGAAGAAGCAAACAAACAACGCAGAGAGACAAACAATCAATAACATGGCATAGTGCACAATCATGGGATTATGCATGGCATTTTAATTGATGCATCAAAGGTAAGCTATCTGACATGGTAACATAATTAAATGGACCCATATGCAATTTGGATTGCATACATGGCATTTTAATTGATGCATCAAAGGTAAGCTATCTGACATGGTAACATAATTAAATGGACCCATATGCAATTTGGATTGCATATGGAAAGCCCATGAATTAAGGTTGGGTTAAATGATCTACAAATAACCAACATTTGAAAGTGGATTAGCATGATGCATGGATGAGGAAAACAAAAAGAAAACAACAATAGATTCAATTTGAAAAGGTGTTTACCAAGTTTGAAATTTTTATTTATCAAGTTATGAAACTTTGGCTTCTTAAAGGAGTTACACAAGCATTTGTTGTTTTCACCAACTTTAATTGTTCAAAATATATGACAAAGTTCATATTTGGGAAGAACACAAAATTTTAGGTGGAATACATGTTTCATTTGTTGAAAAAGGAATTAATTATGAATTAAACAAGTTTAAACAAGATTTAAAGGAATTTAATTCAAGTATGAAATTATTTGAATTTTTATTTGTTCAAAACATTAAATAAATTTCATATTTGAAAAGATTATAATTTTCTGGTTTGAAAACATATTTTATATGTTCAAAAAGAAATTAATTTGACCAAGTTATGAATTTAGCAATTTTTAAATGATTTAAACAAGGTTTAATTATTTAACCAATTTTAATTATCCAAAACATGAAACAAAGTTTATATTTGGAAAGGTGGTTTAATTTTTCATGGAAAACATATTTTATATGTGCCATTTAAATTAAATTTGAATTAGTTATGAATTTAACCAAATTTGAAATGATTTGTTTGAATTTGAATTTTGAAAATATTTGAAAGGTTCAAAACAGTAAACAAATGATTTAAACAGGTAGAGAATTAAATTTGGTTCAGAATACATATTTTATTTATTTAATTTGGACTTGATTTGCAAAAGATATTCAAATTTGAAATTCAGGGACTAAACTGTAATTAAACATGGACTTGGTGGTAAAAGAAAAACCAGAAAAAGAAAACACCTCGCAGTGACCTAGCCTAGGCCACTGACGAGGGGGCCCTGGCCACCGCGGCGCTCACGTGGCGTGTGTGCGCGCACGCGTGGACGCAGGGTCGCTGACAGGGGGCCCCACCTGTCAGCGCTTGCTGTGAAAAAATTGGGTGGATTAATCCGCGAGGCGAGGGATCGATCCCGCGACCGCGGGCGCGTGCGCACGGGGCGTTGCCACTGCGCTGGCTGCTGTTTCTTGTCAGTATAGGGGCTAAGGGGGGGTATGAGGTTCAGTTTCGCTATCTGACGAAACTGAATTTCTTCAGTTAACTGAACCACGACAGGTAACGGTGCTCGCCGGCGGCGATCTGCTCGCTGTGCTGCTGCTGCTCGCCGTGGATGTGTGCGGTGGGTGCGTGTGCGCGACGTGGAGGTACAGAGAGGGAAGGGAAAGAGTGGTGCTCACCGTGAGAGGGTAGAAGAAAAGGTGGCCGTGCTCGGGAGGAGTTGGTGGACGACGGCGACAGCGAGGTGGACGGCGGCGGCGCTGCAGCTGTTCCCGGGTCCCGCGGCGGTGTCGAGGAGGGAGGTAGACGTACGGGGGAGCGGTTCCTGCAGCTACCCAGGCCTGGAGGCGTCCATGGGCGCGGCGATCACCGGAACTTGCTGCGGTGGCGGTGGTGGTTCAGAGGGAAAAGCAGAGCAGCGAGGGAGAGAAACAGAGGGAGGAGGAGAAGGAAAAAATGGCGGCGCGGTGAGAGGGAAAGGTGGAGGAGAACTAGGGCAGCACGGGGAGGAGCTCGGCCCGGATATAAGGAGGGGGAGGTGCTCGCGCAGCCGTTCCCCTCTCGGTTGCTCGACGTGGACAGCGCGGATGCGCGCCGTACAAAGGTAGGGGGTGAAGGGGTAGCAGGCCGTGGGCTGGGCTCAGTCCACTGGCCTGCCCTCTCCCGTCCGCGTTAACTTTTTTTTTTGTTTTTCTGTTTTTTTTTTGCTGAAAAGAAAAAGGGAAGAAAAGGATAGTTTTAGGGTTAGAAAAATTTAGGAAAAATTTGTATAGGTTATTTGTTACCATAGCCCATCTGTGCAACTTTTGTTTTTTTTCAAAAAGTTGAAATTAGTTGCTGTTTGAAATTTCAATTGAATTTGAGTGAAATTGATGTTAAGTGAGTTATTGAAAAGAACAATTTAATAGTTTGAACTTTCTATTTTTAATGGAAACAAATTGATGTTTTTATTTGAATATTTTTATTTAAAAATTGTAACAGAGCAAGTATGAAACAAGAATTTGAAAATTGGTTTGAAATTCATATTGAAAAACAAGGGAAAACAAATGAAAACAAAGGAAAACAAATGGAAAACAAATGCAAAGCTTAAGATGCCATGATGCAAAACATAATTTAACAAAAAGCAAACATTCTAAAGGTTGTTTTTCATACTTGGGATGTTACAAAAGTACCGCTAGGGGAGTTTTTCTCACGGTAACCATTACGGTACTAGAGCGGTAGTGCCCTAGTACTACCGCCAGCCACTTCGATTTATTTTGAATTCGTGGCTAGCGGTACTACCGGTGGGCGCTAGCGGTAGTACCGCCGCTAGAAGTAATGCGGTACTTCTGCGGTAGTACTGCCCGCGTCCTATATCTGGGACCCCTCGGTACCGTGCTGGTTGCTAGTGAGCGGTAGTACCGCCAGGCGTAAAAAGAGTCAAACAGCTAGTTGTGGGGAGGGGGCTATAAATACCCCATCCCCTTCTTCTCCAAAGAGTTGCTCAAACCAGCATTTAAGTCAAGCATTTATTGAGCCTCCAAAAGCTAGATCTATCCCAATCCCTCCACCCAAACTCGTTGATACTTGAAGGATTGAAGGAGAAGACCCCGATTTACATCTTCACCGAGCAATTCTTCATTTCCCCCTCATTCTCTTGAGGGATCTAGTCTAGGGTTTCCTTGTGGAGAACCTAGACTCCATTGCTACACTTGTTGGTGACTGGTGATTGTTGGGAGCCCCCAATTTGGTTGTGGGTGTGTGCCCAAGCTAGTTTGTAAAGGATTTGATTCCCGCCTCAAAGGGGATCAATAGTGGAAGGTGGACTAGGCCTTTGTGGCGGGGTTCATCGGAGAATATGGTGAGGCCTTTGTGGCGTTGAGTAGGCCTTCGTGACGAGCTCACATCCCTCCAACGAGACGTAGTCCCGTAACAAGGAGGAACTCGGGAATACATCGTGTCTCCGTGTGCTTCATATCGGTTACCTCGTTCCCTTCCTCCTTTACTCGTGCTTTATTGTGTTTGTTCTTGTTCTTGTCATATAGGTAAATTCACCATAGTTGCATTATCTAGAGAATTTACCTTTGTGTCAAGCCTAATCCTGAAGAAAAAATAAAATTGGTCGTCGCACCTATTCACCCTCCTCTAGGTACCCTTACTATCCGTTCAATTGGTATCAAAGCCTCGGCTCTTTTATCGGGCTTAACCGCCTAAGAGTTTAGTATGGCCGATGTTTCGGATGTCGTCAGTTCCATGGAGAGTGTCTCGATGGATGATCTCAATGAGTTGAAAAATTCATTGACCTCATCCATGGAGAGAAAAATCAATGAATTACGAACACTCATGTTGCAATTCATGAAAGCCAAGGAACCAGAAACATCCACTACATCCCCTACGACTGAACCACCGAAGGATGCCAAGATTGGGGAAGATGGTGAACCACTTAAAGATGCTTCCGCTAAGAACTCCACCGATAAGGGTATGAAAGGGAAAGGAGAATTTCACGCCTTCGAAGGACGCTATTCTCCCGATCCTCCCGTCCCACGTCCCCATATAATTCCTAGAGGAGGTCCTCCTAAAATTGATGCACATTCTTTTGGTGAATGGCAATATTATATGGAAACTCACTTGAAATCTTCTTGTATAGAACTTTGGAGGGTCACTCGATATGGATACAAGCCACATGTCCCCAAGAACTTTACAAGAAGAGAAGTCGTAGATTGTCAACTCAACTACACCGTCTTGTCTATTCTTCAACAAGCCGTGGTTCCTAACCACATGCCTCATCTTCAACAATATTCCACCGCCAAGGAAACATGGGACGCTCTTGTCTTCATGTTTGTGGGCAATGAGAGTATGCAAAGGAATAGGTATGATGCCTTAAGCAATGAGTCCAAAGGGTTCTATATGCATGATGGTGAAAGCCATGAAGACATGTACCGAAGGCTCAAGACTCTTTCCACCACATTCAACAATGTTGGTGCCAAGTACATTGATGATGCTTGGATCAAAAGGAAGTACATGATTGCTCTCGTGCCTTTTGAACCCGCGGACTTGAAGAGAATTCAAGGAATACATGACTTTGCATCCTTGACCTCAACCCAAGTGATGCAAGAAGTGTGCTCCTATCAAGTGCAAACCAGAAATTCTCTTGACAACCGTGCTAGATCCCTAGAAATGCACAAAGGGGCCTCGGTTTCTTTGAAGGCCAAGTTTGTGTCAATGGAGGTTGAGTATGAAGAAGATTTCTATGAGGACTTGGCTCCATTTAAGGATCAAGAATATGATCACGTGCTCAAAGATGTCATTGCCCTTACCGTGCAATTTTTTTGGAAGAATCCATCCAAGGCCAAGGCATATGTTGAGGAGAAGACCAAGTCTCGCTATGGCAATGAAGGGACTCAAAGGGTGAGATCTTGCTTCAATTTTCAAGACAACCACCATTTCATTGCAGAGTGCCCCTTTGAAAATAGTGAACATCATGGTGGCAAGCTCATTCGCAAGGACAAGTCCAAGGTTGAATAAAAGAACCTAATTTCAAGAGAAAATCCTTCAACAAGAAGACTCCCACCAAGTTTGTGCTCGTGACTCGAGAAGAGTATGACTCCGGAAGTGATGAAGAAGAAGAAACCACAAGTGAAGTGGCCGCTCTTGTTATTTCTACAACTCCATCATCTTCATCACTCTTTGAATCCCCTAATGAGAATATTCCTCAAGTCAATGCCAAGTGCTTCATGGCTAAGGCCTCGGAGGTATCACCTTCTCCCTACTCTAAGACCTCAAATGTATTGTTAAACCATACTAGTCTTAGGGTAGAAGATGAAATTGCCTCCTTGGAAAATTTTATGTCTAACATTCAAGTTGAAACCAAGAAGTACTTTGATCACCTCATGAGCCAATTGGGAGAGGCCCATGAAGCTCTTGAGAAAAAAAGGTGAAATTGAAAGGAGGGATGTGGATGAAATAGCATCCCTCTCCGTGACTCTTGAGGAAGAGCATAATGGTAGAGTTTCCCTTGAAGAGGAACTTGATTCTATTGAAGAGTCATATAATGAACTTGTCTCTAATATTACTAAAGAACGTGAACTTGCAATTGCTAAATATAAAAAGGCTAAAAAGGATAAGGTTGAGTTTGGGGTTGGTCATGACAAACTAACCGAGGAGTCTGAAAAGCTCACCAAGGCTCACAAGGTCTTGGAGAGTCAACACTCTATCCTCAAAGAGTTACATGAACAACTTCAAACTCAACTTAATCAATCTAACAACCCCAGCACTTCTACTTCTTTTTGTGATCATGCAACTATTATTGAGGAAAATTCCAGGTTGAAGGATGAGCTAGCAAGTCTCAAGGGAAAGATCCCTCAAGTTGAGAAGGTTGTGGCCAAGTCCACAAGTGGTTGCTTCTAGACCACAAGTGAGTGCTCCTAGGCCACAAGTTGGCAAGCAAGGTCTTGGCTATGTTGCCGAGAAAAAGAACAAGAAGAAGAAGAACAAGAAGAAGGCCAAACATGTTGATTCGGGTGGTATTGTCATTAGGGACAACACTACTCGTAGCATTCCCGCACAAGATAACAATGTTGCTCCTAGTGGTGGTGTCATGAGGGACAACTCTACTCGTAGCATTTACGTGGGAACTAACAATCCACACTATTTCTTATATGGTGATTATTATGGTGTTGTGCAAGCTAAATATGTTGGTCCCATTGAAGGTTGCACTGAATATACTATTTGGGTTCCAAAGACCCTTGTTTCTAACATGAGGGGACCCTCCTCGGGTCCTAACTCTAGTCAATGATCTCTTGTAGGACTATGCTTCCGGTGGGTCTAAATAGATAATTGATAATGGATGCACTAGTCATATTACCGGAAGCAAAGAACTTGTGATGGAGTTGCGCTCAAATGATATTGATGCAACCGTCACCTATGAAGACAAGTCCAAGTCTAAGGTATCGGGGTTTGGAAAGGTTGTGATTGCTCCTGATATCACTATCATGGACGTCATGCTTGTTGAATCCCTTGGTTACAATTTACTTTCATTCCGTGCTTTAGGGAGGATGGGTTTCTCCGTCTTCTTTGATCCTGATATTGCGGTCCTTTCGAGGAGCAAGACTCTTGACGTTGCATACGTGGGACATGTTGAAAATGAGTTGTTCGTGGTGGACTTTTCGAAGTCTACCAACTCTCAAAGAATGTATCTTTTCGGAAAGGAGGATGTGGGGTGGTTGTGGCATCGCCTCTTATCCCATGTCAACATGAGAACTTTGAAAAGTCTTCATAGAGGTGGCCTTATCCTCGGATAAAAGAAAATGTTTCCTTTTCCAAAGATCGCGTTTATAGGTCGTGTGTTGAAGGAAAGATGCATGATGCCGCCACAAGGCCAAGACTGTTATCTCATCAAAGAGGATCTTGGAGATCCTCCATGTTGATCTCTTTGGTGCCGTGCTCGAGGCAAGTCTTGGAGGCAAGAAGTATTGCTTGGTGATTGTCGATGACTATTCAAGATACACTTGGGTTTATTTCTTCAAGTGCAAGAGTGAGACCCAACAAACTATCATCGACTTCACCAACCAAGTGCAACGTCAACACAGTGTCCAAATCATGGCCATTAGGAGTGACAATGGCTCCAAGTTCAAGAACTACAGTTTGAATGAGTTCCTTAGTGATGAGGCTATTCGTCATCAATATTCGCCACCTACACCCCTCAACAAAATGGTGTAGCCGAGCAGAATGATAGAACTCTATTGGATATGGCAAAGACCATGTTGGCGGAGCATTCTTCTCCCCAATATCTATGGGCCGAGGCCATTTCCACCGCATGCCACTCCTCCAACCGCCTCTACATACGCAAGGGCTTGGACAAGACTCCATATGAGATCCTCACCGGCAACAAACCCTACGTCTCCTACTTCTGTGTATTTGGTTGTAAGTGCTTCTATTTGATCAAGGGTGTTCGTTTGTCTAAATTTCAATCTAAAACTATCGAGGGTATATTTGTTGGTTACGGTGATGAATCCCACACTTTTAGAGTCTTTGACAAAGCCTCACAGATTGTCATAGAATCTTGTAGTGTGGTTTTCGAGAAAAATGATGGCTCCCAAGTGGCGCAGTTTCATGTTTCTAATGTAGTTGTTGCAATGCCTCAAGAAGCCATAGGAAGGATGGGTGTGGGATATTTCCGCCCCGTCGATGGACACCTTATGGCGACTCGAGAAGGACTATGCTCTACTCAAGTGGAGCCCTCCTCTACAATAGAAGAACAAGACACGGATCCAAGTGATGCACCTAACCAAGAACATGTCGAAGACCCTCCTCTCATTGACCAAGTTACTACGCAAGATGCAACCACTCCTATCATTCAAGCTAGTCAAGGTCAAGGCCATGATCAACCTTCCTCATCCCCCTCTCCTCAAGTTGAAGCTAGTGTTGAAGATGTTGTTGATGATGATGATGATCAAGGCCAAATTGGTCAAGACGGGGACCCAAATGATCAAGATGATCAAGTGATTCCTCCTCGCAATAATGAGGATATCGAACCCGTCATGCTAGAAGGATAAAAAGAGCTTTGAAGCAAATTGATGCATCCGACAACAAAGTGTTAGAAGATGTTCAAGCTAGAAGATCCACAAGAAGGCAATTGGCAGACTTTAGTGAGCATCAAACTCACATATCCATGGTGGAACCAAAGAAGGTGTTTGAATATCTTGAGGACTCCGATTGGGTTGAAGCTATGCATGATGAGCTCAATAACTTTGAGCGCAATAAGGTTTGGAATCTAGTTGAGAAGCCCAAAGATTGCCACAATGTTATTGGCACTAAGTGGATATTCAAGAGCAAGCAATATAAGCATGGTATTGTCATAAGGAACAAGGAAAGACTGGTGGCTCAAGGCTACACTCAAGTGGAAGGCATTGACTTTGATGAGACATATGCTACTGTGGCCCGCCTTGAGTCCATCCGTATCCTTCTTGCATATGCATCTTCGCATAATTTCAAGTTGCAACAAATGGATGTCAAAAGTTCTTTCTTGAATGGTCCACCAAAAGAGGAAGTATATGTTAAGCAACCTCCGGGGTTCGAGAACCTCAACTTTCCTAACCATGTCTACAAGCTTGATAAGGCACTCTATGGACGTGCGTGGTATGAGCACCTTAGAGAGTTATTGGAAGACCGTGGTTTTGAAGTTGGGAAGATCGACCCCACCCTTTTCACAAAGAGGGTAAAGGGAGAGCTTTTCATATGCCAACTCTACATGGACGATATTATGTTTGGCTCAACTAACAAGGCTTTTAATAATGAGTCATCAAAGCTTATGACTGACAGGTTTGAGATTTCCATGATGGGAGAGCTTAAATTCTTCCTTGGCTTTGGGATCCAGCAATTGGCTCGTGGGACTTCCATTTCTCAAGCCAAGTTCACCCAAGACATGCTCAAGAGGTTCAATTACCAAGGTGCAAAAGAGAAGCCATATCCTATGCAAGTCAAATGCCACCTCAAGCGCAATCCGGATGGTAAAGATGTGGACCAAAAGTTGTATCGCTCTATGATTGGTTCTTTGCTTTATCTTCGTGCATCTAGACCCGATATCGTCTTCAGTGTAGGTGTGTGTGCAAGGTATCAAGCGGCTCCTAAGGAAAGTCACTTGATGGCGGTCCATAGGATCTTTCGGTATTTGGTTGGTACATCAAGGTTTGGTTTGTGGTACCCAAAGGAGGCACAATTTTCTCTCAAGGTCTACACATACTCGGATTAGTCCGGTGATCAAACTGATAGGAAGTCTACTTCCAGGGCTTGCCAATATCTTGATAGGTCCTTGGTGAGTTGGTCTACCAAGAAGCAAAATTGTATATCTCTCTCCACCGTCGAAGTCGAGTATGTCGCGACCGCTAGTGCTTGCACCCAATTGCTATGGATGAGGCAAACTCTCAAAGAGTATGATGTTCACTTCGATACGGTGCCTCTCATGTGTGACAATGAAAGTTCCATCAAGATCGCTTACAACCCCGTGCAACACACAAGGACGAAGCATATCGAGATTCGTCATCATTTCATCCGGGATCATGTGGCAAGAGGTGATATTGAGCTAGCATATGTCCCCACCAAGGATAATCTCGCGGACATCTTTATGAAGCCTCTTGATGATGCAAGATTCATGTTCTTGAGGAATGAGCTAAATATCATCGATTCTAGGAGTTTGACTTGGAAATCTTGCACACACACCCCTATAGTTGATATGTCTTTGGGTTTAGGTGTAGGCATGGACATAGGGGGGTGTTATCCTAACACATTGGGTTCTCCCTCCCCCCATTATGCCCAAAGCAAAAATTCATTGTTATCTCTCCTTTTCTAATGTTGAATTGTGAGCTTCAATGTCGAGTATTGGCCATGCACCCAAGATATATCTTTGCGGTGACATACCATAATATCTTACATGGTGGCTTAGGCCACCAACCTCTTATCTTGAAGAGTTGGTTGTTGCGTGGTTCTTATTTGTTTTTCATTTGACCTTTTCTCTCTTTGTGAGTCCTTGTTGTCGTTTGGGAAACACACTCTCTCTTTCCTTATTTGAGTTTTGTGTTCCTTGCAAAAGTTTGAGTGTGTAGTACCATCTCAGTTTGAGATCTTATCCCAAGCCTCATGTTCCCCACCCTCAAACAAATTATGCTCTGAAAACTTAAATCCTTTGATCTATCCTCTCGGAAGGAAGGAACCTGGCTAGCGGTACTACCGGGTATCACTGATGGTACTACCGCTACAGGAGCTCGTGCCCAGCACAAACTCCAGGAGCGGTGCTACCTCGCGGTACCATTAGCACCAGGTGGGAGGTACTACCGCTAAGCATAGCGGTACTACCGCTTCGGTCAAAATCCGTGGGGTTAAATACAGATCTGGGAGAGGGAGTTAGCCTTTTACCTCCTCTCTCCCTCATTCATCCCCCACACCGGATCTCGCCGCCTCCGCTCCTTCCATCCGCCGGGGAGGGTTCTCTCCGATGATCGAGTGCTCCTCTCACGCCGGAGGAAGCCCGGGGATCACATACAACCTATTCTTCACGACGGTGAGCTCCGGTAACCCATCCAATCTCCCCCCCTCGAGTAATCTTGTGAGATGAAGTTGTTTAGGGTTCTAGAGATCTCCTAGTATAGAAGTGGTTTGTTGTGTTGCCCAAATGAGTAGATTCCCTAGGACTTCTTGGTGCATTTGTTCTAGATTGGAATCGGTTGTACCTTTAGGTTCCATGGCAGACCCGCCAGCAGCGGTACTACCGCTATGGCTGGGACTACTGGAGACAGCGGTACTACTGTGGCTTCCGGCGGTACTACCACTTCCTAGAACTTTTTGCACTTCAAATTCTTTTGTGAATCTTCTCATAGATCATTTGATTGAAGTTACCTTACCTCATTGCTATCCCCCTTTGCTATCTTAGGTGCATGTGCTAGTGGTTCTAAGGGTGGAGGTCGCAAGCGTGCGGCTAAGAGGACACGAAAGAATCCCGAGGAAGATGAGGCTCCTGCAGTGATGCCTCGAGGTAATTTGACAAGGAGGCAGAGGTCTGTGCTGATGAAGCCTCAAGCTGAAAGGAACAAGTATATTGCCCTCGTGCCAGATGAGCAGTTCCGCAGAGAGAGGAGAACCAACCCCTACACCAAGCCTAGGGATCCTAGGGCTAATGAGTGCTTCTGGACTCGCTTCCAGGAGCGCATATTTTATGAGGAGTACCAGCAGAACAGTAACAAGGTGTTAACCCAATTCTCCATCAATGTGTCGTTCATGAGATCCAAGATGGATTACTTTGGTGAAGCTCTGGAGATTTGTGAGGAGTTTGGTCATCTGGATTTCATTGAGATCAATGAAGAAAATGATGAGCATCTTGTGGGCCAATTCTATGCCACACTTTACTTTCACACTGATGAGAGGAGGATCACATGGGTGACCAAGGATCATAAGTTCTCTGTTTCTTGGGTTGAGTTTGCCACTCTGTTGGGTCTGCAGGATTTTGGGGAGGTTCCTGATGCTTCATTCTCCACTACCTTCTTCCGGGTTCCCTACCCGGAGAAGTCTATGGCTCCTCAGGACATGTATGATCTTTACATCCCGGGCCATGCTATGGTTGGTCTCTCCAAGAATCTGCTGCATGTGTATGACATCCTGCATCGGATCTTCCGGAACACTCTTGCTCCTTGTGTTGGCAACTTCGATCAGATCCATGGTTCTCTCATTCATTTGATGGTCTATACTCATAGGCGTCGCGGTGATGGTCTCAGGATCGATATCATGGATATCATTTGGAATGAGATGTACAACTCTGTGATGAGGAGAAGGGTCCCGGTATTTGTTGCTCTTGTGTTCAGACTCATTGCCACTACTTGGCGTCGTGCTAAGCTTCCCAATGCTCTCTTGGACAATGACAAAGATCTCACTACTCACCGCGTCAAGGAGCTTCGTGTCAAGAAGCACTTTCCTCCTCTGCTTGGTCCTGATGATCTTGGTCCTGACACCGATGGCTCTAGTGATTCTGACTTTGAGATAGAGGGAAGGGCTCAGAGGAATGGGTTTCGCATGTGGATATCTGAGACTCTGAAGAAGGTCTTCTGTCGTCATATTAACATGGAGAAAAAGCTTATCTTGCTCATGTTCATAGCAAGAAGGAACACTAGCTGACTCGTGACAGATTTTCCCATATTGGGGCGCCTGTTTGTCCTCGCTCTGAGAATAGGATCACTGGCTCCAAGGAGTGAAAGTCTAATCATGGTGGATCTTGGGTGGATCCGGACCTTATTGATGATGACACCACTTCTCACGAGCCTTGGACTCGTGGTGACACTGATGATGAAGTGGAAGATGTTAACTCTGAGGACGAGCGTGGTCTCGGGAGTCCTGCAAGCGCCTCTAGCCCGAACGAGTGACCTCCAGGGACGTTAGCATCGTCTCTTCCCTTTTTGGTGCCTTGATGCCAAAGGGGGAGAGAGTTCTATTTAGGGCCGTATTGTCACTTGTTTGGGTTGTGTAAAACTTTAGTGTCTTTGTGGTGTGTCTCGTACTCGTGTTATTTGTGGTGAACCATTTATCTTGTTGGTTTATGGTTTTTATCGTTTTTATCTATTGTGTGGCAAGTGGTACTATTGTTATATCTTTTACTCTTACTAGGTCTCTAAAATATAGGGGGAGCACACATTCTAAAGGTAACAAAAGTTTGTCTCAACAACAAACATTCTTGACGTATCACTTATTCCTCTCAAGAAGTGCTCCACCTAAATTTTAACGACCTCTTAGTGGTGTTGTCATGGAGATTGAAAGTGCATTTGCATTTGATCTCTCATGTGTTTTGGAGTTGATAACAACACGATTAAGTTTCTAACCGTGCGATTAAGTTATTTCAGAAAACATCATCTCGACGCAAAAAGGAAGAGTGCAAAATGCCAAAGCTACCAAAATCAACTCTGTTCAGCGGTAGTACCGGACGCTTCAGCGGTAGTACCGTTCCCTCCAGCGAGCGGTAGTACCGCTGGTAGTACCGCCAATATGAAATTGGCTACTGCATCCAGCGGTACTTCAGCGATACTGGTCCAGTAGTACTCCTCGGACTTAGACGATTGTGGAGCAACACTTCCCACGGCGGTAGTACCGCTCCTTCCAGGAAGCGAAAGTACCGCTGGCAGTACCGGTCAAAGTACCGCCAGGGGATTTTTTCAGACGCTAACCATTACGGTACTAGAGCGGTAGTTCCCTAGTACTACCGCCAGCCACTTCGATTTATTTCGAATTCGTGGCCAGCGGTAGTACCGGTGGGCACTAGCGGTAGTACTTCCGCTGGAAGTACTGTGGTAATTCTGCGGTAGTACCGCCCGCGTCCTATGTCTGGGACCCCTGGGTACCGTGTTGGTTGCTAGTGAGCGGTAGTACCGCTGGCACCAGCGGTAGTACCGCCAGGCGTAAAAAGGGTCAAACGGCTAGTTATGGGGAGGGGGCTATATATACCCCATCCCCTTCTTCTCCAAAGAGTTGCTCGAACCAGCATTGAAGTCAAGCATTTATTGAGCCTCCAAAAGCTAGATCTCTCCCAATCCCTCCACCCAAACTCGTTGATACTTGGAGGATTGAAGGAGAAGTCCCCAATCTACATCTTCACCGAGTCATTCTTCATTTCCCCCTCATTCTGTTGAGGGATGTGGTCAAGGGTTTCCTTGTGGAGAACCTAGACACCATTGCTACACTTGTTGGTGATTGGTGATTGTTGGGAGCCCCCAATTTGGTTGTGGGTGTGTGCCCCAAGATAGTTTGTAAAGGATTCGATTCCCACCTCAAAGGGGATCAATAGTGGATAATGGACTAGGCCTTTGTGACGGGGTTCATCGGAGAATAGGGTGAGGCCTTTTGTGGCGTTGAGTAGGCTTCGTGGCGAGCTCACACCCCTCCAACGAGACGTACTCCCGTAACAAGGAGGAACTCGGGAATACATCGTGTCTCCGTGTGATTTATATCGGTTACCTCGTTCCCTTCCTCCTTTACCCGTGCTTGTATTGTGTTTGTGCTTGTTCTTGTAATACAGGTAAATTCACCATAGTTGCATTATCTAGAGAATTTACCTTTGTGTCAAGGCTAATCTTGAAGAAAATTAAAATTGGTCGTAGCACCTATTCACCCCCCTCTCTAGGTTCCCTTACTATCCGTTCACATCCTTTATCACAGAGTGAGGCGGGGCATCAGAGATGAAAAATCGTGAAGATCATGCGACAGGTGGATACCACGATCACCTCCGGAGTTGCTCAAATCCATATCACCGATTCCATATTCGGATACTGTTAGGGTGTGTTTGTTTGGGAATTTGCTGCATTCCACAGAAAAAATAACCCCAAAGAAACAAACACCCAGCGGTGTCTGTCGAATTTTACCGGAGCAAACTATCGAATAGGCATACAAGGAAAATCACCCCAATGAGTGCTTCCCGCCGCTTCTTCATTTACCGTTGAAAGGGTATGAAAGAAAGGACACGTCGTTTCATTTTATTACACCATAACCTCCACTGCATGCCTCAACCCACCTTGTACCGCCGCGAGAGGAGAGGGTTGCGTATGCTTGCTTGGCTTGTGTCATGCATGACATGGGCAGTAGATGTGTTTGTTTTGTTGCTTCTCTCGTCTATAGACGAACGCGTAGGGCCATGCACCAAAACAAAGTCATTGCATGTGTAAAGGAGAGAAGCCGACCATGGACCAAAACAAAGTCGTATTGAGTCAAAATCAGTGTGTAATTAAACGACATTCCAATGCAATGTTCGAGGCAAGATAACTAGTCCGATGTAATGATAATTAGCAACAATACACAATTCCATATGAAAGTATAGTAAGGGCACCTAGAGGGGGGTGAATAGGTGCTACGACCAATTTGAATTTTTCTTCAAGATTAGGCTTGACATAAAGGTAAATTCTCTAGATAATGCAACTACGGTGAATTTACCTATATGGCAAGAACAAGCACAAACACAAACACAATACAAGCACGAGTAAAGGAGGAATGGAACGAGGCAACCGTTATGAAGCACGTGGAGACATGATGTATTCCCGAGTTCCTCCTTGTTAAGGGAGTACGTCTCATTGGAGGGGTGTGAGCTCGCCACAAAGACCTACTCAATGCCACAAAGGCCTCACCCTATTCTCCGATGAACCCCGCCACAAAGGCCTAGTTCACCTTCCACTATTGATCCCCTTTGAGGAAAGAATCGAGTCCATTACAAACAAGCTTGGGGTACACACCCACAACCAAATTGGGGGCTCCCAACAATCACAAGAATGACCAAGAGTAGCAAGAAGTCTAAGTTCTCCACAAGAGGAAACCTAGACAAGATCCCTCAAGCTAATGAGGGGGAAATGGAAATCCAGTTGGTGAAGATGTAGATCTGAGGCTTATCCTTCAATCTTCCAAGTTTCAACAAGTTTGGGTGGAGGAGATGTAGCTTGGTGGGTGAGCTCAATCAATGGAGCATTTAATTATGGACGAGCTACCCCTTGGAGAAGAAGGGGGTCTTCGATTTATAGGTCCACCATAAACTAGCCGTTTTTCTTGCTGTCGAAGTTCAATCCGGAATGAATCCGTGATTTCCAGAATGAATCTAGCGATTCGGAATAATCCGCAGCAATACGGATCCTAACAGAGGATTTTGCGTTCATGTCGGAATAGCTCCGGAATGGCCCGGAATGATTCTGGATTGTAATAGAAGTTTTCGCAGCAAAGTCGGAATGCATCCAGAATGGATCCAGATCCCGGAATCACCCGGAATGGTTCCGGATCCTAACAGAGGTTTTCACAGTCATTACTGGAATGAATTCGGATGAATCCGGAATAATTCCGGATGACAGTAAAAACCTCTACTTTGAGGAGAAAAATGGCCCCGAACTTTTTCTTCTTCACCATTTCTTTAACACCGCTTTTGTGCTGATAATAGCTATAACCTTTTTGAACAAAGTAGCACACACGGTTAAAACTCATTTATATTGTTAACAAACACAAAAAACTTAGAGATCTCGAAAATGCACTTTCAATCTTCCCCTTTTTTGGTGTTTGATGACAACATAAAGATTCACGGGGATGAACAGGGTGAACATAAAGAGATGGTCTCCAAAATATAGACGGAGCTCCCCCTCGATATGTGTCCCATGAGACACACACTTCATAGGCTTTGCCCCCCTATGTTTTAGACACCAAGCAATCTAAACAAGTTCACAATACATGCATAGGAATATAACAATAACGTAAGCAAGCATGGTTCTAAATATAACAGCATAACCACGGGTAAGAGTGACACAACCAAGTCAGTAAGGTTCCACACACAAATAAAGCAAATGTTTGCAACGGCGAAACGGAAAGAAAACGGAGCACAAGCCTATAAGATCGAAACAAAAGGCAAATGAGACTTGTGCCCCCACCCTTGCGAAACCCGTGATATCCTAATAGGGACTCCTTCTCCCCCTTTGGCATCAACACGCCAAAAAGGAGAAAAAGATTCCAACTAGCGTCCCAAGAGATCACTCGAGGTCTTCATCATCTCTGTGGTACTCCTCTTCATCTTCTTCCTCCTCAGGCTCACGGTCCCCAGCATCATCAAAGTCATCCTGGTTAGACTCCTCTTCATCATCAAAGTCCGCAGGAGGGATCCCAAAGTAGAAATCATCATCATGAATCTCGGGCATCTCAACAAGGAGATAAGGAACAGTAGTGAGATGTGGAGGATCAGTAGGCACTTCAATCCCAGCCTACGGTCAGCATTCTGAATGCGGCGAGAATCCTTGGCTGGCTCCCTAGCCTCATGAGAAATTGCCCTCATGTCAGTGCACATACCGAACATAGCCTTGAAGAACTTGGCAATGCCACTAGAGGGCTGATGCTGAGAACCACCACTCGAGGAACCAGAAGGAGTAGCATGTGACATCTTGGACTTCGCCTTGGTGAACTCAGGGATCTCAGGGCCACGGATGAGGGAAGGCACCATCTTCTTGGACTTAACCACCGGATATTGCTCCATGATTTCATCTCAATATAGGGAGCAAAAGCCGACTTCCTCTTCTCCATCACACCAATGAAAATCTCACGGTAGATGAAATCCATCATATCAATCCTCCGCTGGTTCTGGGGCTTGGTGAACATCATGAGGTTCACCATATAGGCCCTAATAGTTGAGTAATCTCCAGCCTTGATCATGAGAGTGGAGCGGAAGATCTTGGATAGAACATTGAAGTACGGGTACATGTTGGAGTTGAAGGGCCTTGTCTTGCCTTGAACATCAGGAGGGTAATAGAACTCCAAGATGGAGTTATCATACTCCGAGTTGTCATGAACATGGAAACCATGATGACCGTACGTGGCCTTCCACTTGTAGCCCATAGCATCAGCAAACTCACACAGGTTGCTAGAAACCTTCTGATCACCGGTCATCCAAGTCATGGTGCGCACAGCATCACCGGTGCAGTGCACTATGCAATAGAACTGAGCAACCAAGTCCGGACAATACACATTCTCGATCTCCAGGAGTGGTGCAACATTGAGCTTCACCAAGCATTCGTGAACATGATGGAGATCACCATTCTTGTGTGTATGATAGAAATCCATGTCCATCTGAAACTGATCACATACAAGCGGATCCTGAGTGGAATAGAACTCATTCCAAGTCTTGAGCTGTTTTTGGTCCAAAAACGAGGATCTTCACAAGTGGACTCGACATAGCGATATGGGTTCTTCCTCTTGGCAGCCTTCCATTGAGTCACTGCGAAAGCTTTCATGTTCCCTTCAGGCAGCCTCTCAAACAACTCATCCTCATAACCGCTACTGGCACGACTACCAGAACCACGACCCCTGTGAGGGTGAGGACCTCTCCCAGCTGCGGCCTTCCTCTTGGTACCAGTACGGGAGCCACCACCTGTGAATATAAGATGTAGAAGCAGCATGGGATAAGTGCATATGCCAAATGGGGAAACAAACTCCCAAAGTTAGATGAAGTGCAAATTTTCAGAAATTCTGGAGGGATCCGGATTCAATCTGAGATTTCTGGATTCATTCCGGGTGCCAGAATGATTCCGACAGGTCCGGAATTTTTCCGGAACCTCGATCTGACTTGGGATCTCCACGAAAATCCGACCATTTGTCTCAAAAACTTCATCTAACTTGAGGAAAAACGTGGGATAGATCCTAGATGATGATAAGTGATGGCTAAGTGCAGGAAAACATGGATTTGACATGAGTATGAAAGATATAGTCCTAGATTGGAGAGTGTTTAGTCTAGATCTTTGGGGACATGGAAACACATGGTATGAAGATTATCCAAGATAATCATGTTGAGAGGAACTCGAAATCTAGATGAACCCTAGGTGGAGATTGCATCTAGAACGAAAATCAACCAACAAAAGCAAAAACAAAGAGGGGCCAATCCAAATACCTTCCATGGGGGGAGTCCTTGTCCAAGAGGGGATCAAAAATCCCTTCCTAGGGCAACGGGGACGAGATCTGCGAGTTTTGGTGGCTAGGGCACGGGAGGAGGAGAAAATGTGGAAAAGGAAACTGCTCCCGTGCATGCACGACCTTATATAGGCGGAAAACTGCCAGTCCCGGAATGGTCCGAAGCGAATCCGGCCG
Source organism: Alopecurus myosuroides (assembly GCA_028641055.1). Classification (NCBI taxonomy): domain Eukaryota; kingdom Viridiplantae; phylum Streptophyta; class Magnoliopsida; order Poales; family Poaceae; genus Alopecurus; species Alopecurus myosuroides. The sequence continues at coordinate 140,328,443 of CM054061.1, read as the reverse complement.
GCCTGAAATTATTCCGGAAGTCCTGGATTGATTCCGACTGGGTCGGAAATCGAGCACTTCTTGATTAATTCCGTCCTACTCGAATAGATCCGAGATTCTTGGATTCGTTCCGGATTTGACCAGAAAAAGACAGTGAGAAACAACTAGGAACAATGTGTCTTAGTGAGGAGTAAGGAAAATGCATAAAGATGAAAAAGGGAGATAATAGGGCAGCAAGGTAACACAAGGGGTTAGAATTTCCTAGTCTTACTCCTTGGAAAAGACACAAACAAGATGAAAATAGCGACAAGGAGTAATGTTAGGAGAAACAAACATAAGCTTGAGAAACTCAAATGCAATCAACGAAGAACCAACTCTTCACAAAGAAGAGGTTGGCGGCCTAAGCCACCATGTAAGAGATCATGGTATGACAGCGCGAAGATATATCTTGGGTGCATGGCCAATACTCGACATTGAAGATCACAATTCAACATTAGAAAAAGAGAGATAACAATGATTTTTTTGCTTTGGGCATAATGGGGGGAGGGAGAACCCAATGTGTTAGGATAGCACTCCCTCTATGTCTATGCCTACACCTAAACCCAAACACATATCAACTATAGGGGTGTGTGCAAGATCTTCAAGTCAAACTCCTAGAATTGATGATATTTAGCTCATTCCTCAAGAACATGAATCTTGCATCATCAAGTGGATTCGTGAAGATGTCCGCGAGATTATCCTTGGTGGGGACATATACTAGATCAATATAACCTCTTGCCACATGATCCCAGATGAAACGATGACGAATTTCGATATGCTTTGTCCTTGTGTGTTGCACGGGGTTGTAGGCGATCTTGATGGCACTTTCATTGCCACACATGAGAGGCACCTTATCCAAGTGAACGACATACTCTTTGAGGGTTTTCCTCATCCATAGCAATTGGGTGCAAGCACTAGCGGCCGCCACATACTCGACTTTGGCGGTGGAGAGAGATATACATTTTTGCTTCTTGGAAGACCAACTCACCAAGGACCTACCATGAAATTGTCAAGCCCCGAAAGTAGACTTCCTATCATCTTGATCACCAGCCCAATCTGAGTCCGTGTAATCCTTGAGAGAAAATTGCGCCCCCTTTGGGTACCACAAACCAAACCTTGAGGTATAAACCAAATACCGAAAGATCCTATGGACCGCCACCAAGTGGCTTTCCTTAAGAGCCGCTTGATACCTTGCACACACACCTACACTCAAAACGATATCGGGCCTAGATGCACAAAGATAAAGCAAAGAACCAATCATAGAATGATACAACTTTTGATCCACATCTTTACCATCTTGATGGCGCTTGAGGTGTCATTTGACTTGCATAGGAGATGGCTTCTCTTTTGCACCTTGGTAATTAAACCTCTTGAGCATGTCTTGGGTGTAATTGGCTTGAGAAATGAAAGTCCCACGACCAATTGCTTGATCTCAAAACCAAGGAAGAATTTAAACTCTCTCATCATGGGCATCTCAAACTTGTCAGTCATAAGCTTTGAGAACTCGCCCTTAAAAGCTTGGTTAGTTGAGCCAAAGATAATATCGTCCACATAGAGTTGGCATATGAAAAACTCTCATTTTACCTTCTTTGTGAAAAAAAGGTGGGGTGGATCTTCCCAACTTCAAAACCACGGTCTTCCAACAACTCTCTAAGGTGCTCATACCATGCACGTGGTGCTTGTTTAAGTCAACAGAGCGCCTTATGGAGCTTGTAAACATGGTTAGGGAAGTTGGGGTTCTCGAACCCCGGAGGTTGCTTAACATATACCTCCTCTTTTAGTGGACCATTAAAAAAAGCACTTTTGACATCCATTTGTTGCAACTTGAAATTATGCGAAGATGCATCTGCAAGAAGGATACGGATAGAATCAAGGCGAGCCACGGGAGAGTAGGTCTCATCAAAGTCAATGCCTTCCACTTGAGTATAGCCTTGAGCCACCAATCTTTTTGTGTTCCTTATGACAATACCATTCTCATCTTGCTTGTTCTTGAATATCCACTTAGTGCCAATAACATTCTGGCAATCTTTGGTCTTCTCAACTAGGTTCCAAACTTTATTGCGCTCAAAGTTATTGAGCTCATCATGCATAGCTTCAACCCAATCGGAGTCCTCGAGAGATTCAAACATCTTCTTTGGTTCCACCATGGATATGTGAGCTTGATGCTCACTAAAGTTTGCCAATTGACTTATTGTGTATCTTTTGGTTTGAATATCTTCCAACACTTTGTTGTCGGAAGAATCAATATGCTTCAAAGCTCTTCTAATCCTTCTAGCACGATGGGCTTCGATCTCCTCATTATTGCGAGGAGGAATCACTTGATCATCTTGATCATTTGGGTACCCGTCTTGACAAACTTGATGGCCTTGATCATGATCATCATAATCATCATCAACAACAACACCACTTGCTTCACCTTGAGGAGAGGAGGATGAGCAAGGTTGATCTTGGCCTTGACTAGCTTCAATGGTAGGAGCGGTTGCATCTTGCGTAGTAACCTGGTCAATGAGAGGAGGGTCTCCAACATGTTCTTGGTTAGGTGCATCACTTGGCTCCTTGGATTGTTCTTATATTAAAGAGGATGGCTCCACTTGAGTAGAGCATAGTCCTTCTCGAGTCGCCATAAGGTGTCCCTCGATGGGGCGGAAAAATCCCACACCCATCCTTCCTATGGCTTCTTGAGGCATTTCAACATCTACATTACAAACATTAAATTGCTCCACTTGGGAGCCATCATTTTCCTCGAAAATCACACTACAAGATTCTATGACAATCTGTGAGGCTTTGTCAAAGACTCTATAAGTGTGGGATTCGTCACCGTAACCAACAAATATACCCTCAATATTTTTAGATTGAAATTTAGACAACCGGACACCCTTGATCAAATAGAAGCACTTACAACCGAATACACGGAAGTAAGAGACGTTGGGTGTGTTGCCGGTGAGGATATCATATGGAGTCTTGTCCAAGCCCTTGCAGATGTAGAGGCGGTTGGAGGAGTGGCATCCGGTGGAAATGGCCTCGACCCAAAGATATTGGGGAGAAGAATACTCCACCAACATAGTCCTTGGCATATCCAATAGAGTTCTATTCTTCCGCTCGGCTACACCATTTTGTCGAGGGATGTAGGTGGCGGAATATTGATGACGAATACCCTCATCACTAATTAATTCATTTAAAGTGTAGTTCTTGAACTCGGAGCCATTGTCACTCTTAATAGCCATGATTTGGACATTGTGTTGACGTTGCACTTGGTTGGTGAAATCGATGATAGTTTGTTGGGTTTCACTTTTGCACTTGAAGAAATAAACCCAAGTTTATCTTGAGTAGTGATCGACAATCACCAAACAATACTTCTTGCATCCAAGACTTGCCTCGGGCACGGCACCAAAGAGATCAACATGGAGAAGCTCCAAGATCCTCTCCGATGAGATAATAGTCCTGGCCTTGTGGGAAGCATCATGCATCTTTCCTTCAACACACGACCTACAAACGCGATCTTTGGAAAAGGAAACATTTTCTTTTAGTCCGAGGATATGGCCACCTTTGTGAAGACTTTGCAAATTTCTCATGTTGATATGGGATAAGGGGCGATGCCACAACCACCCCACGTCCGCCTTTCCGAAAAGACACATTGATTGAGAGTTGGTGGACTTTGAAAAGTCCACCACGAACAAATCATTTTCAACATGTCCCACGTATGCAACGTCAAGAGTCTTGCTCCTAAAAAGGACTACAATATCAGGACCAAAAAAGACGGAGAAACCCATTTTCCCTAAAGAACGAACTGAAAGTAAATTGTAACCAAGGGATTCAACAAGCATGACGTCCACGATAGTGATATCAGGAGCAATCACAACCTTGCCAAACCCCGATACCTTAGACTTGGACTTGTATCCATAGGTGACGGTTGCATCAATATCATTTGGGCGCAACTCTGACACAAGTTCTTTGCTTCCGGTCATATGACTAGTGCATCCACTATCAATTCTCCATTTAGACCCACCGGAAGCATAGTCCTCTGAGGCCTTAGCCATGAAGCACTTGCCATTGGAGTGAGGATGATTATCATTGGGGGATTCAAAGAGTGATGAAGATGATGGAGTTGTAGCAATAGCAATAGCAGCCACTTCACTTGTGGTTTCTTCTTCTTCATCACTTACGGAATCATACTCCTCTTGAGTCATGAGCACAAACTTGGTGGGAGTCTTCTTGTTGAACGGTTTCCTCTTGAAATGAGGCTTCTTGTACTCAACCTTGGACTTGTCCTTGCGAATGATCTTGCCACCATGATGTTCTCTATTCTCAAAGGGGCACTCCGCAATGAAATGGTGCTTATCTTGAAAATTGAAGCAAGACCTCACCCTTTGAGTCCCTTCGTTGCCATAGCGAGACTTGGTCTTCTCCTCAACATATGCCTTGGCGTTGGATGGATTCTTCAAAACTTTTGCACGGTAAGAGCAATGACATCTTTGAGCACGGGGTCATACTCTTGATCCTTCAATGGAGCGAAGCCCTCAAAGAAATCTTCTTCATACTCAACCTCCCTTGACACAACCTTGGCCTTCAAAGCAACCGATGCCCCTTTGTGCATTCCAAGAGCTCTAGTAGGGTTGTCAAGAGCATTTTTGGTTTACCTTGATAGGAGCACACTGCTTGCATCACTTGGGTTGAGGTAAAGTATGCAAAGTCATGTCTTCCTTGAATGCTCTTCAAGTTCGTGGGCTCAAAAGGCATGAGAGAAATCATGTACTTCCTTTTGATTCAAGCATCATCAATGTACTTGGCACCAACATTGTTGAATGCGGTGGCAGGTGTCTTGAGCCTTCGGTACATGTCTTCATGGCTCTCACCATCATGCATATAGAACCCTTCGGCCTCATTGCTCAAGGCATAATACCTATTCCTTTTCTTACTCTCATTGCCCACAAACATGATGATAATAGCGTCCCATGTTTCCTTGGCGGTGGAATATTGTTGAAGATGAGGCATGTGGTTAGGACCCACGGCTTGTTGAATGGTTGACAAGGCGGTGTATTTGAGTTGACAATCTACGGATTCTCTTCTTGTCAAGTTCTTGGGGTCATGTGGATTGTATCCATCTCGAGTGACTCTCCAAAGTTCTATACAAGAAGAGTTCAAGTGAGTTTCCATGTAATATTTCCAGTCACCAAAAGAATGTGCATACATTTTAGGAGGTTCTCCTCTAGGAATTATATGGGGATGTGGGACGGGAGGGTTGGGCGAATAGTGTCCTTCGATGGCATGGAATCCTCCTTTTCCTTCCGTACCCTTATCGGTGGAGTTCTTAGAGGAAACGTCTTTAGGTGGTCCATGATAATCTCTAACGTATCTATAATTTCTGTTGTTCCATGTTGATATTATGCCAATTGCTACATGTTTTCCTACATTTTCCGGGACTAACCTATTAACAAGATGCCAAGTGCCAGTTCCCTGTTTTCTGCTGTTTTTTATTTCAGAAAAGTTGTTCTGGAAATATTCTCGGAATTGGACCCCACAAATCCCAAAGTTCCTATTTTCTTTGGAAGCATCCAGAAGTCCCGAAGAGCCCCCGAGGGGGGCCACAGGGTGGCCACACCATTGGGTGGCACGGGTCCCCCTGGCCGCGCCACCTGGCCACCCCCCGACATCGCCCTTTCGCCTATTTATACTTCCCCGAGGGAAAACCCTAAGGGAATCGACTTTTTCCACAAAATACATCCGTAGCTCCGCCGCCGCCCCGACAAGTTTCGAGGGACAGATCTCTGTTCTGGCACCCTGCCGGGACGGGGAAGTGCCCCCCAGAACTATGTCCATCGACTCCACCGACATCTCCATCGCCGTTGCTGTCTCCTATGATGAGGAGGGAGTAGTTCTCCCCCGAGGCTGAGGGCTCTACCGGTAGATATGTGGTTCATCTCTCTCTCCCATGGTGTGATCTATATGTGATCGTGAGCTTTGTAATCTAGTTGAATAAGTAGATGTTACCCTTCATCTTGTGCTACTCAAGTGTTTTATTAATATGAACTTTAGTAATATGAACCATGTGAATTTATTATTTCGATTGCACTAACGTTGCTAATGAAGATTGTGAGAAGTTTGGTGTGAAGGAAGTTTTCGAGGGTCAAGAGAAGAGGATGATATGACGTGATCAAGAAGAGTGAAGAGTCTAAGCTTGGGGATGCCCCGGTGGTACATCCCAGCAAATTCCAAGAAGACTCAAGTGTCTAAGCTTGGGGATGCTCAAGGCATCCCCTTCTTCATCGACAATTTATTAGGTCACTTCTAGTGAAACTATATTTTTATTCAGTCACATCTTATGTGTTTTACTTGGAGCGTATTTTTCCCCCCAGTATGTTTGGTTTTCTTTGCTGTAATAAATAGTTGGATCCTAGCATATTTTTTAGGAGAGAGACACGCTCCCCTTTTTCGTTAGAATACTCTTGTGCTTCACTTATATTTGTTGAGTATTCATGCTTAGATATTTTAGTGCTTCCAGCTCTTGTTTTGCATGCATCCTTTGTCCAGAGCTGTTAGCTTTTGTAGTTAGGTGGTTCTCATATGTGTGTTTTCTTGTAAATAGGAATTCTATTGTGATAGTTGGTATAGTGGAAAAGATTGCATGGTCTTGTAGATCACTAAACTGCCTCACTTGAATCATTGATCTTTTTGTTTCTTGTTTTCACTAGTTAGGCTTATTTTTACTTATTCCTTGTTTTTATATTTACTAGTTAGACTTAATGGAAAACAACAAAAATATGAGAGAGATTTATAATATTTATCTTGAGTTAGGACAAGAAGTGTTTGAAGAGAAAATTTAAAAACCTATGGAACTTTACTTGCATTCTAGTGGCGATGTTATTAGTATGAACTCTTTAAATACCAATATTGCTAATGCTATGGAAAAGTCTAAGCTTGGGGAAGCTAGTTTTGATGAATATGATATTTTTAGTCCCCCAAGTTTTGAGGAGGAAAATTTCTTTGATGATACTTTGCCTCCAATATATGATGATTATAATGATTGTGGTATTCTAGGTCCACCTACTATGAATGTTAAATTTTATTGTGATCATGATATGCCTTCTATATATGATGTTTACAATGATGAATATGATATTTTAAGTCCACCTACTATTAAGGAAAAAATTAATTATGATTACAATATGCCTTCTATATTTAATGATATAGTGATGAGAATAATAATGATAGCTATTTTGTTGAATTTTCTCCCACTACTATTAATAATAATGACTATGCTTATGTGGAGAGTATTAATTCTTTTATGCATGTGGCTCATGATAAGAATGTTTTATGTGATATATATATTGTTAATTTTATTAATTATGCTACTGAAACTTATTATGAGAGAGGGAAACATGATTTTATGCCTCTAAAAAATATTAAGTTTCCCCTCTTTATGTTGAAATTTTTGATGTTGCACTTATTTCGTGTTCCTGTGCTAGTCACTTTGTGCTTCGCTGACTTGTTTTTCTACAAGATTATTTTCCATAGGAAGTGGGTTAGACTTAAATGTGTTTTATATTGTTTCTTGATGCTCTCTTATTGTGCTTCAACTCTTATTCTTATGTGAGTATCTGTTAAAAATCATTGTGCCTAGCTGAAAGGCATTAAAAGAAAAGCGCTTGCGGGAGACAACCCGTTTTATTTCTCCGTTTTCAACCCGTTTTCCGTTGTTTATTTTATTTTTATTTGCACATGGGTGTTGTATATTTACTTAGAAACCCCTCTGTATCTTTTCTTTTGTGTCTTTGTTGAGCCAAATAAAGCCTCTAGTGGAAAGTTGAGACTATATTTCGGATTTCTGCGCAGGAAACAGATTTCTGCTGTCCACTGTTAAATTCGTATAAAATCACAAAAAAATCAAAATGAACTGAGTTTTTTTGTGCGTCATCCTGGGATATATACGCAACTTTTCTTAGTTTACCACTCTTTGATTTGAGCAATGTAGGATTTTCTAAAAAAATCATATTTACTTGCTATTCTGTTTTAACAGATTTCTGCTAATAATTGCATTTGCCTCTTAATCTCTTTCTTTTGGTGTTATTTTGAGAAAAATAGTTTTAAAAGAAGTTGTGACAGTAGCTAATGTGTTTATGAGTGTTAGGATTGTGTTGAAACCGAACCATGTGAATTTATTATTTCGAGTGCACTAACGTTGCTAATGAAGATTGTGAGAAGTTTGGTGTGAAGGAAGTTTTCGAGGGTCAAGAGAAGAGAATGATATGACGTGATCAAGAAGAGTGAAGAGTCTAAGCTTGGGGATGCCCCGGTGGTACATCCCAGCAAATTCCAAGAAGACTCAAGTGTCTAAGCTTGGGGATGCTCAAGGCATCCCCTTCTTCATCGACAATTTATTAGGTCACTTCTAGTGAAACTATATTTTTATTCAGTCACATCTTATGTGTTTTACTTGGAGCGTCTTTTTTTCCCCAGTATGTTTGGTTTTCTTTGCTGTAATAAATAGTTGTATCCTAGCATATTTTTTTAGAAGAGAGACACGCTCCTCTTTTTCGTTAGAATACTCTTGTGCTTCACTTATATTTGTTGAGTATTCATGCTTAGATATTTTAGTGCTTCCAGCTCTTGTTTTGCATGCATCCTTTGTCCAGAGCTGTTAGCTTTTGTAGTTAGATGGTTCTCATATGTGTGTTTTCTTGTAAATAGGAATTCTATTGTGATAGTTGGTATAGTGGAAAAGATTGCATGGTCTTGTAGATCACTAAACTGCCTCACTTGAATCATTGATGTTGTTTTGAGATATTAATTTGATTAATGGATAAACGGAAGGACTAGTAAGTAGAAACTTTTAATGGTTGGTCTAAGAAATTTGAAGTCCCGAAGAGCCCGGGAGGGGGGCCACGGGGTGGCCACACCATAGGTTGGCGCGGGTCCCCCTGGCCGCGCCACCTGGTGGTGTCGGCCCCCTGGCCACCCCCCGGCATCGCCCTTTCACCTATTTATACTCCCCAGAGGGAAAACCCTAAGGGAATCAACCTTTTCCACAAAATACATCTGTATCTCTACCGCCGCCGACGACAAGTTTCGGGGGACAGATCTCTTTTCTGGCACCCTGCCGGGACGGGGAAGTTCCCCCGGAACCATCTCCATCGACTCCACCGACATCTCCATCACCGTTGATGTCTCCTATGATGAGGAGGGAGTAGTTCTCCCCCGAGGATGAGGGATCTACCGGTAGCTATGTGGTTCATCTCTCTCTCCCATGGTGTGATCTATATGTGATTGTGAGCTTTGTAATCTAGTTGAATAAGTAGATGTTACTCTTCATCTTGTGCTAATCAAGTGTTTTATTAATATGAACTTTGGAGTCACCTTGTCCCGCATTGTGAAGGTGACAGTGTGCACACCGTGTGTGTCTCCTCTATGAATTGTGGTGTTTGTCTATTACCTTCTAGGGCGCTCATAGTGACAGCGTGGGGCTAACTAGACATGGGAATGCTTACTTTAAGGAATGCTTTTTGCAGCCCTACGCAATGATTAGTGTTTGTTATCCAACCGGAGAGGGTTAAGAGTAGCATAGTGAAGAGAAGATATTTAGGTATTCAATTATGTGATCATTGTTGAGAGTGTCCACTAGTGAAAGTAGGATCCCTAGGACTTGTTTCCAAGCATTGAAACACCGTTTCCGCCTGTTCTGCTACATGTTTGCTTGCTGCCATATTTATTTCAGATTGGTATTATTACTTATAACCATCCATATTACTCGCATTTCACTATCTCTTCGCCGAACTAGTGCACCTATATACCTGACAAGTATATTGGGTGTGTTGGGGACACAAGAGACTTCTTGTATCTTAATTGCAGGGTTGCTTGAGAGGGATATCTTTGACCTCTACCTCCCTGAGTTCGATAAACCTTGTGTGATCCACTTAAGGGAAACTTGCTGCTGTTCTACAAACCTCTGCACTTGGAGTCCCAACACTGTCTACAAGAATAGAAGCGTGCGTAGACATCAAGATCTTTTCTGGCGCCGTTACCGGGGAGGTAAGGTAAAAGGTACTCACATCCTCGGGTGTGAGTGCTCGGAGTTATTTCCTTTAGATTCTGCAATTATATCTTTTTGTTTCTTGTTTTCACTAGTTAGGCTTATTTTTACTTATTCCTTGTTTTTATATTTATTAGTTAGACTTAATGGAAAACAACAAAAATATGAGAGAGCTTTATAATATTTATCTTGAGTTAGGACATGAAGTGTTTCAAGAGAAAATTTAAAAACCTATGGAACTTTATTTGCATGCTAGTGGCAATGTTATTAGTATGAACTCTTTAAACACCATATTGCTAATGCTATGGAAAAGTGTAAGCTTGGGGAAGCTAGTTTTGATGAATATGATATTTTTAGTCCCCCAAGTTTTGAGGAGGGAATTCTCTTTGATGATACTTTGCCTAAAATATATGATGATTATAATGATTGTGGTATATGACAAGAACAAGCACAAACACAATACAAGCACGAGTAAAGGTGGAAGGAACAAGGTAACCGATATGAAGCACGCGGAGACACGGTGTATTCCCGAGTTCCTCCTTGTTAAGGAAGTACGTCTCATTGGAGGGGTGTGAGCTCGCCACAAAGGCCTCACCCTATTCTCCAATGAACCCCGCCACAAAGGCCTAGTTCACCTTCCACTATTGACCCCCTTTGAGGAGGTAATCGAGTCCTTTACAAAAAAGCTTGGGGCACACACCCACAACCAAATTGGGGGCTCCCAACAATCATAAGAATCACCAATAGTAGCAAGAAGTCTAGGTTCTCCACAGAGGAAATCCTAGACAAGATCCCTCAAGCTGATGAGGGGGAAATGGAAATCCGGTTGGTGAAGATGTAGATCCGGGGCTTCTCCTTCAATCCTACAAGTTTCAACAAGTTTGGGTGGAGGAGATGGGATATCTAGCTTGGTGGGTGAGCTCAATCAATGGATCATTTAATTCTGGACGAGCTACCCCTTGGAGAAGAAGGTGGTCTTCTATTTATAGGTCCACCAAAAACTAGTCGTTTTTCTTGCGGTCGAAGTTCAATCCGAAATGAATCAGGCCATCCAGAATAATCCGAAGCAATCTGGATCCTATAAGCGGATTTTGCGCTCATGTCGGAATGGCTTCGGAATGGCCCGGAATGATTCCGGATTGTAACAGAAGTTTTCGCGGCAAAGTCGGAATGCATCCGGAATGGATTCGAATCCCGGAATCACCCGGAATGGTTCCGGATCCTAAGAGAGGTTTTCACGGTCATTCCAGAATGAATCCGGAATCATTCCGGGTGACAGTAAAAACCTCTACTTTGAGCAGAAAAACGGCCCAGAACTTTTTCTTCTTCACCATTTCTTTGACACCGCTTTTGTGCTGATAGAAGTTGTAACCTTTTTTAACAAAGTAGCACACACGGTTAAAAGTAATTTATGCTGTTAACAAACACACAAAACTTAGAGATCTCGAAAATGCACTTTCATCATCTCTCATGGGATTTCAGACAATTTATTAGTTCACAGCCATACGATGATGCGTGTGAACACACGTTCGTTGGGAGACCCCAACATGAAGGTATGAAGAGTGCAGCAGCAAGTTTTCCCTCAGAAAGAAACCAAGGTTGAATCGACCAGTAGGAGGAATGAGTAACTTCATAAGGTTGAAGCAGCTGAGATGGCAGGGCGCACTACCGGTTCAGAAGCAACGTGGAACGTACACAACACAATCAAATCACTTTGCCCCAACGAAGCAGTGAGGTTGTCAATCTCACCGGGTTTTCTCAACACAAAGAGGTTAAACGAATGGTGTGGAAAACAGTAGAAGAACAGTATGAAAGCAGTAGCAACAGTATGAAAACAGTGTGAAAGCAGTATGAAAGTAGTGTGTGTATTATCATTATGAGAAAATGGACCGGGATCCATAGTTCACTAGTGGCGTCTCTCCGTGAAAGATAAATAACATGTGTGGTGAACAAATTACAGTTGGGCAACTGACAGAAATGAAGGTTGCACCGTAGTGCATATGCAAGACATAAATATTACTATGTGATTCATGCGGGCATTACAACAAAATGCATAGACCGTCATCAAACTGCATCCATGACTAATAATCCACCCTCCGAATATCATCCGAAGAAACGTTGGGTATTAAGTTGCAAGCAACAGATTATCGCAGTAAGCAAAGTGTGTAATGTAAACAATGTAAACTAGGTAAACACCGTTGTTTTCTCCCTAATGGCAACAACACATCCTCCATCCATCACGTTTCTATCACTCGAGCACAGATGCAAAGGAATCATGAACCCACTATCGAGCATAAATACTCCCTCTTGGAGTTACTAGCATCTACTTGGCCAGAGCATCTACTAATAACAGAGAGCATGCAAGATCATAAATAACATATGCATGAAGATAACATGATAGATTAATAATCAGAAGACATGGCATTCAACATTCATCAGATCCCAGCAAACACAACATGTAGCATTGCATAAAGATGATCTCGGTCATGTAGGGCAGCTCACGAGATCTAAACATGAGGTGCAAAGTGGAGAGAACAACCATCTAGCTACTGCTATGGACCCGTAATCCAGGGATGAACTACTCATGCATCACTTCGGAGGAGGGCATGGTGGTGTATACCCCTCCGGTGATGAATTCCCCTCCCGACATGGTGCCGAGGAGAGCTCCAGAACCTTCCCCATCTCGGGATGACGATGACGGCGGCCTCGGGTGTTTCTCGGGACGAAGTGGTATATTTCTAGGGTTGACGTATCGGGGGTATAAATAGGCGAAAGGGAAAAGGCGATGGAGGCCCCGGGGCCCACACCACCCCATGGCGCGACAAGGGGGCGCCGCCCTATGGTGTGGCCCCCTATGGCCCCTCTCCTAGCCTCTTCGGGACTCCGTGAAACCTTCGAGAATTCTAGGACCTCCGGACATCGAATTTTCCAATTCCGAGAATATTTCCAGAACGACTCTTCTGAAACTAAAAACATCACAAAACATGGAACTGGCTTTGTGGCATCTTGTCAATAGGTTAGTCCGTAAAATCGATAAAAATGACATAAAGTGTATAGCATACATGTACAAAACAACATGGAACATCAGAAATTAAGGATACTTTTATGACGTATCAACATCCCAAGCTTAGTTCCTACTCGTCCTCGAGTAGGTAAACGATAAAAACACATAATTTCTGAGGTGACATGCTACCAACATAAACTTGATCATCAATAATGTAAAAGCATCAGTAAGCTAACATCATAGAACTTCAACACAAGCATGATAAATAAAATTTTAAAAATAAAGCATAGCAATCACCTTGCATCGTGAGAAGTAACACAAACAAAATATCATTAATAACAATGCAACAAAAGATATACGTTTGTTTCAAGCATAGAGATAACATGGCAAAGTGATATTCCGCTAGTCCCTAAGAGTGGGACAAAACATAAATGCCAGGACACCTTCAAAGTTCATGAGTAAGACTAGAACAAATAATTAGAGAACAAGCAATAACACATCATGAATCAATTAATAATGTTTATGGGACAAATGCACATAAAACTCAGAATGGCAACTATGCTCTCTCAACTGTGCATAAAGTTAGAAGATGGAGACTCAACATAAAAGTAAAAGAAAGGCTCTTCGTAGAGGGAAACATGGATCAACTCATGTGTTAGAGCTTTTTATTTTATTAAACATAGGTATAAAATGTTTGACACTCCTCCCATCCATCTTACACAAACCATGGCTAACCGAATCCTCGGGTGCCTGCCAACATACCGTGGAGGAGTGTCTATATTTTTAGAGAGGTGTATGCTTATGTCAACGAATGGTAAACAGAAACTACAGTACGTCATAAGCCAACTAGACTTCACAAGAGCGGCTCCGATAGAAGGACGCATCTGGGTAGAAGGTCATCCCTCTTTCTCTTTTTTCACACAATTATGCTTTAACTGATAAATCAGGGACAAAAATAGTGAAGCGGGTTTGTTGTTATTAATTTGGGGTTGGGCACCCCACTGCTAGCTCTTCTATCATTGGATAAGCGGATGAAGCCACTAGTCCAGGGTGTGAAATTCCAATCAACAAGTGATATAAAGGTTATCTATTTACGTCCTCATGAGCTAAAACAGGAGCACAAAATAGGAGTAATTTTGAAAGTTTTAAAGGTAACACATGAGCAATTTACTTTGGAGTGGCGGTTAAATACCACATGTAGGTAGGTATGGTGGACACATTTGGAAAACTTTGGTTTTTGGGAGTTGGATGCACAAGTAGAGCTCATACTCAGTACAGGTGGAGGCTAGCAAAAGACTGGTAGCGACAAATCAAGAGAGCATAAGAGCCATAATCATGCATAGTGACATAAACATCATTAATCAAAGCATAAGTGGTACCACAAGTTGAAAAACTAAATGATCATAGAGGCTACAAGTGACTGGTTCATAGTCATAAACATGGTGTGAGCATGCGCCAAGTCAACCAAATAAAACATTCAAAGGAGAACACCACAAATTTATGCTTCAATATGACAAGAACAACTCATGATTCTTTCAATGGCACATTAAACACTCTCAGCTATTTGAGACTAATCATGCTACTAAATAACCACTAGGATTTAGAATTTAAATAACATCTAGAATGACATGAAAAATTCTAGCCACCGTCTATACAAGCTTCTACTTGCATCGTTATAAATTCTACTTCAAGCAGCAGTTTCTTATCCCAACAAGCACCATAGAAAAAATGCTTTAACAAAAACTCTCTGAATGCTACAGCAAGCAAACATTAGAGTACTCACACAACACTACTAAAACTAACAGCTCTAAACAAGAGATGCAATGAAAAAAAGAGCTAAAACAAGATTTTTTCAGTAGCTAGAAGAAAAATAAAAATACTAGCATGACAAGTATTCAAACGAAAAAGTGGAGCGTTGATACGTCGAAAACATATCTCCTTTTCCAAACAGTTTTCCTATTGTTTGCCTCTAAACTTGTGTGTTTTGAATGCAACTAACACAGACTAACGCTGTTTTCAGCAGAATTACTTTGGTGTCTCGTTTTTGTGCAGAAAAATCAACTTTCGAGAAATTTCCTAGAAAAGACCCCATTGGCCCTAAAACACCAGAAGACCCCGGGAGCCAGAAGTAGACCCGGAGAGGGTCTAGGAGGTGGCCAAACCCCCCCGGCGTGCCCTCCCTAGGCCGCGCCAGCAGGTGGTGTGGGCAACTCCCACACCCCCTCGGTCTCCCCTTTCGACTACAAATAGCCTTCAACCCTAAAACACGAGGGGGTTCGATATTTTTTCAGAAAGAAGTCCGTATCTCCGCCACCACCCTGATGGTGCAGCTCTTGCACTCGTTGGGATACCCCAAGAGGAGGGTGTGATGAGCACAGCGGTAGGAGTTTTCTCCTTAGTTAAGAACCAAGGGTATCAATCCAGTAGGAGAAAGAGGACTTTCGGAAGGTTGATGCCACTGACGGTGGTGATAGCGCTTCACCGGTGTCAGCAACAACATGGTACCTACACACAACCCAACCAAAATACTTTGTCCCAACGGTACAGTGAGGTTGTCAATCTCACCAGTCTTGCTGAAAACAAAGATTAGACGTATAGTGTGGAAAATGATGTATGCTTGCAGTATGTAAACAGGGCGGGAAATTGTTGTGGTTTGTTTAACAATGTGGAAAATGGACCGGGGTTCATAGGTTCACTACTGGTGTCTCTCCAAAAAGATAAAATGCTGGGTGAACAAATTACAGTTGGGCAATTAACAAATAGAGGTTGCACCGTAGTGCACAATATAACATGATGATTACTATGATATTTAGTGCGGGCATTACAACAATATACATAGACCGAAATCCATCTGCATCTATGACTAATAATCCACCCTCAGGTTATCATCTGAACCCCCTTAGGTATTAAGTTGCAAGAAATAGATAACTGCATTAAACAAAGTGTGTAATGTAAGCAATGATTATGCACGCAGGCACTCTCACCGTTGTTTTCTCCCTAATGGAAACAACACAACCTCCCCCTTCATGTTTCTGTCACTCGAGCAAGGTGGTGGACGAGGCATGAACCCACTATCAAGCATAAATACGCCCTCTTGGAGTCACTAGCAACTACTTGGCCAGAGCAACCACTAGCAACGGAAAGCAAGCAAGATCACAAATAACATATGCAATAAAGCCTATAATCAACTTGGCATAAGTTCAATATTCATAGGATCCCAACAAACACAGCATATAGAATTACATAAGATCAATCTCGATCATGATAGGCAGCTCACGAGATCTAAACATGGAGGCATATTAGGAGAAGACAACCATCTAGCTATAGGTACGAACCCGTAGTCCAAGGATGAACTACTCACGCATCACTCCGGAGGCAGGCATGGTGATGTAGAAGCCTCCGGTGATGATTTCCTCTCCAGCAGGGTGCCGGAAACAGCTTTAGAACCCCCCTGATCTAGGGTTGATGGTGATGGCGTCTGCGGAACTTTTCGGGGATTTTTGATCAGGTGCTTAGGGTTCTCCATCCGGGGGGATTAAATAGGCGAAAGAGCAAAGGCGGTGGAGCTCCAGGGGCCCCACACCCATAGCTGGGGCGGCCAGGGGGCCGCGCCACCCTATGGTGTGGCCCCCCGGTGCCCGTCTTCGACTCTCCTTCGGTATTCTGGATGCTTCCGGGGAAAATAGGCACTTCGGGCTTTGTGGGGTCCAATTCCGAGAATGTTTCCAGAACAACTTTTCTGAAACCAAAAACAGCAGAAAACATAGAACTGGCACTTGGCATCTTGTTAATAGGTTAGTCCCGGAAAACGTGTAAAAATCCTATAAATAAGGGAGAAAACAAGTAGCAATTGACATAATATGATCATGGAGCATCAGAAATTATAGATACGTTGGATACGTATCGAGCATCCCCAAGCTTAGTTCCTACTCGTCCTCGAGTAGGTAAATGATAAAACACAATAATTTCTGAGGTGACATGCTACTAACATAAACTTGATCAATCTAATGTAAAAGCATATGCACGCTGAGATCATTGAACTTCAAATACAAACATGATATATAGAACTTTAATAATAAAACATAGTAATTACTTTGCATCACGAAGAGTATCTCAAATAAAGGATCATGAATAATAATGCAAAGAAAGGTAGATGTTTGTTTCGGGTATAGAGAAAGCATGGCAAAGTGATATTTCGCTAGTCCTTAAGAGTGGGAAAAACATAAATTCCAGGACACCTTCAAAGTTCATGAGGAAGACTAGAGCAAATAATTTAAGAACAAATAATATCACATCATGAAGTAATTATTGATGTTTATGGGAAAAATGCACATAGAACTCAGAATGGCAAAAATGCTCTATCAACTTGTGCATAAAGTTAGAAGATGGAGACTCAACATAAAAGTAAATGAAAGGCCCTTCGCGGAGGGAAGCATGGATCACTCATGTGCTAGAGCTTTTATTTTATTAAACAGAGGTATTAAAAGTTTGACACTGGGTGTCTATATTTTGGGAGATGTATGCTAATTCAACAAATGGTAAACAGAAAATACAGTACATCACAAGCCAACCGGATTCACAAGAGCGGCTCCCATGGTGAAGGACGCAACTGGTGTAGAAGGTCATCCCTCTTACTCTTTTGTTTACACAATTATGCTTTGACTGATAAATCAGGGGCAAAAATAGTGAAGAGAATTTGTTTGTATTAATTTGGGGCTGGGAACCCCGCTGCCAGCTCTTCTATCATTTGGATAAGCGGATGAAGCCACTAGTCCATGGTGTGAAATCCAATCAACAAGTGAGATAAAGATTCTCTATTGACGTCCTCATGAGCAAAAACAGGAACATAAAACAGGAGTAATTTTGAAAGTTTTAAAGGTAACACATGAGCAATTTACTTGGAGTGGTAGTTAAATACCACATGTAGGTAGGTATGGTGGACACAATGGGAAAAACATTGGTTTAAGGGAGTTTGGATGCACAAGTAGAGCTCATACTCAGTACATGTGGAGGCTAGCAAAAGACTGGGAGCAACAAATCAAGAGAGCATAAGAGCCATAATTATGCATAGGGACATACGCATCATTAATTAAAACATAAGCAGTATCACAAGTTCAAAAACTAAGTGGTCATGGAGGCTATTCGTTATTGGTTTGTAGTCATAAATATGGTGTGAGCATGCGCCAAGTCAACCAAATAAAATATTCGAAAGAGAATACCATATATTGATGCTTTACTATGACAATAACAACTCATGAATCTTTCAGGACATATTAAACACTCTCAGCTATTTGAGGCTATTCATGCTACTCAGTAACCACAAGGCTTTAAAACTAAAATAACATTTAGCATGACATGAAAAAGTTCTAGCCACAGTCTATACAAGCTTCTACTAGCACTGTTATAAATTCTACTTCAACATCAGTTTTCTTCTCCCAACAAGCACCATACAAAACATGTTTTAACAAAAATACTCTTTATGATACAGCAAGCAAAAATGAGAGTACTCACATAACACTACTAAAACTAACAACTCTAATAAGAGATGCATGCAAAACAGGAGCTAAATAAATGCAGCAGCCAGACAAGATTAAGAATACAAAGTATTCTCATGAAAAAAGCGGAGCGTGTCACTCTCCAATAAAAGAATGCTGGGATCCAACCAAGCTTATTGAAAAAGTAAAAACAAACTGAAATAAAAAACAAAAACAAACTTAAAACAAAAATAAAAGACGCTCCAAGTAAAGCACATAAGATGTGACCTAATAAAACCCCAATCTTAGGATTTTCACTCTTCTTGATCACATCATATCATCCTCTTCTCTTGACCCTTGAAAACTTCCTTCACACCAAACTTCTCACAATCTTCATTAGCACTGTTAGTGCAATCGAAATAATAAATTCACATGGTTCAGTTTCAACACAAGTCTAACACTCAAAAACACATTATCTACTGTCACAACTTCTTTTAAAATTCTTTTTCTCAAAAGAACACCAAAAGAAAGAGATTAAGATGCAAATGCAATAAATGGCAGAAATCTGTCAAAACAGAACAGCAGGTAAAGATCGATTTTTAAAAAAATCTTATGTTGCTAAAATCAAAAAGTGGTCAACTAAGAAAAGTTGCGTATATAGCTCAACATTATGCATAAAAAAACTCAGGTCATTTTGAATTTTATGTGATTTCTTACGGAATAAACAGTGGACAGCAGAAATCTGTTTCCTGCGCAGAAATCCGAAATATAGCCTCAACTTTCCACTAGAGGCTTTACTTGGATCAACAAAAACACAAAATAAAAGACACAGCAGGGTTTCTACGGAAATAGACAACACCCAGGTGCAAAGCACACCAAAGAAAACGAAATAAAATGGGTTGAAAACAGCGAAATAAAACGGGTTGTCTCCCGGTAGCGCTTTTCTTTAACGCCTTCCAGCTAGGCATAAAAGGGCAACTCAAGTATTTTCAAGTGAAGAAGCATCCACATTTAAACCAAGAACTCTCCTTTTACTCCTCTTACCCTTCTTCTTGGGTTTGGGTAATATGTGGCCACATGGTGTGAAGGTAAAATTTAATGTACCTTTCCCCACATCTACTACTACCCCCAGGAGTTTCAGCAAGGACCTTCCAAGCGCAATTCGTCCTTCTCCTACACATTCAATAACAAGATAATCATTGGATATTTTACTTCCCATGATTTTTGTAAACACTCCCTCGGCTATCCCAATGGAAAAAACAGTGGTATTATTGATAAGGGGTATTTCTTCTTCCCCTTCAGAAAGTTTCCAAAGATTCAAAGACTCGTAGATTTTTCTAGGCATGAGACAAAATTCAGTCATAATATCGCAATGAGCATGAAAAGTTTCATAATTTATAACACTTTTACTGTAGGGATCCACATTGAAGGTTCAGAGTTTATTGGTACATAATCATAACAAGCACGAATCTGGTTATAGGCTTCCTTTAAACATGATATATTTGTTTCAAGAGTATTTTATCCAGCCTGAAAACTCACAAGGGATGGTTCAAATTTATTAGTTGAGCTAGAAGTTGCAATCAACTTTTTAATGGCATTAAGAGCTTGATCTCCATCACAACGTAGAAAATCTCCTCCTACTGCAGAGTCTAAAGCATATCTATAGCAAAGAACGAGACCAAAGTAAAAACTACTAAGAAATAAATTCAAGGTCATCATGGGTTCAGTTTTACTATAAGAATAAAAATCCTAAACCAAGCCTACTTGAAACTCTCCTCACTCCCTTGCTTGAAAGTGAAGATTATTTCTTCCGGTGACATAGTGACAGAAACAAAAATAGACATAAAAGCAAGCAAGTAAATAACAACTATAAAGTAAACTATTTTTTTTGTGTTTTTGATAAAGAGAAGCAAAACAAGACAAAAATAAAAACAAGATAATAAGAAAAATAAAGAGGTTGAGAGTGATAGAATCCCCTTGCCAGAAGACTTCCTTCTTCCCGGCAACGGCGCCAGAAAAAGTCCTTGATGGTGCAGATCTTGCACTCGTTGGGATACCCCAAGAGGAGGGTGTGATGAGCACATCGGTAGGAGTTTTCCCCTTAGTTAAGAACCAAGGTTATCAATCCAGTAGGAGAAAGAGGACCTTCAGAAGGTTGATGCCACTGACAGTGGTGATGGCACTTCACCGGTGTCAGCAACAACGTGGAACCTGCACACAACACAACCAAAATACTTTGTCCCAACGGTACAGTGAGGTTGTCAATCTCACCGGTCTTGCTCAAAGATTAGACGTATAGTGTGGAAAATGATTGTCGGGGGGGGGGGGGTTACCCCCGAGTAGGGGTAAGGCAAGTGCTAAAGGAAAGATCAGAAGAGCAGTTTTACCAAGTTGGCTGGCTACCCGGTACCCGCTACCCGGTGGACAGCTATTCGGTCGTACCTGCCAATGGCCAGGAGGAAGAATCAAGGAAGTTGTATTCTTCCGAGTAGAGGAAGTTGTCCGGGTAGAGGGAGTGGATTCCTACTCGGACCAGAAGTCAATGGAGCCGTTCTGACACAGGATCCCGCATATCTTGTGTCCGTACGGCGTGCGGTTCAACTTACGGGGTGCATGATTATCCGCACCACGGTGTGGCTACAGTGCGGTAGGCGCCTGTCTAGTCCTGTCACTGACAGAGGGGACAGGACAAGGCTAGGGGCCTACCCTATCTCACTGACAAGGGTGGACAGGTCCCATCTCCGAACGGCGCAACGACTTACGGGGCGAGTGTCAGCGGGAACCCGGAGGCGTGCGCGGTTCTGCAGGGCTCCTGTCACTTCCCGTTGTACTTTAAGCTAGTTTTCTATTCGGCTGGGCACCAGTATATAAGGTGCCCTGCCTCCTCCTGTGCGAGGGTCGACACTCTGGATTGCTTCACTACACACAGAAAGAACTAGAGAGAAGAGTGGCTACTCGGCTGAAGGCCTGATTGTACTATGGCTACTCGGTAACACACATATAAAGAGAGAGGCAGGAGTAGGGGTGTTACCTCCACACGAGGGCCCTGAACCTGGGTAAGATCTTGGTGTTTGCAGTGTTTGTGATCCATCCCACGCGGCTACTCGCCGTGTGATCCCTCCCCGAGCACCTCCAGCGTCCATCAGCCCCAACTTTAGCCATCCCATGGCATCTGCCGTGATACCACCACGACAGTTGGCGCCCACCGTGGGGCAGACAGCAGCGCTGGCTGGAGTCCATGTTCGGACGGGACCCGTTTCTGCTACTGGGGAGCGCGTGGTCTGTGGCCTTGTCCACAGATTCGGCTCCTTCGACTTCGTCACCGACAACGCCGGAGATTTCGGCGGGAGGCCCCTGCCGGCAGGCGGCTCGGTGCTCTCTTTCGGCTCGCAACTCGTCTACATCGCCACCGCCATCGTCCGTGAGTTCCCGGAGGAGGTGCTGGTCGCGGACGATCCTCCTGCTGTGATTGCTGCCCGCGGAAGGCCGATTGGCCGTTCTGCGGACAGCGTGGAGGTAATGGTGGCCAGCCTGGCTGCCGATGCCGGGAAGGGCGCGGCTGCTGCCGCGGGCGTCATCGAGGATCTCGCTGGCTCGAGTGCTGGCGGGAAGACCCACAAGCCCTACGAGAAGGACTGCAACATCCCCCTCTACACTACACCGACGATACCGGCATCCGCCGTGCGGATGGGCATGCCGCCTCCCACCGAGCTTGAGCTCTTGACCATGAGGGCGCAGCTCGACCGGCAGCGTCAGGAGTTGCTCTCCGAGCAGCTGGAGTTGGAAAAGGTCAGGCTCGAGCTTAGCCTAGATCAGAATGAGTACAACAAGGCCCACGGCTTTACTCCTGTTGTTAGGAAGCACAGCAAGGCAGGCGCTACTCGTCGCAACCTAGACGCCGATTTGGCAGTAGTAGATGTGGCTCCTAGTCAAACTGCTAGCCAGAACACTGCCACCAGGCCCAGATACAGCACCCCCGCCAAAACCCTTAGAGCTGCAGAGGCTGTAGCCGCAGAGTTGCCAAACCTAGCTGGCGACGCGCTCTAGGCAGCAGGAGAGGCTCAATGAGCTGGTGCTAGAGGCTGCTAGGCAGAATGAGGAGTTCCGGAAAGCCAATCCGGGTCCTGACGCTTCTCAGATTGTGCACTCACGTGCTGCGAGGTCCCATGACCAAGCGTCGTCCCCGCATCCTAGTCGCGAGAGGGACCAGAGTGTGCACTCTGGGAAAGGTAGAGAGATGTAGGTGTACGACCCGGTTCTCGCCGCGAAACAGCGCGCTATGCCGCGAGAATCCGGTCAGAAACACAATACTGCAGGAGCAGGCTATCAAGCCCATAAAGCTCAGAGTAAGGGACATAGCGGGGACAACGCAGGGCCTTCTCGGCGTCCTGCTGCTCAGCCTACTCGGCAGAGGACGCAGCAGCCTGCTGCAGCACAGCCGCGTGCGGCTGCGCCAGCAGCCAACCCTGTGGTGCAACCCGCAGTCGTGCAAGAGAACATATACGATGATGGCTACTCGACGATGGGGCTAGCCGGTTATGCTGACCCCAGGAATGTTGCTGATCGCCTTGGTGAGCGCATGTTGGAGCCCAGTGATGCCAGGTTCAAGTTGGACAAGATTAATCTGTCCGCGCAACTCGAGAGCAAGGGGCCGCCCGGCCCAGAATGCTTTGGTGCTCGTATCATGAACGAGCCTTCCGTGAACCACTTCCAGCTGGCCAAAGGGACCAAGTGCTACAATGGCAGCACCAAGCCAGAAGACTGGTTGAGTGACTACGTCACAGCCGTGCACATTGCAGGCGGGAACCGGAGATGGGTTGTGCGGTATGTTCCGCAAATGCTTGAGGGCCCAGATCGGACGTGGCTCAACAACCTGCCCAGGGACAATATCAATTGCTGGCTGGACTTCTCGGAGGCCTTCATCAGCAACTTCACCAGCACGTACAAGAGGCCGAATAGGCCGCAACAGTTGTCCGCTTGCAAGCAGCGGGAAGACGAGACCGACCGCGAGTACCTTACTCGGTGGAGCACCTTGAGGAACACCTGTGAAGGTGTTAATGAGGCCCAAGCCATCACTTGGTTTGCGCAGGGCTGCAGGCATGGCAGCATGTTGTGGCAGAAGCTGCAGCGCGAGATGCCGAGTACACTCGGGGAGACCATCAAGATTGCTGACATGTATGCACTCGGCGATCCAATTCAGCCTCCGATGGACTCCACCAAGACGAGAAGGAACTACAACAACAACAGCAGCAAGCGCAATGATTTCCGCAACAAGCGCAGGGGCGAACGGATTGATACTCGGTATGATCCCGAGGAGGTGAATGCTGTTACCACGGCTGCTGGGAGTAGCCAGAGGCAAAAAACTGCTGGAGCCCAGTACGGGCAAAACCAGAATCAGGGACAAGGCATCAAGAAACCATACAGTGCTTCCCAGCAGGGTAGCGACAACTCGGGTCCTGCCCCAAACTTCATCTTCACGGAGATGAAGGATGGTCCGTGCAGCTTCCACACTCGGCATCCTGCCAGGCCTGCCAACCACACTACTCGGCAATGCAGCTGGTGGGAACAGATCAAGAACGAGGGCCTGCCTCCTCCTCCTCCTCTGCCAGCTGCGATGCCATTGTGCAGCCAGCTCGGGCACCTGCTCCCAGGCCGGCCGCGTTCCCGAGAAGAGAGAATGTCAACCAGGTGGCTTTAGGAGCCAACCGCCACTTCAACAACGATCGCTACCGCAACAACAACAACAACTACTACACCCGCAACAACAACAGAAACAACAACAACAACAACAACAACAACAACCAAGGTAACAACAACAACGGCAACAATGGTGGTGGAGACCGCAACCAGTACCAAGAGCACCACGAGAGCTACATGATCTTCGTCACTGAGCCAGTCGACAAGCAGTCGCAGCACAGGCGTGCAATGGAGGTAAACGCCGTCATCCCGGCAGTGCCTAACTATCTGCGCTGGTGCGACCAGGAGGTGACTTGGTCCAAGGCTGATCACCCCAAGGTGATGCCCAACCCGGGTATCTATGCTTTCGTGCTGGATCCCACTTTTCTGGGACCCGAGAAGAATGTCCGTTTCAGCAAGGTGCTGATTGACAACGGCAGCAGCATCAACATCTTGTATCTGGATACATTGAAGAAGCTCGGCCTTGGCGAGAACATGCTGCTGCCCAGCAAGACCACATTCCATGGAATTGTGCCGGGGGTATCTTGTGCTCCAATCGGCCGCATCTGGCTGGATGTCCTATTCGGCACCAGGGAAAACTGCCGCACCGAGTACGTCCGGTTCGAGGTGGTTGATCTTCAGAGCCCCTACCACGCCCTTCTCGGTAGGCCTGCACTCACCAAGTTCATGGCTTCTACCCATGCTGCCTATCTGAAGATGAAGATCCCTGGTCCCAATGGAGTGATCACCATCTCGGGTGACTACAAGAGGTCTTTGGAGTGTGCCTCTGCTGGTTCCCAGCTAGCGGAATCCATGGTCATTGCTGCCGAGAAGAAGAAGATGTACGAGGTGGTGGCGATGGCGCAAGGAGCGCAAGGTGGTGCGCCCGGCATGCCGAGTTCCCAGTACGGGACTGCATTCCAGGCGTCCCAAGAGACAAAGAAAGTCCAGTTTGATCCTGAGTTCCCAGACCGTGTTGCCATCATTGGCGCCGGGTTGGGAGAGAAATAGGAAAGCGAGCTCATCCACTTCCTCCGTGAGAATCGGGACGTGTTCGCCTGGTCCAATGAGGATCTACCAGGTGTCTCGGGGGAGTTGGTTGAGCACTCGCTACATGTGCGGCATGATGCCAAGCCAGTAAAGCAGGCGATGCGCCGCTTTGGCGATGAGAGAAGGAAGGCCATTGGTGATCAGATCACCAAGTTGCTGATAAGCAACTTCATCATGGAGGTTTTGCATCCTGACTGGCTAGCCAACCCGGTGATGGTTGAGAAGAAGAAGGAGGACCCCAAGGCAGATACCGCATGGCGCATGTGCGTGGACTACACCGACCTGAACAAGGCCTGCCCCAAAGATCCCTTTCCGCTACCCCGCATAGATCAGGTGATCGATTCCACTGCTGGTTGTGAGCTTTTGTCTTTCATAGATGCCTACTCTGGTTTTCATCAGATAGCTCTCAACCCTGCTGATCAAATAAAGACTGCCTTTATTACCCCGTACGAGGCTTATTGCTATCGTGTCATGTGCTTTGGGTTGCGGAATGCGGGGGCTACCTATCAGAGATGCATGTAGAAATGCTTGCATGATCAAATTGGCAAAAGTGTGCAGGTGTACGTAGATGACATTGTCATCAAAACAAATAAAACACATACTCTGCTTAGTGACATTGAGGAAACATTTGCCAAATTGCGCAAGTACAAGATGAAGCTGAATCTGACTAAATGCACCTTTGGCGTCCCGGCTGGCAAGCTACTCGGCTTCTTGGTATCCAGTCGGGGCATTGAGGCCAACCCTTCAAAGATAAAAGCTATTGAGAGCATGTCTTTGCCGAGATCCCTGAAGGATGTACAAAAGTTCACTGGTTGCTTGGCTTCTCTGAGCCGCTTCCTGGGCAGAATGGGCGAGAAGGCCTTGCCTCTGTATCAGTTGATGAAGAAAAATGACAAGTTTGTCTGGACACCGCAAGATGATGTGGCATTCAAGGAGCTGAAGGACATGCTGGGTAGCGCTCCAATCTTGGCTAGCCCTCTACCCAAAGAACCAATGCTGCTGTACATTGCCGCGACTAACCGAGTAGTCAGTGTGGTGATTGTGGTGGAAAGAGAAGAAGAAGGCAAGATTGTGCAGCGACCTGTTTACTATCTGAGTGAGGTGCTTTCTAGTTCCAAGCAAAACTACCCGCACTACCAGAAGATGACTTACGGCGTGTACCTGGGCGCCAAGAAGCTGAAGCACTATTTCCAAGAACATCCCATCACTGTGGTGAGCTCTGCTCCCATCTCGGACATCATGGGCAACAAGGAAGCAAGTGGCAGAGTAGCCAAGTGGGCGATTGAGCTGGCCGCTTACGCGCCCGCGTATGCGAGAAGAGAAGCCATCAAGTCTCAAATTCTTGCGGATTTTCTGGTGGATTGGGCTGAGGTGCAGTATGAGCCTCCTACTCCGGTAGCCAACTACTGGAAGATGCATTTTGATGGCTCCAAGGTGAAGGAAGGCTTGGGTGCTGGCGTGGTGCTCACGTCACCCAAGCGAGATCAACTCAAGTATGTGCTGCAAATCCACTTCAAGGCATCCAACAATGTAGCAGAGTACGAGGCCGTGGTACACGGCTTGAAGGTGTCCAAGGAGGTTGGCGTGCAACCCATCATATGCTATGGCGACTCGGATCTCGTTGTGCAGCAAGTCTCAGGCACTTGGGATGCTCTAGACGCCAACATGGCCTCATATCGGTTCCTGGTGCAAACCATGACTGGATTCTTTGAAGGATGTGAGTTCCAACACATACACCGAGCAGAGAATGAGGCAGCTGACGAGCTGTCCAAGTTGGGGTCTTCTCGGCAATACATCCCGGCTGGGGTTGCCTTGGAGCATTTGAGGAAGCCATCTATCAAACCATCCCCCAACTCGGAATCCATATTTGTTCCTTCTCTGCCTGGTGAGGAAGCTGTCCCAATGGAGATTGACTGGGAGGTTGCAAAAGAGAACTCGGGGACTGCCGTCTCCATCCCGGGGACTGGCGCCTGCAACCCGGGGACTGTCCCTTCTTACTCGGGGACTGCCCCTCCTAACTCGGGGACTGTCGCATTCATTGAGGGAGTTCTCGCTGTGTGCACGAGATCTCGGGGACTTGTCCCCGCCCCAGAAGAAGAAGAAGTGGTGGCTGATCCAATGGAAGTGGACGAACCAGTGTTTCCCATCCGGGAGACACCGAGTTGGGCTCTGCCCATATTATCCTTTCTAAAAGACGGCACCTTGCCGAGTGATGAGGTAACCTCGAGGAAAATTCAGAGAAGATCCAAGGGCTATACAATCCTCAGAGATGTGCTGCATAGAAGAAGTCCTACTGGTGTGCTGCAGCGCTGTGTAGAGCCAGAAGAGGGAGAAGAGATATTGGTGGAGATACACCAAGGAGAATGCGGGCATCACGCCTCTTCTCGGGCTCTGGTCAACAAGGCTTTTCGGCACGGCTTCTTTAAGCTCACTGCCTTGAAGCAAGCTGAAGATATCGTGAGAAAGTGCAATGGCTACGAGAGGTTTGCAAGTAAGATTCATATGCCAGCTTCCGAGTTGAAGACCATTCCCATTACTTGGCCATTTGCTGTTTGGTGCTTGGATATGGTGGGTCCTTTCAAGCCGGCTAGAGGCAACATGACGTACATCCTGGTCATGGTTGACAAATTCACAAAGTGGATTGAGGTGAAGCCTATTCGGAAGTGTGATGGAGCCACTGCCGTGAGTTTCCTAAAGGATGTGATCCTGAGGTATGGCTATCCGCATAACATTATCACGGATAATGGCACAAACTTTGCTGAAGGCAGGTTTGCGAGGTTCTGCAGAGATAAGCGCATTCAGCTAGATGTTGCATCTGTTGTGCATCCCGCCTCCAATGGGCAAGTGGAAAGAGCAAACGGCATGGTGCTATCAGGAATAAAGCCAAGGCTGATTGAGCCGCTATTGAAAACACCTGGGTGTTGGCTAGATGAGTTGCCAGCGGTGTTGTGGAGTCTAAGGACTACCCCTAACCGGCCAACTGGCTACACGCCATTCTTTCTGGTTTACGGAGCTGAGGCCGTGTTGCCTACTGACCTAGAGCATGACTCGCCCCGTGTAACGCTCTACACGGAAGCTGAAGCAAGAGAAGCTCGAGAAAATGACGTTGACCTGCTGGAAGAAGCAAGAGAGTTAACTCTGTCACGTTCAGCTGTTTATCAGCAAAACTTGAGGCGTTATTATAGCCGGAAAGTGAACCCAAGGGTTTTCCGAGAAGGAGACATGGTGCTTAGGCTCGTGCAGCGCACAGCCGGGATGCACAAGCTATCTCCTCCGTGGGAAGGGCCGTTCATTGTGAGCAAGGCTCTACACAATGATGCCTATTATCTTGTTGACGCACAACCATCCCAGAAGAACAGGCCGGATAGAGCAGGAGAAGAATCCAAGCGCCCTTGGAATGTAGCTCTACTCCGCCGTTTTCATTCGTGAGCAAACTATGTATGTACTCTCTTATCCAAGCTAAACTGCTATTCGGCAATCTGAAATTGAACTCGGGGACTGCCCTCGTCCAAACTGTTCCTTGTGTTTACTCTGCTTTACTTTGTCTATTCGGTTGAACCACTTAGAATTTCAAAAGCATACAAAGTAGTGTGTTTAAACTCACCGGACACTCTGCGACTCTGCTGCTGTCCGCAACCCGGCTTCATGGCAAGCCAGAGAACAAGTCAAAGAGTCAATGAACACATGAAAAATTGCAAAGGAAAGGAAGCGCGTGGCAACCGAGTAGAGTGTTTTTTGCTGTTTTTTCTTTCCGGCTAAGTGGTGGGCAGCGTTACTATGAATTTTTCTAAGTGGCTAAGTATTTGAAACTCCTACTTTGAACTCTTGTGACTCGACTACCAACAAAGCAACAAGTTGCAGGTAAGAGCTGAGATAAAAAGGAAAGAGCGGATAAAAAATGCAACTCGGGGACTTGCATACTAACGCAACCCGGCATTGAGCCAGAATCGCTCAAATAACAAGTAGCAAATCTCAAACTGGAATAAAAAGGAGTAGCAACAAAGACTTAATTGTTTAGATACATCTGCACCCGGCATCCCGGGGATCTCATGAAAGTTTTAAGATAAAGTTTCAGGCAACAACATCGTGAGTAGTGGCGGTGTCGTCCGCAGCGGTCTTCTCGGAGTTGGCCTTCTCGGCGTCAGCTTCAGCATCAACGTCCATGGCGGCGGCTTGCTCAGAGGTAGCAGTGGCCACCGAGATGGGATCGGTGGCTGAAGTGGAAGCAGCGGACTGGGTCACCAACTCGGTGGTGACGTTGGCATCCTGGCCCTCGTCTTCCAGCTCCTCATCGCTATCTGCAGCAACCTTACCCTTCCCCTTCCCGGATCCCTCCTCGTCATCAACCTCGAAGACACTCAAGCCCTCCGACTCGGTGTCCTCGTCTTCATCTTCATCTTCACCCTCGCTCTCCACCTCGGTGTCAGGCTCGGTGGGGCCGTCGAGGAAGAGGGCAGTGTCCGCGTAGGAGGCGATCTCGTACGCAACTGCCTTGCAGCGAGTAACGCAGTCGGGATCATCTGACCACTTGGAGCCTTGGCGCAACTGGAGGATGGTGTCGAGGTTCGGGTTCTCGTACCAGCTGCATATGAAGCGAAGCAGCAGATCGGCCCCTGCCCGAGCTGCGGACGCACGCCATTTCTTCAGCTCGGCCTTTGCACCGTTAAGCTTCTCGGAGAGCGCGCGAAGGGTTTTGGGCGCAGATTCACGAGGCCAGAATAGATCGTGAAGCTTGAAGGCTGTGGACACCAGGCTGGAGCTAAAGCCATTAAGCTGGCGGAGCTGCGACTCGATACTCGTGAGGTCGTCGTCGATTGAAGATTTGGTGTTCATAGGCAATCCTTTTTCAGCTCGGATTCCTTGCGCCTTAGCCAAAGCAGGCGTGCTAGCCGCGCAGAGATCAGGGAAGATATCTGAGAATGCTATCAGAAAGAGTTAGATATGGAAGCAGAGAAGGGATGAAACCAAGCAGAAAAGAGGAGAAGCAAACCAAGCCAAACAGAAGAAGAAGAAGGGAACAACTAGGTACAGAGAAGCGCAGACTTACTGCTAAGGTCAATGAGAAGCGCGTGCAACTTGTTCTTCCAGGCCTCCTCATCGGCAATATGCCTATCCTCGACTTGACGTGCGGTGCCAAGCTGGAGCATGTGATCCTCATTGCATTTCTTCAGCACTTCGATTTCTGCCTCGAGGGCCCTCTCCTTGTCCTTGGCTGCTGCCTTGACTTTGTCCTTCTCGGCGGCTTGGTCTATGGCGTCCTGGAGAGCAGTCCTCAATTGTACTTGCATCTGTTCAAACTCGGCGTCGCGTTTGTTCTTGAGCTCGGTTTCTTGGCTCTCCAGTTGCTGCTTCACCTCCGCGGGCTTCAAGCAATCAAGATGCTCCTCACGGAACTTCTTGTACTCTTCTGCAGAAAGAAACAGCACGGTGAGCAGAATAACCAAGAAAAAGGAGAAAAACAAGCACAGAAGGATCAACAACTCACCTTCCAGCTCCTTAATCTTGCTCTCGGCGGAGGCGGTGAAGACGTGGCAGTGCTCGTGCTGCTCTTGCAATTCTTTGAATTTGTCTGCAGAATAAACGGAGTTAGAGAAAAAAGCAAATGCGGGCGTAAACACAAAACACATTAACCGAATAGCTAGAAGCTTACTCTCAATTTCAGAAATTTGGAGGGCACGGTCCAGCGCCGCCTTCTGCGTCGCAGCATCGTCCTTGCGTTCGGCCTCAAGAGCCGCGATGCGTCTCCTCGCGATGCTGTGATTCCAGAGCAGCCGCCGGAACAAGTTCGTCCTCTTCAAAAGGCTATTCTGCGAAGGAGAAAGGAAGGAAGTTAGAGAAAGTTTTGGAAGATTGGGCCCGAGAAGACGGCAACTCGGTTGAGCATTCGTCTACTCGGCCCTAATCTCGGGGACTGGGTAATCGCTAAGGAGAAAGAAGAAGAACAGAGGAGAAAAGAAACCACAACTCGGAACAAGCAAAAAGAAACTTACAGCATATGTCTGCTCCACGTCCTCGACGGCTTTGCGGAGGACGTACAGCTTGGCGGCCAACGTGCTGGTGTCGGAGGCGATGGTCATTGGATTGGCGCCGAGATCGGCTTTGTTCCAATCAAGGCGGTAGTGGTCAAGATCCTCGCCCAGCACGCTGCCATCCCACTGCTTGATGCCATGGGCGGCACTCTCCCAGACCTTGTCAATGAAACCAACTCGGTCCACAACCTGCATCAGCCCTTCAGATATGATGTCATCCTCACCCGCTTCGCGCGAGTAGATCTCGATGGGCTTCTTGACCTTCAGCTTGGAGTCCACTGCCTGGGATGGGCCGGCCTTTAGGGCAGAGATGCACTGATCGCCTTTGGTCAAGGTGATGCCGTATTGCCTGGACGAGGATGGTATGTATGATGGCCAGACGCCTGGTGCCCGAGCAGCACTTGATGCTTCGCCAGCCGATCCACCAGTAGCGCCAATTGTAAGCTGCGTGCTCTTCGCAGCTGCCTTTCCGCTTGACTTGGGCGGCGGCATCAGAGCGGAATCCTGCGCAGCCTGGCACGGTGGATTCCTGCGAACAGCCGTGGCTTCAGATTTGATGGCTTTCTTGCCGGCAGTGTCCGTCCGAGAAGCGGACGGAAGCACTTGGCGTGAGGTAGGAGGCTGCTGCTGCGGGGATGCGGTCTTCGTGGCGCTTGGCTTAGGCGGAAGGTTTGGCGCTGTCTTGGTGCTACTTTTGGTTGGTGGAGGGCTCGGCGCAGTTGGCGGAGTAGCCTGCTGGGTAGGCGGCACAACGGGCCGGCTACCCGGCGCAACATCTGGCTGCGCCTGGTCCTGCAGGACTGGCTCCGATGCAGTCTTCTCAACCCGCTGCTCGGCAGCGGGATCGGGTCTTACGTCTCCTGTTTCTTCTACCCGCGGCGTGGCCGCGGGATCATCTTGAACGACAGCTTCATCTGCCTGCTGCTCGGGGTTCGCATCTTGCCGCTCAAGGGCGGCAAGGTCTTGGTGCTCGGCTTCTTGCTCGATATTCTCCCAGCTGAGGCAGCTGGGGGAAAGAGTGGTGTTTCATCATGAACAGCATCCTGCGCGCCCTGTTCCGCGTAGGCATGCTGCTCCATGTTCTCGTCTTGATCACCAGCGCCCGTGTTCTCGGCGCTGGTGTCTTCCTCTTCAATCTTCACAGGAGAGGGCGCACGCGTCCTATCCCGTGGTGCTGGCTCTTCCTCATCCTCGGAGAGCTCGACGAGCTCATCGATATCGATGACGGATTTCCTCTTGGAGCTTGTGGGGGCTGCGGCAGCGTCAGCATCCAGAGGGTCGCTGCAAGAAAAAGAAGGTTCAGAAACAGAAAAGGGGAAGAAAACACCGAGAAGCAGCAGCGGAATGCAATTTGGATGAAGGTTACTTACCCCTTGCGGGTGGGGAGTTGCCTTCTGGCAGTGGTGATCTTCTTCTTCTTCTTCTCAGTCTTCTTGGACTTCTTGGCGGCAGGCTCTTGGGCACCGCTGCCTGTCCTCTTCCGGATGTTAGGAGCAGCCACCGTGAGAGGGTCAACATCAATGACATCCTCGTCCTCCTCGGCTACCTCAGGATCATCTGCAGAGTAGGAAAGAAGAAAGAAATAAGAAATGGAAAAGGGAATTGGATTGCGCTATTCCCGCTCAGAGAGGCGAACTTGGTCACCTTCGTCATCCTCGGACCAGTCCCGAATGGATGCGTCAACTTGATGCTTACCCGGCTGCTCGGCGTGGGGGATGCAGAGGGTGTCCTGGGTATCGTAGGCGGTCTCGTCGTCCTCTTTTCTGTCGCTGCGCCAATTGTCCTCGAAGCGCTCTTCATCTTCCTCTGCTTGACGGTCAATATGCTGGAAAGACAAGCAAGTGGTACAAGTCAATTGAGCTCAAGGTTAAGGGGTCCTACTCGGTACGACATACAAAGAATACAAGTTCATGAGTTCCTATTCAGAGTAGAATGCAAACACAAAGCATATTCGGCTAAGGCTCTTTACTCAACACGGCGTGCAAACACAAAGCACATAAAGCCAAAGAGACGTTTATGGAGTTCTACCTGGTGAGGCATGCAAACACAAAGCATATAAGGCTAAGGAATTCTACCCGGAAGGGCATGGAAACACAAAGCATATGCAGCCTAACAGAGTATCTAGGACGCTCTACTCGATATCATAGTGCGAAGATAAAGCACAGAAGGACTAACCTGTTCAATTGGCTTGTCGTGGCTGTACGGCACGAAGCCGTATTGCCAGGTATCGGTGAGGGAGGTCTTCATGATGGAATGCGCCCAGGTGGCCACATCGGCGATGCTGAGCTCGAAAGTGGTCGTCCTCGTGCAGTCCCGGGGCCCTCCCATGTAGCACAATCCAGCACATCTTATACAGAGATGCTATGTGTCCAGAAAGTGCAACAACAATCGAGGGTTACTGGGGTTACCTCGCCCCAGGCCGATCACATCGACAGGCGGGCTCGGACATGGATCATCGGCTCCACAACCCCTCGACTGCGACAACTATGCAGGCATAGCCAAAACTGTATAACAATGAGCTCGAAACCAACAACCGATCAAAGCAACATTCTAGACATTGAAGTTGTATTAAACAGGTGTTACTAGAGTATAGCTTACAAACAGAGGTCACACGACCCAACATTACATCAGACAACGAAAGGCAAATTATGTTGCTAATCAACAAGAACCAAAAAGGCCTAAGAGGCCGCAACATAAGGCGACGTCCCAGCCCATAGATCCCCGGCTACTACCTGGGAACCCCAAACTACTTGTCGATGTCCACGTCGAAACACCACCGAACTGAGGGACTCCACCTGAACCAAGTTGAAGCAAACATGAGTACGGGAGGTACTCAACAAGACTTAGTTAACCTATTATATATCTGCTTCTTTTAGAAAGAGTTATGAAGGTTGTTTTGCATAAAGCCATCTTTGTTTTCCAAGTTGAGGGAGGAATATCACGTCTCATGGAATATTTTGAAAACAGATGAGAAAGCTACTCAACTACTGAAATCATCATCTTTTTAATCCACCAACTCATATCAGCACATCGTGCTTCAAAGATCACCTCCTCAAGTTGTTCCGGTAACTCAATCTACAAGGTAACCCCTCTCGGCATCTCCGAGGAGGCATCCTTCATTCGTTATCAACAAGTTTTAGTCATTCCGTTCAAGTTATCTATGATCACAGAATCCGTCACCAAGTCGTCCTTAACCGCGGACACGACTTTTCGAAAAGATTTAACCCTGCAGGGGTGTACAACTTTAACCACACGTATCAACCAACTCTTAATGCCACCGGTGGTAGCACTAGTCCGGGAAGTGCCGGCAGAGGGAGGTTGACCACGACCTTTCCCTTGCTTCGCCTATTCCATGAGTCGCTCGAGTAGAGATGGACCGCCAATAGGGAGTGGCCATCTCCTGCCGGGTCTCTATCGTTGTGCGCAATGCTCGACGGTTACCTGCCCGCAGAGCGCCGATACACCACCACGTCCTAGTTTTGAAAGTGTTTTGATATCCCCGCAAATCCAAATGGAAAGCCCGAACTAGGCAACTCATGGAACAAACTAGGCAAGTTGAGATTGAGGGGAATCCAATCCCCGTGTGGATGCACGCTCATTCTTGGCTCGAAGACGAGAACTCGCTCCTAGGGGCATGAACGAGACAACCACCACAGACCCTCTGTGGTCTCGTCATCCACACCTTTAAATCATGTTAATCAAACATCTTTTAACTTACCACTACTTCCTGCCATACTAGATTATTTCGTAACTCTGATTCATCAACCGGATGGAGCAGAGATAACAGACATGTATGACTAAGCAAAGCAGATATGAGGCTCTGGCGATGCGCACAAGCAAATCTATTGCGGCTAGGAGCAGTGGATCAGGATATAGAGGCAATGCAGCATATAGGTGAACTATGTCTACTAGCATCAAATACTTTGGAATCGAATGCAAAAATACGAGATTCAAATGTTGTTCGGAAACATATATGAGCAGATAAGAGGTTATGCTTGCCTTGGTTATAAGAAAACCAGATAAAGATCTTCTGGAATAAGTGCTTGACTTGTCGGTTAAGATCAAGTATTCGTCATTGGAGTTGATGGCCTTCACTTCGGGGTCGGATTCTACCGAGGGGGAAACAACACCGAAAGAGAAATAACAATCAACACATGGCATCGATGCAATGCGCAATATGTATGCATGAGCAGGTTAATGCACTGAAATAAAGCCCTAGGCATGATCGTTGGGTTGCTAGGGTTCGTATGTCAGTTAAACACTTTTACTGAATTTAACCCGAAATAGACCCCGGAGGGGGTTTCGGGCGATTCTGGAAGTGAGTGCAATTTTAAAAGCTCAAATGAGGTTAGAAACCTCATAAATAGGTTGCACTTGTCATTTTGAGCAATTTGGTATATAACTTTTAATTTTCTAATTTTATTGAATAAAAACTTATTTTTCTATTTTTAAAAGAATTAACAACATTAAATAATGTTCAAAAATCAACTTTCTCAAACATATATGGAAATGGCACATTTGGGTAGAGTACATTTTTCTGAGCAACTCCATATTTTACTTTATTTTTCTGAGTAACATTTTATTAGTTATTGAAATTCCAAAATTAAACAATTTTCTGTAATTTTGAATAACAGAGGGGTCCACGTGTCAGCTATTCCTTTTATTTTTAAACACAATAAACCAGCTGACAAGGGGGCTCCACGGGGACATCATGCTGACGTCACCGTGACGTCAGCACAGCTTGATCTCACTGCCGAGCTCAAATTCGACGAAAACAACGATTGTTTCACGGATCGGTCGGGATAGCAAGCTGGAGGGAAACAAGGCGGGCTCGGGGGTGGCGGAGAGGTGGCCAAAAGGTCACCGGAGCTTGCCGGCGGCTATCAATGGCGGCGGCGGTTGGCGGCGCTCGGTGCCGGAATAACGCAGAGCGGGAGGGGGCAAGGCAAGGGCACCAGCAGGTGCAGTGGCTTACCGTGGTCACGCCGTGCTAGACGGGGAGGCGGGGTGGTGTTGGAAACGCCGGCGGCGAGCACGGCAACCGACGGCCGGGTTCGGAGAAGAATGGCCCGATTCGGCCGTTCCGGGGCGTCCCCGCGAACGCGAGTGAGCGAGGGAGTAGAGGAGAGCACGGCGGGGCTGGTGGTGGCTCCAATTTCTGCGGGGAAGGCCGGAGTCGGCGGGAGGAGCGGCGGCCGACCGGACAGAGGTTAGGGTTTGGTTCAGTTTTTCTCTTCCACACGATACAGAGAAGAGAGGGAGCTGGGTGAGAAAGGCCAAGGGAGAGAGGAGGTCACGACCTTCTCTTTGCCCCCCTCCACGAGAGCGGCCACCAAGGCAGGAGCTGGCAGCGGCGACGGTGACACGCAGCTGCGTGCTTGCTTTCTGTCCAGAGGTGGAAGAAAGGAAAATAAAAGGAGAAGTGCGAAAACCCCCTCAGGTTTTGGAAAATTACAGAACAACCCTTTTCCAAACTAAAACAGAACAGAAAACTAGCTTTTGAGGACCTTTTTGAAATCAGAAAAATTGGCAAAAATATATTTTGAAAACCTCACAAAATTTCCAACCTTGCCATGTTTTTCTTTGAGGTATTTGAATTATTTTCCAACACAAATTTTTGGGAACCAAAAGAAGTACTTTTTGTGGAAATTTCTTAACCCATTTAAATTCAAGTTTTAAATTGGTTCAAACCTGGTTTAAATTTTTGTTTTCATGCATGTATGAGATGACAACAACACCACAACCCTTTGTTATCAAAATTGGGATGTTACAAATCTACCCCCCTTACAAGAATCTCGTCCCGAGATTCCTGAAGGAGAAGAAAGAAGGAACACCGGTTTTGAACGATCTTCTTGAACCTTACGGTTCTTTTCTCGAAGAGGTTGATCCGTAGCATCTTGAAGTATTGAACGGATAAACCTTAGGTAAGAGGGAAACTCTTAGGAAATGATCTTCACGAAGATCGAG
Source organism: Alopecurus myosuroides (assembly GCA_028641055.1). Taxonomy (NCBI): domain Eukaryota; kingdom Viridiplantae; phylum Streptophyta; class Magnoliopsida; order Poales; family Poaceae; genus Alopecurus; species Alopecurus myosuroides. The sequence continues at coordinate 140,291,201 of CM054061.1, read as the reverse complement.
TATCTCATGGCTAACTCATGACAAGAATGTTCATGAAGAACTTTTGAGTTAACAGGCATGAAACACATCAAGGTAACGGAGTGAACAGATGAAGGTTTCAAGTTTGCGGACGAGTGGTCTTGAAAGGATGTTAGGATATGAGCTTTGCACAAGACTTTAAATCCTTTTGGGAAAGAAAGGTTGGTCAACTTGTGACATAGAGGTTTCTTCAAACAGAAAACCAAAATTAGGAAGGATGGTCTTGGATGCCACAACGTAATATCCGTAGACGAGGGAAAACAGAGAACACTGTAATCGTGCGTCGGAGAAAAATCGATACAAGATCATGTTCACTCTTCAGAGTGGACACGGAAGATAACGAAACTTTCACTCCGTCAAAACTTTGTCGAAATCTTTGTCAAAGATCGGGATGTTACTTCACAACAGAAGATGAGTAACCAAAGGATGTTGTAACACCGTAATTAAGAAGGGATTCTTGGTCACACCATAAGGATGGTTAACCAACGAGAGATTGAAGCACCGGAAGAAAACAGGGAATCTCTTTCCTATTGTGGTTTATCCGTAGCAATACGTTTACCACATGGTTAAGATCCCATGGCTGAAGTAACTGACAAATTCACACAATGTGTGAGATGAACAGAACTCCAAGTACAAACAACTTGAGAAAGGGAACTAATCAAGGGCGGTTACTGAATACCACGAGATGGTCTCATGATGAACTTGTTTCCACCGGAACAAACGTTTCGAGGATTGAGAATGGGACATTGCAAGAATCAACTTCCAGGTTCTCCTGGATGTTCTAGATACCAATATCAGGCTTATGCAAGCCTTATATAGGTAATCAGGTCGAAGTGGAACTTCGAATTAGGAGAACAGTGAGGGAATACTTGTTAGGATTAGCCACACAAGAATTCTCACGGAGAGTGGTTGTTCTTACGGATTCAAGGGGATATGACATTAGGCCTTACGGCTAATTGTGTCAACCACAACATAAACCATGCCGTATTTTCAAAGGAACCTAATTCAATACCCCTGAGGAAACACCAACCATCGTTGCTGCTTGAGATTCAGCTCTGGTTTGTGGTTTGATAACTCAGACTCGATATGTTTGATCGAAGAGATTGCACCGATTACCAACGAGATACCTATGTTGGATTCTCAAGATATGGACTACGATGTCAAGCTCAAGAAGATGAGCGAGATTCCAAAACTCATGTGTTAGTAACTTGCGAAAGACGGTTGCACCTACATGGACTACTTGCAAAAGAACACATCGGAGTCCTTGTTGGGAAAGATGATGCAAAGATTGCCAAGATCTTAGACTTCTTATCTCAAGGATAAACAGTCAGAGCTTAGTGTGGATGGAAATTTCTTCAAGTAACTGGAGGTAACAACCCACCATCTCAAGAATAGTCCACACGTGCATGACCGACCAGGGATTGTTCCCAAAGGAAACCGGAAAACTCTACTCGGATCCACGGCGACAACTTCACCATAAGCACATGAACTAGAGTAGGCCACTTAAAACATCGAGAACACAACTTCGTGATAACACAAGGATGGTTCTGAGAAGTTCCCAACATCAGTGCCAATTGTTTAACATTAACCTCTTGCAATTCGGAGATATAAGAATGTCATTGATGGGCTCAACAACAGCCTTATCAAGTTACTCCAAGAGGAGGGGTTCATACAATACATGAACATGGCAAAATATTGGCCAGACTAAAGGACATGAGGGTGTACCCGGCAAAACACCATGAGTAGAAACACCATAGAAATTGTCCTTGGATCTGGACTTGATCTGACGATAGCCCAAATCAAATCAAGGTAGAATGATAGCATGTCCACTAGGGAGATACTATCCTGCTTCAACACAAGGAAACTAGACATCCCTTAACAACGGATCAAGTTAGGCGGAGCTTTTGCCTTTCAACTCTCCAAGTTGTTGTTTAAGCTCAACCAACTAGTCCAGGATATCCAGCAAAGTTTCTTGGAGAAAGGAGTGGTTCAAACTACCCTTTTCTTAGACATTACGGTCAGGTAACGACCTGGTGATACTTCTAGAAAGAAAACCAGAATATCACAACCTACCGATATGTCTCGGAGTTTGGAAGGGATCTTGCTTTTCAAAGCAATCAATATGGCCTTGAGAGCTTCGGTATGAACCTAACTCTTTGACCAAGAACGTGCACCGGAATGAACGGATTTGGTGACTCAGTCAACTTCAAACAGAGGCTGGGTGACCAGTAGTGCTAAGAAGGATACAGATGTTTCTTAGATTCCAAAGCAATAAGAATTGCTAGGAATAGCAGATACACATGTCGATGAATAGACCCATCATTCTCAAGCATTCAAGCTTAGAGGAAGGGGGAGTGAAGATGTGTGAGAGCATCACTTCGTCATTAAGGCCATGAAACTTAACACGACCTCTTGATATATAAGAGTGTGATACTCGAAGGTGGAACAGAATAGAAGCTAATGAAGTTATTTAATCTGTGGATTACAAAACTTTGACCTGGTCCTGGAGATGAACGAGGTACTGGAGTTTGTTTCTCCTGACATCCCAAGGTGGAATGTTCTGACGGAAACCAAGAGCAAATGTATCGGAGGAATCCAACACCCATATGCAACTTGGTGTCCATAACAACGGTTAAAGATTTGAAAGCAACTGAAGGGTAGAATCATGCTCAGGGAAGATCCTCGGATCAAGTTGAAGCACAGGGTAATACTCATTTGTAAAACCCATGCAAAAGAGTTGGTATAACTGAAATAAGAACGAAGATGTGGAATTCAGGATGATCACTCTTGATGTGATCCTTTTCGGTTCCAATAGAGAACCTATGGCTATGAGAGTTGGAATTTTCTAGCTATCCTGAGGTAGAAGATGTTCCTCGGGATTCAACGAAACAGAACTTGGGTTAAAGGTCAGCATCCTGTACTGATAGCGTGAGCGTTACATGGTTATGAAACCACATGACTCAACTCACCGCAATTCAGCACATTCCGGGACCTTCGGTTCAAGTTCAAGGTTTAAAAACACGACGAAAGGAGTAACTACTATCGGAGTGCCTTGAAGGACACCACGAATAGCAATCACGAAGTATCTTTTGAAGGACAACGATAGCTCCGGAAGAATTTGAGCAGAGGATAACGGATACATTCGAGATGAAAAGCAGATCTCGAGGTTCAGGATTTCAGATTTTTGGAACATGTAAGAATGTGGAATCCGGACAACTCTGAGAGATTAGAATGGAAAGGAAATCTCCCAGATTAAGAGATAACGGAATATGGAACACATACGACTCTAGAAACTCATAACTAGGTCAACTTGGGTAAAAGACGTCCTTTCCAGAGAACGCACCTAGGTTTTGAATGACTAGAAGGGATAGCAAAACCTTTTCAAATCAAAACAGGTAAGGTGACCCAGAATTAGAGCGATACCAGGTAAGGAATAAAAAGAATCCTAAGAAGGTTTTCACAACTCATTTGAGGTTTCAAAGTAGTTTTCCCAAACACTAGACTCGACATCGACCAAGCAGTAAGGTTTTCCTACAGGCAGTCCTGCTCTGATACCATGACTTGTCACGACCCCGGACCCAGAGATATACATACTGTTATGTGCTCCTAGCCATGGACTCCCAAGGGCTTCAGGGTTACCAGCCCTGGCCGCAACAAACAACGGCAGGCAGACTGGATTCATCGGCACGTAGTCCGGATCCCCAGTCTACTACTCCTTGTATCCATGCTAGTCATAACCAACTATGCATATCAAAGCGTCCACGAATCGAAGGAAACTGAAGGAAACGGGACCAAAGCTATACAGAGATGCTATGTGTCCAGAAAGTGCAACAACAATCGAGGGTTACTGGGGTTACCTCGCCCCAGGCCGATCACATCGACAGGCGGGCTCGGACATGGATCATCGGCTCCACAACCCCTCGACTGCGACAACTATGCAGGCATAGCCAAAACTGTATAACAATGAGCTCGAAACCAACAACCGATCAAAGCAACACTCTAGACATTGAAGTTGTATTAAACAGGTGTTACTAGAGTATAGCTTACAAACAGAGGTCACACGACCCAACATTACATCAGACAACGAAAGGCAAATTATGTTGCTAATCAACAAGAACCAAAAAGGCCTAAGAGGCCGCAACATAAGGCGACGTCCCAGCCCATAGATCCCCGGCTACTACCTGGGAACCCCAAACTACTTGTCGATGTCCACGTCGAAACACCACCGAACTGAGGGACTCCACCTGAACCAAGTTGAAGCAAACATGAGTACGGGAGGTACTCAACAAGACTTAGTTAACCTATTATATATCTGCTTCTTTTAGAAAGAGTTATGAAGGTTGTTTTGCGTAAAGCCATCTTTGTTTTCCAAGTTGAGGGAGGAATAGCACGTCTCATGGAATATTTTGAAAACAGATGAGAAAGCTACTCAACTACTGAAATCATCATCTTTTTAATCCACCAACTCATATCAGCACATCGTGCTTCAAAGATCACCTCCTCAAGTTGTTCCGGTAACTCAATCTACAAGGTAACCCCTCTCGGCATCTCCGAGGAGGCATCCTTCATTCGTTATCAACAAGTTTTAGTCATTCCGTTCAAGTTATCTATAATCACAGAATCCGTCACCAAGTCGTCCTTAACCGCGGACACGGCTTTTCGAAAAGATTTAACCCTGCGGGGGTGTACAACTTTAACCACACGTATCAACCAACTCTTAATGCCACCGGTGGTAGCACTAGTCCGGGAAGTGCCGGCAGAGGGAGGTTGACCACGACCTTTCCCTTGCTTCGCCTATTCCATGAGTCGCTCCGAGTAGAGATGGACCGCCAATAGGGAGTGGCCATCTCCTGCCGGGTCTCTATCGTTGTGCGCAATGCTCGACGGTTACCTGCCCGCAGAGCGCCGATACACCACCACGTCCTAGTTTTGAAAGTGTTTTGATATCCCCGCAAATCCAAATGGAAAGCCCGAACTAGGCAACTCATGGAACAAACTAGGCAAGTTGAGATTGAGGGGAATCCAATCCCCGTGTGGATGCACGCTCATTCTTGGCTCGAAGACGAGAACTCGCTCCTAGGGGCATGAATGAGACAACCACCACAGACCCTCTGTGGTCTCGTCATCCACACCTTTAAATCATGTTAATCAAACATCTCTTAACTTACCAGTACTTCCTGCCATACTAGATTATTTCGTAACTCTGATTCATCAACCGGATGGAGCAGAGATAACAGGCATGTATGACTAAGCAAAGCAGATATGAGGCTTTGGCGATGCGCATGTCGGGGGGTTACCCCCGAGTAGGGTAAAGACAGGTGGTAAAGGCAGCTTACAGAAGAGAGGTTTGGTCGAGTAGCCGACTACCTGGTACTCGGTACCCGGTCGACTGCTACTCGGTCTCACCTCAAGATGACCAGAAGGAGATATCAATCAAGTTCTACCCTTTCGAGTAGAAGAGTTGGCCCGAGTACAATTGGCGGGAACAATTGGAGGGAACCTACTCGGGCCAGAAAGTCAAAGGAGCCGTTCTGACACAGGATCCCGCGTATCCTGGGTCCGTACTTGGCAGCATTCGAACTACTGTTCATCTGGGACCGGCCTGCCTGACAGTGACAGCATGGAAGCAGGCCGTGGCAGGATAAGGGGGGCCTACTCTGTGCCTAGGTACAGTGATACCAGTCTGTCCGCGTAGCGCCAGGAGGCCCAGCAGAGTAGGCGCTACGCGGCGCAACCTGGGTGCCGAGATGGCGACAGTTGCGGAGGTGCCCGCGCAGTCCGCCACCGCGAACACCTTCACAAGGCCAAGGTACAGCACACCCGCCAAGACGCTCAGAGCTGCACAGGCCGTGGCTGCCGAGTTGCCGCGCCTGGATGGAGAGGCGCGTCTCAGGCAGCAGGAGAGGCTCAACGAGTTGGTGTTGGAGGCCGCTAGGCAGAACGAGGAGTTCCGGAAGGCCAACCCGGGAGCTGGAGCTTCGCAGGTGGTTCACTCGCACGCGGCTAGATCTAACGATCAGGCCTCGTCTCCGCATCCTAGCCGCGAGAAGAGCCGCAGTGGGCGCTCGGGTAGGGACAGGCAAATGCAGGTGTATGACCCGGCTGCTGCCGCGAAACAGGTTGCTGTGCCGCAGCAGCCCGGGCAGGAACACAACGCTGCAAGAGCAGGCTCTCAAGCCCATCAAGCTCAAAGCCGTGCCCGAGAAGCCGCGCGTCCGGGTACTTCTCGGCAACCCGCAGCTCAGCCTACTCGGCAGAGGCAGCAGCCGCGCCCAGTGGCACCAGTCGCCAACCCGGTGGAGCAGCCCGCAGCTATGCAGGTGGATAGGTATGATGATGGCTACTCGGCTATGGAGATGGCTGGTTATGATATTCATGACCGTGTTGGTGAGCGCGTGTTGGCGCCTGGAGATGCAAGGCACCAGCTGGACCGTATCAGCTTGTCGGCGCGGCTTGAGAGCACGGGTCCTCCTGGCCCCGAGTGCTTTGGCCCGCGCATCATGAACGAGCCTTCCGTGAAGGGCTTCCAGCTCGCAAGGGGCACCAAGAGCTACAATGGTAGCACCAAGCCTGAAGATTGGCTCAATGACTACGTCACCGCGGTCCATATCGCGAATGGCAACAGGAGATGGGCGGTACGCTATGTGCCGCAGATGCTAGAGGGTCCAGCTCGCACTTGGCTCAACAACTTGCCCAAGAACAGCATTAACTGCTGGCTGGACTTCTCGGATGCCTTCATCAGCAACTTCACGAGTACATACAAGAGGCCGAATAGGCCACATCAGCTGTCGGCTTGCAGGCAGCGAGAAGACGAGACGGACCGCGAGTACCTTACTCGGTGGAGCACCTTGAGGAACACTTGTGAGGGTGTGAATGAAGCACAGGCCATCACTTGGTTTGCGCAGGGTTGCCGACATGGCAGTATGCTTTGGCAGAGATTGCAGAGAGAGATGCCGAACACCCTGGCCGAGACCATCAAGATTGCGGATCAGTATGCACTCGGTGATCCTACTCAGCCACTGATGGACTCCTCTGAGCCGAGAAGAAATTTCAACAGCAGCAAGCGCAACGAGTTCCGCAACAAGCGCCGAGTAGATACTCGGTATGATCCCGAAGAGGTGAATGCAGTGAATGTTGGAGGCGGTGGTGGCCAAAGGCAGAAACCTGCTGGAGCCTACGGGCAGAACCAGAACCAGGGCCAGGGCAACAAGAAACCGTTCCGCACTGCGCAGTCGGGTAGCGGGAACTCCGAGCAGCCGAAGAAGTTTGTCTTCGATGACATGAAGGATGGCCCATGCAGCTTTCACACTCATCATCCCTCGAGGCCTGCTAACCACACTACTCGGCAGTGCGAGTGGTGGGATGTGATCAAGAGTGATGGCTTGCCTCCTCCTCCTCCCCTGCCAGCCGCCAATGCTACTGTTCAGCCTACTCGCGCACCCGCAACTCGGCCGCCAGTGTACCCGAGAAGAGAGAATGTGAACCAGGTGGCTTTAGGAGCCAACCGGAACTTCAACAATGAGAGATACCGCAACAACAACAACAACTACAACCGCAACAACAACAACAGAGGCAACAACAACTATCAGGGCAACAACAACAACAATGGCAACAATGGGGGCAATGGCTCCAACCAGTACCAAGAACACCATGAGAGCTATATGATCTTCACTTCTGAGGCAGTCGACAAGCAATCACAGCATAGGCGGGCCATGGAGGTCAACGCAGTGATTCCTGCTGTCCCTCACTACATGTACTGGTGCGACCAGGAAATCAGGTGGACTCGAGCGGATCATCCCAAGGTGATGCCCAACCCGGGTACCTATGCCTTGGTGCTGGATCCTACCTTCCTGGGTCCCGAGAAGAATGTGAGGTTCAGCAAGGTGCTGATCGACAACGGCAGCAGCATCAACATTGTGTACAAGGATACACTCGAGAAGCTTGGCCTGGCCGAGAACATGATGCTGCCTAGCAAGACCACCTTCCATGGCATTGTGCCCGGGATCTCGTGCAACCCGATTGGCCGAGTGTGGATCGATGTGCTATTCGGTACCCGGGAGAACTGCCGCACAGAGCGCTTGCAGTTCGAAGTGGTGGATCATCAGAGCCCCTATCACGCTCTACTCGGCAGGCCTGCTCTGAGCAAGTTTATGGCCTCTACACATGTGGCTTATCTAAAGATGAAGATCCCTGGTCCCAATGGCATCATCACCATCTCGGGAGATTACAAGAAGTCCATGGAGTGTGCCTCTGCTAGCTCCCAGCTGGCGGAGTCAATGGTGATTGCTGCCGAGAAGAAGAAGATGTACGAGGTGGTGGCCATGGCTCAGTCCGCACAAGCTGGCGCACAAGGTGTGCCGAGTACCCAGCATGGTACTGCTTTCCAAGCTGCCAAGGAGACCAAGACAGTCCAGGTTGACCCCGAGTTCCCGGAGCGCGTGGCCATCATTGGTTCCGGGTTGGCGGAGAAATAGGAAAGCGCGCTCATCCACTTCCTCCGTGAGAATCGGGATGTGTTCGCCTGGACCAATGAAGATCTACCAGGAGTCCCGAGGGAGTTGGTTGAGCACTCTTTGCATGTGCGTCCTGACGCCAAGCCCGTGAAGCAGGCTTTGCGCCGTTTCGGAGATGAGAGAAGGAAGGCCATCGGTGATCAGATCACCAAGCTGCTGATCAGTAACTTCATCATGGAAGTGCTGCATCCGGATTGGTTAGCTAACCCGGTCATGGTCGAGAAGAAAAAGGAAGATCCCAAGGCTGCCACTGCATGGCGCATGTGTGTCGACTACACCGACTTGAACAAGGCATGCCCCAAGGATCCTTTCCCGCTACCCCGCATCGATCAGGTGATCGATTCCACTGCTGGTTGTGAACTGTTGTCTTTCATAGATGCCTACTCTGGTTTCCACCAGATTGCACTCAACCCTGCTGATCAAATAAAGACTGCTTTCATTACCCCGTATGGGGCTTATTGCTATCGTGTCATGTGTTTTGGCTTGAGGAATGCGGGTGCAACCTATCAGAGATGCATGCAGAAATGCTTGCACGATCAGCTCGGCAAGAATGTGCAGGTGTACGTAGATGACATTGTCATCAAAACGAATAAAACACATACTCTGCTTGCCGACCTGGAGGAAACTTTTGCTAACCTACGCAAGTACAAAATGAAACTGAATCCGAGTAAGTGCACCTTTGGTGTACCGGCTGGAAAGCTACTCGGCTTTCTGGTTTCTAGTCGGGGCATTGAAGCCAATCCTTCTAAGATAAAAGCTATCGAGAGCATGTCTTTGCCGAGATCATTGAAGGATGTGCAGAAGTTCACGGGTTGTCTGGCATCTCTGAGCCGTTTTCTGGGCCGAATGGGCGAGAAGGCTCTGCCTCTGTACCAGCTGATGAAGAAGAGCGACAAGTTTGTCTGGACTCCGCAAGCGGACGTGGCATTCAATGAGCTAAAAGCAATGCTGGCTAGTGCTCCCGTCTTGGCTAGTCCGCTACCCAAGGAGCCCATGCTGTTGTACATTGCTGCGACCAACCGAGTAGTCAGCGTGGTGATAGTGGTGGAGCGAGAAGAAGAAGGCAAGAGTGTGCAGCGCCCAGTCTATTATCTCAGTGAAGTGCTGTCCAGTTCCAAGCAAAACTATCCGCACTACCAGAAGATGACATATGGTGTGTACCTGGGCGCCAGGAAGCTGAAACATTACTTCCAGGAGCACCCCATCGCTGTTGTGAGTTCTGCTCCCATCTCGGATATCATGGGTAACAAGGAGGCGAGTGGCAGAGTAGCCAAGTGGGCGATTGAGCTAGCCGCGTACGCTCCCGCGTATGCGAGAAGAGAAGCAATCAAGTCTCAGGTCCTGGCAGAGTTTCTTGTGGACTGGGCCGAGATGCAGTATGAACCTCCTGCTCCAGTTTCCAACTATTGGAGGATGCACTTCGATGGCTCGAAAGTGAAGGAAGGCCTTGGTGCTGGTGTCGTGCTCACGTCGCCCAAGCGGGATCAACTCAAGTATGTGTTGCAGATTCATTTCAAGGCATCCAACAATGTAGCCGAGTACGAGGCAGTGGTGCATGGTTTGCGAGTAGCAAAGGAGGTTGGCGTGCAGCGCATTATATGCTATGGTGATTCAGATCTAGTAGTGCAGCAAGTCTCAGGTACCTGGGATGCTTTGGATGCCAACATGGCATCGTATCGCTTCCTGGTGCAGTCAATGACTGGGTTTTTCGAAGGCTGTGAGTTCCAGCACATTCACCGAGCAGAGAACGAAGCGGCAGACGAGCTATCCAAGTTGGGATCTTCTCGGCAGTCCATCCCGGCAGGGATTGCCTTGGAGCATTTGAGGAAGCCATCCATCAAGCCTTCCCCCAACTCGGAATCCATCTTTGTTCCTTCTCTGCCAAATGAAGAATCTGACCCAATGGAGATTGACTGGGAGAGTGCTGCAGGGAACCCGGGGACTGCCGTCCTCTACTCGGGGACTGCCATTCCCTACTCGGGGACTGCCACTCCTTACTCGGGGACTGCCGCTCCCTACTCGGGGACTGCCACTCCTTACTCGGGGACTACCACTCCTTACTCGGGGACTGCCACTCCGTACTCGGGGACTGCCACCCTCAACCCAGAAGCTATAGCATTCATTGAAGAAGTTCTCGCCAATCGGTCTGGGCTGCAAAGAAGCGCTCCAACTCCTCCTGTGCAACCGCAAGAGCCTATCCCAATGGAACTGGACGAACCAGTGTTTCCCATACGGGAGACACCGAGTTGGGCTATGCCCATATTATCCTTTCTAAGGGACGGCACTTTACCTGAAGATGAGGTGACTGCGAGGCAGATTCAGAGAAGGTCCAAGGGCTACACTATAGTCCGAGATGTGCTGCACAAGAGAAGTGCCACTGGTGTGCTGCAACGTTGTGTGAGCCCAGAAGAGGGAGAAGAAATTCTGGTGGAGATACATCAAGGGGAGTGTGGGCATCACGCCTCTTCTCGGGCATTGGTCAAGAAAGCTTTTCGGCATGGCTTCTACTGGCTCACTGCACTGCAACAAGCCGAAGATATCGTGAGGAAGTGCAACGGCTGCCAGATGTTCGCAAGTAAGATTCACATGCCTGCTTCCGAGTTGAAAACAATTCCTATCACATGGCCATTTGCTGTTTGGTGCTTGGATATGGTTGGTCCTTTCAAGCCGGCTAAAGGCAATATGACACATATCTTGGTCATGGTGGACAAGTTCACCAAGTGGATCGAGGTGAAACCTATTCGGAAGTGCGATGGGGTCACAGCTGTGAAGTTCGTGAAGGATGTGATCATGAGATATGGCTACCCGCACAGTATCATCACCGACAACGGCACTAACTTTGCAGAGGGGGCAATGGTGCGATTCTGCAGAGATAAGCATATCCGACTAGACGTTGCGTCAGTCGCGCACCCTGCCTCCAATGGGCAAGTTGAGAGAGCAAATGGAATGGTACTGGCAGGCATAAAGCCAAGGCTGATTGAGCCATTGCTGAAAACACCTGGGTGTTGGCTAGAAGAGTTGCCAGCGGTGTTGTGGAGTCTAAGGACTACCCCTAACCGGTCAACCGGCTACACGCCATTCTTCTTGGTATACGGGGCTGAGGCTGTGTTGCCAATAGACTTAGAGCATGACTCCCCCCAGGTAGCCCTCTACACTGAGGTGGAGGCGAGAGAAGCTCGAGAAGACGACGTTGACCTGCTTGAAGAAGCAAGAGAGCTGACTCTGTCACGTTCGGCTATCTACCAGCAAAACCTGCGGCGTTATCATAGCCGAAAGGTGAACCCAAGGGTTTTCCGAGAAGGAGACATGGTCCTTAGGCTTGTGCAGCGCACAGCCGGGATGCACAAATTGTCCCCTCCTTGGGAAGGGCCTTTTATCGTGAGCAAAGCATTGCACAATGATGCATACTACCTTGTAGATGTGCGCCCATCGCAGGCGAACAGGGCAGATAAAGCTGGAGAGGAAACCAAGCGCCCTTGGAATGTAGCTCTACTTCGTCGTTTTCATTCGTAAGCAAAGATGTGTATGTACCCTCTTATCCGAGTTGAAATTCTACTCTGCAATCTGAAATTGTTCTCGGGGACTGCCCTCGTCCAAAATTGCTCTAAGTGTTTTTACTCGGCTTGATCCTTTGTCTATTCGGTTGCTCCACTTCAGAACTCATAAGTGCATTGAGTAGTGTGTTTAAACCTATATGCCAACTCTTCGACTCTGCTGCTGTCCGGAACCCGGCTTCATGGCAAGCAAGAGAACAAGCAAAAGGTCAATGAGCACACGAAAATCGCTAAGGAAGAAAGAGTGCAGGAACCGAGTAGATTGTTGGTCACTTTTGTTCCCTGTTTTCGTCTTCTCGGCTAAGTGGTGGGCTGCGTTACCATGATTGTTTCTAGCGGCTAAGTATTTGCAGCCCTACTACTTGATTCTTGTGACTCGAATACCAAAAAAGCGACAAGTCGCGGGTAGAGCAGAGATGAAAAGATAGGGTGAATAAGAAATGCAACTCGGGGACTCGCATGGAAACGCAACTCGGCATTAAGCCAGCGTCGTTCAAATTGATTAATTTCGAAATAAACAGAGTGGGCATAAAAACTGAGTAGCAAGCAAAACAAAGATAGTCTATTACATCTGCTCCCGGCATCCCGGGGATCTGATAAGTGTTCGAGTTGAAAGAGAGTGCAGGTTGCTTCAAGATGAGGAGGCAGTGTTCTCGGCGCTGGCCTTGGCTGCTGTTTCTTCGGCGGCGGCCTTGGCAGCAGCTTCTTCGGTGGCGGTCGTGGCAGCTGTTTCTTCGGTGCTGGCATGGGCGGCATCCGTTTCCGTCTGGACGGTGGCGGATTCCTTCATCTCGGCATCATCCTGGGTGGCCGCCTGCTCAGAAGTGGCCGTGGCCACCGAGACGAGTCCTGGAGCCGAAGAGGAGCCTGAAGCCTGGCCAGGAGGGGGCACAGTGTCGTCGAGAGCAGCACCTGAGGAGGTGCCAAAGTCGAGTGCGGCGGTGTCGATGTGGGCGTACTCGTCCTCATCGCTACTCGCGACGGCGATGTTCTTCCCCTTCCCGGCCTTGCCCTCAGGAGATTCGAAGAGGCCTTCCAAGTCGGATTCTACTTCGTCGTCCTCTTCCTCTTCCTCTTCGTACTCGGTGTCGGGCTCGGGGAGGCCCTCGATGAAGGTCTCCGTCTCAGCGCACTCCGCGACCTCGTAGGCGATCTGCTTGCGTGTGGCCACGCAGTCGGGATCTACCTCCCACTTGGAATTGTTGCGCTTCCCGCGGATGAGCTGCATGTTGAGGTTTTCATACCAGGATGCTATGCAGAGAAGCATCACGTCCGCACCGGCCCGGGCTCCCGAAGCACGCCACTTCTTCAACTCCTTCTTCACATTCTTCAGCTTGAAGGCTAGGCCCTTCATGGTGGTTGGCTGAAGATCATGAGGCCAAAACAGCCTGTGGAGCTCAAAGCCCTCGTGCACCAAGTCAGTTCCGACGCCAGCCAGCTGTTCGAAATAGCCTTTGAGCACCAGCAAGTTGTCCTCGATCTCGGCTCTGGTATCTGCTGCCTCACCTTTCACAAGGCGAGCTGCTTGGGCCTTGGCCACCGTAGGCGCAGAAGGGGAGTCAAGATGAGGCCAGATCTCTGAAATAGCATGTGGTAACTTCAGAACCAAGAAGAGAAGAACCGAGTAGAGGAAAACCGAGAAGAAATACGACCGAGAAGAAAAGAAGCAGCGAAGAAAAGACTTACCAGACAGTTCGTTGCGCAGCCGCTGCAGCTGGGTCTTCCAGGACTCCTCGTTAGAAATGTGCTTTTCTTGGATCAGGCGCAAGCTATCCATCTGAGCGAAGAGGTCAGCGTTGGTCTTCTTTAAAGTTTCGCATTCCTGCTCAAGGGCCCTCTCCTTGGCTCTGAAAGTGGTCTCGGCCTTGGCCTTCTCGGCGTTTGCTCTGTCCCTCTCGGCGCCAATGCTGATGGCATCCTGGAGTGCCTTTTGCAACTGGAGTTGCAGTTTCTCGGTCTCGGTGGCGTGATCTTTCAGCAACACAGCGGCCTGGTTGGACAGTTGGTTCTGCACCTCCGCTGGTTTGACACAATCTTGGTGTGCCTCAGCGAACAACTTGTGATCTTCTGCGAAGAGCCAGACAAGGTCAATAGAGAAGCAGCGAAGAAACAGGTTCAAGATCAAACCGAGTGAACAACAAACTCACCCTCCAGCCTTTTGATGGTGGCTTCGGCGTTCTTCACGAAAGTGCGGCATTTCTCGTGCTCTTCGGCTAGGCTCTTCAATTTCTCTGCAAAGTAGAAAAGGTTAGCGCAAAATAAAGCATAAGCGAGCGTAAACAAAAAACGCATGAATCGCACAGCTAAAAGCGTACCTTGCAATTCAGCCAGCTGCTGGGTGCTGTCGTTGGCGTTCTTGCTGGCTGCCTCCGCAGCTGCCTTTTCCTTCTCTAAAGCAGCAATTCGCCTCCTGGCGATAGAGTGGTTCCAGAGAAGATGGCGGTATAGGTTGGTCCGCTTCAGGACGCTATCCTGAGAAGCGAGAAGAAGCAAGTTAAAAAAAAAAAAAAAAAAAAAGCAGAGTAGATTCAACCCGAGTAGGAGGCTACTCGGAGAGTATCCATCTACTCGGCTAGAATCTCGGGGACTGGGAGTGATGGAAAGGAGAAGAAAGGCGAATAGAAGAGAAGAAAATTCAACTCAGAAAAGATAAGGAAAACTTACTGCGTAGGCCTGCTCGATGTCCTCGGCATTCTTGCGATGCAGGAACATCTTGGCCGCGAGTGTCGCGGTCTCGGTGGAGACGGACATGGGATTGCGTCCCAGGTCAACCTTGTTCCAGTCCACGCGCATGTGGTCGATGCCGCCAAGGCTAAGACCGTGCCACTTCTCCACGCCGAGAACCTTGCTATCCCATTTGGCGTCGATGAAGCCAATGGTGTCCAGTACCTGCTCAAGGCCTTTTGAAGTTATTGGTTTGTCTTGGACTCCACGAGAAGCGATGTTGACAGACTGGGGTTGGCTTGGATCTGGAGGAGGGGAGTTCATGGCTACAACCTTCCTTCCCCTCTGGATAGCTAAAGCTTTGTCCTTGGGAGGGAAGCCGATTGAGTGCTGATGGCTAACCTCAATCATGTACTCCGGGTAGCAAGGCTGGCCAGCAGCGCGAGCATCAGCTGAGAGCGCGGCGGGAATCGGGCCAGACTCGTGGATCACGAGTGCTCCACCTGAGGCTGGTAGCGGCACTTGGTCCCTGGACCGCTTCTTTGTCCTTTCCTTCTCGGGATCTTCAGTTTTCTTCCCGTCATCTTTGGCCTTCGCCTTCTCGGCGGCTTCCTTCTCGGCCTTGGCTCTCTCAGCAGCTTCCTTCTCAGCCTTGGCCTTCTCGGCGGCTTCCTCCTCGGCCTTGGCCTTCTCAGCAGCTTCCTTCTCGGCTGCCCTTCTGTCAACCTCACCCTTCAGAGCATCCAGGGCTCGCTGCCTGGTTACTCGCCCGGCAGGAGGGCTGGATGTATCCTTAGTCTGCGGCGGCGAGGAGGAGTTTGGCGGTGTAGGGCCTTGCACAGTGGGTGGCACCACGGATCCATCGCTTTGTGCATCTCCTGGCTGGGCGCTACTCGGTGCGCCGCCCGGCTGCACGCTGCTCAATGGATAAGCATCTCTCGTGGTGGCATCCGTGGCGGTGGTGTCTTCTACTCGCTGCTCGGTAGCGAGATTCTCTTGTGCAGCAGCCCCTGTGGTGGGCTGCTCTTGCTCTGCTTCAGGCCGCTCGGCGGCGGTGTTGTCTTGCATCTTTTGATCTTGGTTCTCCTCGGCATTGCTAGCCGGAGGAGAAGGGGGTCTCTCATGGTGGACGGTAGTGTCCTGCGCCGCTGGCTCTGACGCTGCTCCTTGTGAACCGGCGGTCTGTGGATTGGCAGCAGCAGCGTTGGCGGTGTCGTCCTCATCATCATCCAGATTGACCAGAGGTACTGATTTTTCCTTGGTGTGGTCAGACGCGAGAGCTGCGTTCGCGTCCATAGGAGGTCTGCAGAGAAAGGGAAATCACAAATTAGAAGAAGATTGGGGAAAATAGCACAGCGCGAGAAGGGAGGCGACCGAGAAGAGGGCTTACGCGGTGGTGCACTTGAGCTCTCGTCTGGACCTCTTCACGACCACCTTCTTCTCGGCGGGCTTCTTCCGCTTGGCAGGAGGCGCTGGTGCTCCGCTACCAGTCCGTTTGCGGGTCTCAGGAGCGGCGACGGACAGAGGCTTGATGACTAGGGGCGCATCGCCCTCGTTCTCGTCTTCGTCCTCGTCGTCCTTTTCCGCGGCAACTTCATCTGAGAATCCAAGAGAAAAAAGGAAAGAATCAGAAACAGCAAACGAGGGACTGGTGCTTCTCGGAAACAAACAGAATGAAAGGGTGGTTACCGTCAAAGTCTTCATCAGACCAGGTGCGGAGAGCGTCGCGCTTGTCAGTAATGGGGGAACGAGAGAGGTTGGTCTGCTCCGCGGCATCGAAAGAGGGCACATCGTCCTCCTCGCGATCAGGAGACCAGTTGCCCTCAAAAACCTCGCAGCTCTCGATTATCTGGCGAGTGAGGACCTGAAAAACAGAGAAGGATCACAGACTAGCCGAGTACCAGGAAGGAATTCTACTCGGATATGCGTGCAGGTACAAAGCACACAAAGCCTAGGCAGTTTACTAAGCATTCTACCCGGATAGGCGTGCAAACACAAAGCATACTAAGCCTAAGCATGTTTGCTGAAAGGTCTTACTCGGAAGGGCGTGCAGGTATAAAGCACATCGAGCCTAAGAGTTGTTCTCGAGTAGGCTATCCGACAAGGCGTGCAAGCACGAAGCACATTAAGCCTACGCAATTCGGCTAGGTACCCTACTCGGTGCAGAAGATGATCGCTACTCGCGGCAGTAGGGGGAATTATCTACTCGGAAAGTAAATGCAGAGAGCAAAGTAAGAAAGGCGTACCCGCTCAATTGGCTTTGTACGGCTGTACGGGACGAACCCGTATTGCCAGTGGTCGCCAAGATTTGTTGTCAAGATGTTCCTTGCGTGCCAGGGAACATCGATGTTGTCGATCTCGATGGTGGTTGTCCTGGTGCAGTCGCGGGGGCCTCCCATGTAACACATGAGATGGCAGCGCTCCTGCAAGGGCAGCACTCGGCGCTGGATCCAGCAAGCCACCGGATCGTCATTCTTGAGGCCCTGTGCCTTCAGCCAGCCGAGTCTATTCTCCATCTCGATGGCGTCCTCGTCATTGACGGGCTTGTCCTTCCAGTACATCCCGATTGGAGCGCGATTGCTCCAAGCGGGCAAGTTGATTCGATCGTCCACCTGGGCTCCTTCCGCGGCGGCAACGTTCTTGACGTAGAGGAACGTCTTCTGCCACAGCTTGACGGAGTCCAGCCCCTTGATGCGGGGGTGGTTCGTCCCGGACCGCTGCACCATCATGGCGCAGCCGGTGTCGGTGGCGCGGGCGACGCCCGCGGAGTCTTTCTTCCCGGTGGATTGCTGGCGCAAGTGGAAGTACCTGAGCCACGTCTCCCACGTGGGCCGGATGCCGAGGAAGGCCTCGCAGACCACGGTGTGGTAGGCGAGGAAGACGACGGCATTGGGGGGCAGATGGTGCATCTGGATGCCGAAATGATTGAGGAACTTCCGCAGGAAATCGGAGGCGGGCAATCCGAACCCGCGCTCAAAATGCGACAGGAAGACGACGCGCTCTCCTTCCCGCGGGGATGGCACGATTTCACCGTCTGGCGCCCGGCACTCCACGCCGGGAGGAACTCGCCTGGTATTGACGAGCCAGGCGCAATCTTCCGCGGTGACGGAGGAGCCGGCCCAGCCAGCTTTGGCCATTGCTGTGGGTGGAAGGAGTGGAAGATTTCGAGGGGAGTTGTTTGGGGGATTGAGTCCGCGGCGGCGCAAGAGCGTGCGCGGCGGCGGAGAGCTCGGTGGCGGAGAAGAGCAGGAGACGAAGGAGGAATAGTGCAAGGGAAGGGGAAAAGGAAGTTACCGGCGGAGGTATTTATATCTCCTCCGCGAGTTTACCGTTACCGTCTTGGGAGTGGGATCGATTGTGGCGTGTGGTGGATCCTGTGGCCGGCTAGAAACGCACACAAGCGCCGGTTGCGCGCGTAATGGCCGCAGTTGATCCCACCACCGAATCGTGGTCTATAACTACACTTGATGGGACATGACGGCCGGTGGGCCCACTGCGTGAAAACTGGACGCGTGGCAGGTCGTGTCCTGGGCAACGAAACGACGAGGTCGTGGACGCTTGACACGTGTGCAGTTGCTGCGCGAAGGGCTGGATTGTGCTCTGTGCTACAGAGGCTCAATCTGAGAAATTTCTCTAAGTCTTTTTACTCGGTTACAGAGTAGAAAGCAAGTGCTACTCGGGAAAGAGGAAACTCAAAGTACTTTCCAGATAGCTACTCGGAGGTTCTACTCGGCATCTTGAGGTTCAAGGGCTGAGATGCAAAGGCTGGTTTTAAGCTGGCAGAGCCTAGTGAACAAGTTCGCAAGACTCAACCAGCTTCGGGGACTGCTGTCGGGGGGTTACCCCCGAGTAGGGTAAAGACAGGTGGTAAAGGCAGCTTACAGAAGAGAGGTTTGGTCGAGTAGCCGACTACCTGGTACTCGGTACCCGGTCGACTGCTACTCGGTCTCACCTCAAGATGACCAGAAGGAGATATCAATCAAGTTCTACCCTTTCGAGTAGAAGAGTTGGCCCGAGTACAATTGGCGGGAACAATTGGCGGGAACCTACTCGGGCCAGAAAGTCAAAGGAGCCGTTCTGACACAGGATCCCGCGTATCCTGGGTCCGCACTTGGCAGCATTCGAACTACTGTTCATCTGGGACCGGCCTGCCTGACAGTGACAGCATGGAAGCAGGCCGTGGCAGGATAAGGGGGGCCTACTCTGTGCCTAGGTACAGTGATACCAGTCTGTCCCCTAGTTTTGCCCAACGACTTTACGGAAGCAGCCAAGATTAGGAACCAAAGCTGTCAGCGGGTACTCGGAGAAAGGACGATGTGCACACTATGTCGACACTTGTCTAGATTTGGACGTATCCGGCTGGGCACCATGTATATAAGGTGCCCCGCCGCCTCCTGCGCGAGAGAGACTCAGGGATCTTGCTCCACGCTCATTCTAGAGCCCTAGAAACCCTAAGTTCTTGACCTAGCTCTACTCGGAGAGGAGAGAGAGGCTACTCGGTAGAGATACCATTTGTACTGTGGCTACTCGGAGAGACATCATAATACATAGAGAAAGGCAGGAGTAGGGGTTTTACCTCCTCACGAGGGCCCTGAACCTGGGTACATCGTGTTGTTTGTGTTGTGTGGATCTTACCTCACGCGGCTACTCGTCGCGTGATCCCTCCCCGGACACCTCCAGCGTCCATCGTCCCCACATCTTTAGCCATCCCATGGCATCTGCCGTGACACCACCACGACAGCGCACAAGCAAATCTATTGCGGCTAGGAGCAGTGGATCAGGATATAGAGGCAATGCAGCATATAGGTGAACTATGTCTACTAGCATCAAATACTTTGGAATCGAATGCAAAATACGAGATTCAAATGTTGTTCGAAAACATATATGAGCAGATAAGAGGTTATGCTTGCCTTGGTTATAAGAAAACCAGATAAAGATCTTCTGGAATAAGTGCTTGACTTGTCGGTTAAGATCAAGTATTCGTCATTGGAGTTGATGGCCTTCACTTCGGGGTCGGATTCTACCGAGGGGGAAACAACACCGAAAGAGAAATAACAATCAACACATGGCATCGATGCAATGCGCAATATGTATGCATGAGCAGGTTAATGCACTGAAATAAAGCCCTAGACATGATCGTTGGGTTGCTAGGGTTCGTATGTCAGTTAAACACTTTTACTGAATTTAACCCGAAATAGACCCCGGAGGGGGTTTCGGGCGATTCTGGAAGTGAGTGCAATTTTAAAAGCTCAAATGAGGTTAGAAACCTCATAAATAGGTTGCACTTGTCATTTTGAGCAATTTGGTATATAACTTTTAATTTTCTAATTTTATTGAATAAAAACTTATTTTTCTATTTTTAAAAGAATTAACAACATTAAATAATGTTCAAAAATCAACTTTCTCAAACATATATGGAAATGGCACATTTGGGTAGAGTACATTTTTCTGAGCAACTCCATATTTTTACTTTATTTTTCTGAGTAACATTTTATTAGTTATTGAAATTCCAAAATTAAACAATTTTCTGTAATTTTGAATAACAGAGGGGTCCACGTGTCAGCTATTCCTTTTATTTTTAAACAGAATAAACCAGCTGACAAGGGGGCTCCACGGGGACATCATGCTGACGTCACCGTGACGTCAGCACAGCTTGATCTCACTGCCGAGCTCAAATTCGACGAAAACAACGATTGTTTCACGGATCGGCCGGGATAGCAAGCTCGAGGGAAACAAGGCGGGCTCGGGGGTGGCGGAGATGTGGCCAAAAGGTCACCGGAGCTTGCCGGCGGCTATCAATGGCGGCGGCGGTTGGCGGCGCTCGGTGCCGGAATAACGCAGAGCGGGAGGGGGCAAGGCAAGGGCACCAGCAGGTGAAGTGGCTTACCATGGTCACGCCGTGCTAGACGGGGAGGCGGGGTGGTGTTGGAAACGCCGGCGGCGAGCACGACAACCGGCGGCCGGGTTCGGAGAAGAATGGCCCGATTCGGCCGTTCCGGGGCGTCCCCGCGAACGCGAGTGAGCGAGGGAGTAGAGGAGAGCACAGCGGGGCTGGTGGTGGCTCCAATTTCTGCGGGGAAGGCCGGAGTCGGCGGGAGGAGCGGCGGCCGACCGGACAGAGGTTAGGGTTTGGTTCAGTTTTTCTCTTCCACACGGTACAGAGAAGAGAGGGAGCTGGGTGAGAAAGGCCAAGGGAGAGAGGAGGTCACGGCCTTCTCTTTGCCCCCCTCCACGAGAGCGGCCACCAAGGCAGGAGCTGGCAGCGGCGACGGTGACACGCAGCTGCGTGCTTGCTTTCTGTCCAGAGGTGGAAGAAAGGAAAATAAAAGGAGAAGTGCGAAAACCCCCTCAGGTTTTGGAAAATTACAGAACAACCCTTTTCCAAACTAAAACAGAACAGAAAACTAGCTTTTGAGGACCTTTTTGAAATCAGAAAAATTGGCAAAAATATATTTTGAAAACCTCACAAAATTTCCAACCTTGCCATGTTTTTCTTTGAGGTATTTGAATTATTTTCCAACACAAATTTTTGGGAACCAAAAGAAGTACTTTTTGTGGAAATTTCTTAACCCATTTAAATTCAAGTTTTAAATTGGTTCAAACCTGGTTTAAATTTTTGTTTTCATGCATGTATGAGATGACAACAACACCACAACCCTTTGTTATCAAAATTGGGATGTTACAATGGCGTCTCCCGTCTTCGTCATCGCGCGGGCGCTCTCCGTGCTTCCGGGCTTGCGGATGCTCTGCTTCCGGAAGAAGAAGAAGTAGCGCGCCCAACTATGAATAGTTGGGTACACGCCGAGGAACGCCTCACAGACCACAGCGTGGAAGGCAAGCATCACCATGGCGTTGGGGGGAGATGGTGTGGCTGCAGCCCGAAGTTCGTGAGGAACTCCTTGAAGAAATCCGACACCAGGAGGCCGAATCCCCGCTTGAAGTGCGCGAGGAAGACGACGAACTCGTCTTCCTCCGGCGTGGGGACGATCTCGTTGTCCGGCTGCCTGCACCGCACGCCGGGAGGGACACGGCGGGTATTGACTAGCCATTGGCAGTCCTCCGCCGTGACATCAGAGCCCTCCCATCCGGCGCGGGCGCCGTCGTCTCCGCGAGCCATGGAGATGGGGAGAACGGCGGAAGATTAGTGGAAGATTTGGGTGGAAGGAGTGCTCTCTGTCTTTCTGGTGGTGCGTGGAGCAGCGGCACGGCAAAGATTTGCGGTGGCGGCGTGCTCTGCGGCGGCGGAGAAGCGAAGGGACGGAAGATGGAAGTGAGCAGGAAAGAGAAGGAGGAGTTACCGAGGGGGTATTTATCTCTCCCCTCGAGTTGCCGTTACGAGCAGAGTTAGTGGGATCAGTCGTGCGCTGAGATCGTGCGGCGTGGGCTACGCGCCGGTTAGAAACGCACACATCGCATATTGCGCGCGTAACGGGCGCAGTTAATCCCACGTCGTGATCGTGGGCTATTGAGTGCGGTTGAAGTGACTTAACGGGCTGGTGGGCCCTGGCCGCAGTTATGGGCGCGTGGCCGATTTTATTACAAATATACCCGTCTGTCCAGTCGAATCGCTAGAAATACCCTCATGTGAACGGAAATGCCAAGCATGCCCTGGCGGAAGGCTGGCCGGCCGACGCGTGGCGCTTTCCGCCAATGGCATAGGCGGAGCGGACATACCGCCGAGGAGACAGGCGGAAAGGACTTCGAGCCAACGTGCCTGGCGGGATGTGGTGGGCCCAGGCAGTAGGCTGACGGGAGGACGCCTCGCGCCATATTAGCCGGCGGAAACACCTCCCGCCTAGGCAATCGGCGGAATGGAGTCCGACAAGATTCTCTCCCAGCGTTGCTTTGTCTTTTTTCCTGCCTGCCGCGTCCATCGCTGTTCCCTCTGTTGTGGCAGCTGAGCAGTTTGCTACACGCCACAAAAGTAAAAGAAAAAAAAGTTACTAATAGGTTGGTCCGAGTAGTGTACCATTCTCAGAGATTTTTAATCCACCTCATCTCGTTTTATTTATATACTCTCTCCGTCTCAAGTTAGACAAAATAAAAGTGGATGTATCTAATACCCCTCCGTAACTAAATATAAGATGTTTTATAGTTCAATTTGAGCTACTAAAACGTCTTACATTTAGTTATAGAGGAAATACCAAATTATGTCTAGATATTTCTATTTTTGTCTATTTTTTTTCTAGATAAAGAATGTATATGAATATCGCGGATACAGAAATTACACCCAGTCTCTACAACAATGCAATAACCAGAGCCATTACGGCTGCACACAACCGAAAGATAATAAGAAGAAAAAATAAAAAAAAAAGTACCACTACAGAGTTACAGTACTTCCAACAGCCGCACAACCATCACTAAAACAACACCTGATATCCAGTTCTTCAAAAGCAATGTCTTCAAGAAGAACAGTGCCAAACATTCTCGCTCTCAAAACAATGTCTCCAACAAGACCACTTTCAGGCACAACCAATTAAGGTCAGACCTTGGATTTTCACCCTAAAAGGTAGGACTTTGGACTTCACGTATGTTGTCGTCCTCTCTTACATGACGCTGCTCCAAGTCATGGAATGATAAAACGTGCTCCATGATAATAGCAAGCAGAGCTTCGAAGTGCTCCCCCTGAAACCCAACGGTCAGAAATTCGCTCTATGGAGTTAGCCGGCGGAGACTTCCGAAACACGACCATCCAGCCAGCTCAATGGGGACCAACATCCGGTAAATCTTCATCTCGCCACGAATAAGAACCAAGGACCACCACCATTATTCGTTAGGCCACGGCCCCCACGCCACCTCCGTGCAGGAACGACAGAAGAGAAGAGAGCAACCCGGTGCGTCCGTGGATGGACCAATGGCAACGCGCCGCCCTCTCCACCTTGCTGCTCCGCCGGAGGCCCTCGGGCGCCGACCAACACGACCACGCCCTGCACGGCACAGGAGCGTCGCCCCGACCTCACGCGCTCTGAAGACTTGGCGCGGACGCCCTAGCGCCCACCCCGAGTCGCCGGGGCCTTCCTTCCCCAAGCCGCCTTCGCGGATGGGGTGCTGCCACCACGGCACGAGACCGGCGGCGGCGGACGGCGCCCAGGACATGGTTCTACCAGATTGAAAGATTGGCCTCAGGTGCCGCCCTATGGAGCGACACGGACGGGCGTTGATCTCATTTTTGTCTATCTTTGTGACACTTAATTAGAGACCGAGGGGGTATTATAATAATATGGACGAATGATTATCGTATCCGGCATGATACATGAGATTTTTTCTTTGCTTCCAATAAAACGTGTATACCTACTTTTGAGGAGAAGGCATCACTCCCTAGGATCCATGTGAGTTTGGAGCCACAAGGTTGACCCTTGAATGTACTTCTTCAATTGGAGTAAACGCTATTTTGTAATGTCCCCGAAGAAATAGCTTCCTTCTATCTGCATGTTAGATATTTCCTATTTTTAATCTTCATAGGTAGTCATATAGGTGCATGTATGCCTTTTTTTTTTTACATCAGGTGCGTGTATGCCTGGTTGGGTTTTTAGGTTGTTTTAGACGTGAGCCAGCTGCCACAACCTATTAGTAGATCACAAAGGAATTGCGATGGACGCGGCAGGCAGGGAAAAAAGACAAAGAAGAGAATCTTGTCAGCCTCTATTCCGCCGATTACCTAGGCGGGAGGTGTTTCCGCCAGCTGATGTGGCACGAGGCATCCTCCCGCCATCCTGCTGCCTAGGCCCACCACAACCCGCCAGTACGTTGGCTCGAAGTTCGTTCCGCCAGGTACGTTGGCTCGAAGTCTGCTCCGCCTTTGCCATCGGCGGAAAGAGTCACGTGTCGGCTGGGCAGCTTTCCGCCAGGGCAAACATGGCATTTCCGTTCACAGAGGGGCATTTCTGACGATTCGACTGGGCAAAGAGGTATATTTGTAATAAAATCCGCGTGGCCTGCCATATTCCAGGCACCGAGGCGTCGGAGTGACAGGGGTGCGACACGTGCCCCGTTGCGACACGCAGAGGTGGATTCGCACCGATTGAGGTGGGATTGCGTTTCGAAGATTTCACCAAGTCTTTTTACTCGGCATCAGAGAAGAGAAATGGTGCTACTCGGAGAAGAAGAGATTCAAGCCAAGGATAAGGGCTACTCGGAGGTGCTACTCGGTATCTTACAGTTGGAAGACAAGATTTGTTTTTAAGCTGGAAGGGCCCAGCGAACAAGTTCGCAGGACTCTACCAGCTTCGGGGACTAATGTCGGGGGGTTGCCCCCGAGTAGGGGTAAGGCAAGTGCTAAAGGCAAGACCAGAAGAGCAGTTTTACCAAGTTGGCTGGCTACCCGGTACCCGCTACCCGGTGGACAGCTATTCGGTCGTACCTGCCAATGGCTAGGAGGAAGAATCAAGGAAGTTGTATTCTTCCGAGTAGAGGAAGTTGTCCGGGTAGAGGAGTGGATTCCTACTCGGACCAGAAGTCAATGGAGCCGTTCTGACACAGGATCCCGCGTATCCTGTGTCTGTACGGCGTGCGGTTTAACTTACGGGGTGCGTGATTATCCGCACCACGGTGTGGCTACAGTGCGGTAGGCGCCTGTCTAGTCCTGTCACTGACAGAGGGGACAGGACAAGGCTAGGGGCCTACCCTATCTCACTGACAAGGGTGGACAGGTCCCATCTCCGAACGGCGCAACGACTTACGGGGCGAGTGTCAGCGGGAACCCGGAGGCGTGCGCGGTTCTGCAGGGCTCCTGTCACTTCCCGTTGTACTTTAAGCTAGTTTTATATTCGGCTGGGCACCAGTATATAAGGTGCCCTGCCTCCTCCTGTGCGAGGGTCGACACTCTGGATTGCTTCACTACACACAGAAAGAACTAGAGAGAAGAGTGGCTACTCGGCTGAAGGCCTGATTGTACTGTGGCTACTCGGTAACACACATATAAAGAGAGAGGCAGGAGTAGGGGTGTTACCTCCACACAAGGGCCCTGAAACTGGGTAAGATCTTGGTGTTTGCAGTGTTTGTGATCCATCCCACGCGGCTACTCGCCGTGTGATCCATCCCCGAGCACCTCCAGCATCCATCGGCCCCAACTTTAGCCATCCCATGGCATCTGCCGTGATACCACCACGACAATGATGTATGCTTGCAGTATCTAAAGAGAGCAGGAAATTGTTGTGGTTTGTTTAACAGTGTGGAAAATGGACCGGGGTTCATAGGTTCACTAGTGGCGTCTCTCCAAAAAGATAACATGCGGGTGAACACATTACAGCTGGGAAATTGACAAATAGAGGTTGCACCGTAGTGCACAATATAACATGATGATTACTATGATATTTAGTGCGGGCATTACAAAAATATATATAGACAGAAATCCATCTGCATCTATGACTAATAATCCACCCTCAGGTTATCATACGAACCCCCTTAGGTATTAAGTTGCAAGCAACATATAACTGCATTAAACAAAGTGTGTAATGTAAGCAATGATTATGCATGCGGGCACTCTCATCGCTGTTTTCTCCATAATGGCAACAGCACATCCTCCCCCTTCACGTTTCTGTCACTCGAGCAAGGTGGTGAGGAGGCATGAACCCACTATCAAGCATAAATACTCCCTCTTGGAGTCACTGGCAACTACTTGGCCAAAGCAACCACTAGCAACGGAAAGCATGGCATAATTTACGTATTCATCGGATCCTAGCAAACACAGCATAGAGAATTACATAAGATCAATCTCGATCATGATAGGCAGCTCACGAGATATAAACATGGAGGCATATGAGGAGAAGACAACCATCTAGCTACAGCTACGAACCCGTAGTCCAAGGATGAACTACTCACGCATCACTCCAGAGGCAGACATGGTGATGTAGAAGCTTCTCCGGCAGGGTGCCGGAAATAGCTTCAGATCCCCCCTGATCTAGGGTTGACAGTGACAGCGGCTGCAGAACTTTTCAGGGATTTTTTATAAGGTTCTTAGGGTTTTTCATCCGGGGGGATTAAATAGGCAAAAATGCAAAGGCGGTGGAGTTCCAGGGGCCCCACACCATAGGGTGGCGCCCCCCCCGTCTTCAACTCTCCTTCGGTCTTCTGGATGCTTCCGAGAATGTTTCCAGAACAACTTTTCTGAAACCAAAAACAGGGAACTGGCACTTGGCATCTTGTTAATAGGTTAGTCCCGGCAAACGTATAAAAATGCTATAAATAAGGGAGAAAACAAGTAGCAATTGACATAATATTATCATGGAGCATCAGAAATTATAGATACGTTGGAGACGTATCACACCCCGAACCTCGATTCGGGGATCAGAAGTTCCTATTCTGGCACCCTCTCCATCGGGGATCAGAAGTTTCTTAAGATCATCGCCATCGTCATCACCAACGCCTCTCCATCGACCATCCATGTTTCCCCCATCCATGTGTGAGTAATTCCCCGTTGTAGACTGAAGGGAATGGTAGGGATTGGGTGAGATTGTTCATGTAATAATGCCGTGATTGTTAGGGCATAGTGCCTAGTATCCTCTATTAGTGCTATTGACATTGTTGCAACTTGTTATGCTTAATGCTTGCCACTTTGGGACCGAGTGCCATGCTCTTAGATATGAACATGTTATTGAATCACGATGTTAATTATTGTTTCTTGATCATACCTGCTAGTTGTTTACACATATTGTTGTCCGAAACCCGAGGCCCCGAAGTGACAGAAATTGGGACAACCGGAGGGGATGGCTGTGATGTGTAAGCTGCTTACACCACCACATGCTACACATGCTACTTCTGCTGAATCTAAAAATACTTCTGATACTTTTGATGATGCTTCTAGTGTGCTTGATGAGAGTGGTTCTCTCGGTCCTTTCTTAGATGCTACTATTTCTAAAACTAAAAAATATTGCAAACACTGAAACCCCTGATAAAAATCTTGTTACTCATGTTGTTTCACCTAAGCTTATAGAGAATCCTAGTGATGATTTTGATGATTCCTATATTGATCTTAATGATGATCTTATTAATGAAATACATGTTATGAAGGATAAAGATGCTGTTATGAGTCTTATTGAAAGTCGTGTTGTTAAATATAAATTATTTCCTGATGCTAAGTTTGCCACCTCTCCTATTGATATTAGGGATAAGCATTATGATTTCTCTCTTGATTTATCTTACATATCTATTGCTGAGAAAGAACCTTTTTGTAGTACTGAAAATGAAAGTGCTATGAAACATATGAATGAGCTCTCCTCTTTGAGTAGTTTATTCTCTGGTGATCTTAAGAAATAGCTACTCTGTTGCTAAAATATTCCCTTTCTCACTAAAAGATGGAGATAAAATTTGGTTTAACAATTTTTCTCCGGGATCTATTGATAGTCCTATTGGTTTGGTTAATGTTTTTGTCGTGGGATGATCACGGCAGATGTTACCAGGGGTAACTGATCTTGGGGCAAGTCGACACAGGTATTTGGGAGAGGGTTTAGCTCGAAAGAGAACATGGGGATAAGCAATCTAGGAATCGGCACTCAACTCGCCGAGTCTCGAATATGGCTCTTGATTTATACTGGATACTCGATAACAGGTGATATGATTATGTCGTGAATCTCTGCCAAACTAAGCCTAGGGGCCGGTTTATAAAGCACCGTACCCCCCCTGACTTGCCTTCCAAGGCGCAGCTCGAATCCTACCTGAACTCTGCTTACAAACCCTAGCTTTCCTTACCGCAACCCACAATCCGGGTTACGAGGCCTACAAGCTTTGGGCCTTCCAGAAGTCTCGTTATCCTTAGTCGGATCCTGTGCAACATCCTTTGGGCCGGGTTACACCTTGGAGTTGGCCTGCCGGGTTACTATCCCCCCATCAGTAGTCCCCAGAATAGCTTGGGCTTCCTGGATTCCTCCTTGAAGCGCTGGCTATTCCCTGCAAAAATATCAAACGCTCAAGCGTATAGAGGCCGGGTTACAATGCTTTGATAAATGGCTGGGTCCAACTCCATGGTGACCATGCAATAACCCGGCTCTCCTCCAAATGCTTCTCCTAATTTTCCAGGTCTGAGTCTTAATAAAAACTCCACGACTCTACACTTTTCTCGATAATTAATCCTGATATCAAGGAAAAGATCTTCCTTCCTTTTTTATCTGAACAACTCCCTCCATGCTAAAAATGTATCTCGCAAATTTCGAAATAGACAGCCATTACCCCGTATTTCCCGGGTTCAGCCTGTTGGGCTAAGTTCTTCCACCCTGGCCGTTATAAATAAGCCCTCGGAAGTAACCCTAGCTCCAACGGCTTATTTTCCCCATTCCTCTTCCTTCCTCCTTTCAAGCTCGAGCCCCCAGAGCGCCATCACGGAAGCCCCGCGCGTGTCACCGGAGCCCATCCGCCGCCGTTTGCGCTCCGCCACAGCGCGGTTCACTCCATCGCCCAAATCCGCCACCAAACCTCCGATCTGCCCGCCAAGAATCGTGAAAGGGCACCAAGCTTGCGTCATCTGCCTCCGCAAAGCTTCGCTTCAATCTCCTTCGGTAAGTCTCCTACATCCTCTAACTTATCCTCGTAATTTCTTAGTTTCTCCTCAAGCTAGATCTGAATCGAGCCGCCCGCGATTTCTCGGGTCATGCCGAATCAAGTCACTAGTGTTTACTCTAGCTCACCCAATAGATAAGATACACAGTTTAGCTCACTCTCCTATCACTTGTAATCACTAATTTTGCCACAAATTCAGAAATGAGATTCCCAATCTGGGCTGGAGTCGTCTAAATTTTCCGCCTTTACTACTATCACCCGGAAAGTCTTTCCTCTCCGGCTCACTTGCTCATAATAGATGTACGGGCAGCCATTTACCCTCCCCGAACACTTATCTATGCATAAGTTTCCACAGCCTTTGTAATAATGTGCGATACCCGGACAACTCATACCTGGCTTAGCAAAGTAATACCCGGATCATGTTTAACTTACCAACACTTGCTCAACTGACAATTTCCGAGTTTTCACTTCTCACATCCTTTCCTTGGACGCTTTTCCAGGTTAACCCCATGGCGCCCAAGAAGCCGGGAAAGCAGCCAGTTAAGGCAAAAACCACAAATTCCATATCTGCCAACTGGGGGAGGTCCTCCGTCACCAAGGCCAAACTAGAGGAACTGGTTGAACTAGGGGTTCTACCCCCTCAGGAGACTATCCAGTGGAGAGTACCGGGTAATGAGACCCGGCCCACTCCAGCAGAAAATGAGGTAATCTGTTTTGTTGAACATGTGACCCGGGGCTTCCGGCCTCCGGGTCATCCTTTCTTTCGCGACGTTTTAAGCCATTATGGCCTTCGCATTTTCGACATAGGACCCAACTCCGTTCTAAACATCACTCATTTTATCGTTCTTTCCGAGTCTTACTTGTGCTCTCCGCCAAGTCTGGCTCTCTTCGTCGAGCTCTTCCAGTGCAAACCGTGCCGCGAAAGCGGCGACGGTGCACTTCTTACTTGCGGCGGGGTTTCCATCCAACGCCGCAAGAACTCCTTAATGCCTCCTCTCACCCTCAACTCCCACGTAAAGCACTGACAGCTCTCATACTTTTACTGCCAGGACACCTCCCCACCCGGCAAAAAGAAATTGCCGGGTTATTCGGAGGGTCAACTTGACATTTCCGAAGCCTTCAATGGGTTTGCCCCTGACCCGGAAAGGGAAGAAATTCTTCCTCTATTGGCCAAAATCTCCATCCTTTCTGCCCAAGGCCTCATCGGGCTTAACCTGGTGAAGACTTGGGTCAATTTCCGCATCCAACCCAACTCCATTCGCACAAAACTGATGTGCGAATACTCGGGGCAAACCACGGACCCGATCCGATACTCCACCAGCAATTTCGCTCCTAGCGATGCCAACAAAACAATCAAGGGCTTTCTAACGGAAAAGCTCGAGGTGATCCGGAACATAGCCGGATTAGAACCTTTCACCCTCGAGAACCCGGCCCCCGCGGTAAGGACCTAATTCTAACAAGTTCAATTTTATTCGTTCCTCTTGATACAACTGTTAATCCTTGCTCTGGTGTCTCCACCTCAGGCCGATAGTGACTTCTGGAAGGCGGATACTCCTCCTAACTCCGGAAACCCGGAAGAGGAAGGGGATGCCGTTAACTCGGACGAAGGCACATACTTAGTCCCCTTGAATACGTCATGCCCTACTTCTCATTTCCACACTATAATCTTGATTACTTTCAGAACAAGACCAAGACGAGGAGGAAGAAACGGACGGCAAGGTGGAGTCTGCCAGTGATGAAGATGAACCGGAGCCAGCAATTAAAGCCGGATCCAAAAGAAAACCCCAAGGAATCGTTTTCCAGGTTTCATTTCATTTCCTTGTGCTTAATTTGCGTTCCCGTGATATCATTCATGAGCTAACCCTGTCATCATCCCTTTGGTCATAACTGAAGGAGCCACCTGCGCCCAAACGTAGAGTGACCCGGAACCATCCGGGTAACGAGACCCTTAACCCGGGTACTTCATCGCCTCCAGATCGACATACTGGTATTCACCATACACAAGAATCTTTCCCAAACATTCCCTCACAAAGTAATCTCACACCTTGCTTGGTATTTTTCAGTATCTTCCGGGTCCAGCAGCGGCTTCCCCTCGGACTTCGCGGTGAACCCCGGGTAAAGTTCTTTTCCTGATGTTATGCCAAACTTTTATCGCCCTTTTCATGACTTATGCGCTAACTGCACCTTTGCACTTTCTATAGAGCCACGGTCGTTGTTAGCGACCAGGAAGACATGGAAGTTGAGGACCGGGGTAAGAATAAACCAACTGACGACGCATTCACCACAGCTGGTGATGAGCAAGCGCCACCAACGAACCCGGCTAGGCAAGAAGCCGGGTATCCAATAGCCTCGCACGCAAGCGAGAAGGAAAAAGGCGCAGCTGCAGGCGCGGGAGGAGGGCCAAACTCCGACATTCGGATGACCCGGGTGCCGTCTCCTGTTACGAAGAAAACTTCTTCTCCAAATTTCCACGCCCCCGAGTCTTCTAACTCGGATAACAATGATTTTAACCAGCTGATGAGTGCTCTCCTGTCCATGAAAGCTTCAGAGGGAAATGTCTTGGAGCGTATGGCCGCAGCACATCAGGTAACATTATTTGATATTCCTTACTACACACCCAGTCCCCAAGTTCTGAGCATAACTTGCTGAAGTTGTGCTCGGTACTTCATACAATATTCGGCTTGTCATGATATCCGACTTACAATTTCACTCGTTCCTTGCAGGCGGAAATTACTCGGTCCGACGAGGTATTACTCAAGACCGAGCAGCTCCTGCTTGCTGAAGTAAAGCGCAGAGAAACTCTTGAGGCGGAGGTGAAGACTTTGAAAAAAGATGTCTCCAGATACAAGAAGAAGTACGATGCTGCCCAATCTACACTGAAAAACTTATCGAACCAGGTTGCGGACACTTATCGCATCTTGCTAAGTAAGTTTTTGTTCGCGATTAACTTACATGCCTCTATCTTATCGTTATAATAATCAAGATTACTGATATGTTTTCTTTTATTTCAATTGCAGGTGCTAACCTTGCTGCTCCAGAGGACGATGCCGTCGCTATGACTAAAACGTTAAAGACTGTGCTCCGAACATTTTTTGCCGGCACAAAGCTTTTATTGGATGCCGTGAAATGGCCTTCCGAGGTATACCCAGGCGAAGAAAACCTTATGCAAGCTTTTTCGACGGTGCCTGGATGGATTGAAATATGGAAGCGCTCGTCTTGCCGAGTCGGTATGACCCGGGCCTTTACGCTGGCGAAAGCTTATTTTCCTAAGCTTGACCCGGCAAAGGTAATATCCGGGTTTCCAGAATTCAAGGCTGACGGCTCCAAGTTTACGCCCAAGGATTTCAAAGTTATACAATCCGCCGTACGCCACTCGGCTACTGCCTTGGCCGATAAGATGGAACTGGACACAATCATGAGCTCGTACGACGCTGAAGGCAAAACCATTTTGGTGGAGGCACCCCCTCCCTTCGACATGCTGGAAAAATGGGCGACTGACCTGGCCAGGAGGAAAGAAGAAGCTGCTAAGAGAGAGGCCGAGTTAGGCTTAAGGCCGTCTACCTCTACACCAGCTGTTCCTCCACCTGTCCGTCCTGATGTGGAAAGTCCGGGTAATGCTGTTGGAAAGGCTAAGGAGCAGGTCCAAGACCAAGACCCGGAAGACCATTCCCAGGATGCCGAGTAGGATGATGTCTTGTATTCTGTGTTTTTTTTAAAAAACTGGTATGATTTTGATGATGCGCTTGTTGCGCCATTGATACTAGTACTGTCACTTTGTACTTTTAACTCGTGATAACTTTGTGCCTTTCCCGGCTTTTGATAATCTCGACCCTTGTTTTATTCTTAAGCTTATTCTCGATACCCGACTGCTTTTGATTCCCTTTTCGAGAACCGAGTATCGTGGGCTTTGATAAGCGGACTTTTCTTTAAGTCCCCAAGACTCGGAAGCCAAGGTTTTTCGAGCTTCAATAGATAAACAGCTTGTTTCTGTTTCGAAGTCCCCAGTCCCCGTGACCCAAAGTACGAGCCAGGGGGGTGTGGCCTTTCTCAGATGACAAACTGCTCTTTACTAAGCCGAAAACCAATAGCCATTGACGTAAATACTGAAGTCATGCTTGATACTTGTTGAGTTTCCGGCTATTTAGCCTTGTACTCTGCATAGACTTGTGGTTTAGATGACCCTTTTGATTATCTTGTACTGTAAGCCGGCTTTCGCGTGGATACCATGTTGTTACATCTATACGAAAAACAGGGTCAAGCAAGTCCCATTGGGCTGCATGGTTTGATTGTAATCGTAAGCGAACAGATCATGCCACTTTGGTGCGATTCACATCGAGCTTAAGTAAGAATAACCAAGAAATTTGGCTCCTTCGTCCGGTTATAAGATTGCAGCCGTACTCGTCTTGCAAGTAATCGGCCCTCATAACTCATAGGCATCAAGGCCAGGTCTCTGGGTTTGTGACTACTATTTAAGCAGTTCAATTCCCAAAGATTTATGTATGTGCAACATATTTTGACGATACTTATGTATTGATAATAACAAATGTCACTTACTTGTAATTGAAGCAAAGACCATGTTAAGACTTGAAAACCATCTCTTTTATTGATACGTAAAAATTTGTGCCAGCAGGCCGCCTCATTAAAAACCTCCCAGTCCCCTTAGGTACCCTGGGTAGGAAAAGAGCGCGTATGAAACCTGCTGTCCATTACACTGCTTCAGTTCTTCTCGAGGATCGGCCCCAGGCTGGTACGGCCGATGCACATTCTCCATTTGTTAATCCCTTTCATAATGAGTACCGGGTTTGTTAGCCAATCCGGGTGTGTCGTTCTTGTAGCGCGGCAATTTGTAGATAGCGGTGTGATTTCCTCTTCTACGCCAGGGAGCTTGGAAGGAGCGCTCCTGACCAAAGCCACCACCTTAGGATATTGTTCTGTCCTGGTTTTTGCTTTATCCCCTTCAGAGGTCGGCCTTTTTGACGTTGCCCTTTCCTCCAGGTTCGCCTGCGATCGGTAATGCTTGAGCTCCTCTTTCCTACAGGCTTGCTCAGCCATTGCTGCATCTCCTTCATCGCATTCAGCTGCTATATCTCGATTTCCGTGTATGGTAATGGTCTTCTTAGGACCCGGGATTTTCAGCTGTAGATACACATAACACGGTCTTGCCATGAACTTGGCATAAGCCGGTCTTCCAAACAATGCGTGATAGGGACTGCGCAACTTAACCACCTCAAAAGTAAGCCACTCAACCCGATAATTTTCCTTTGACTCCCCAAAAGCTACCTCCAACGCCATTTTTCCTTCTGGCCACGCTGAATGACCCGGCACTATCCCGTGAAAAACTGTTGTACTCTTTTGCAGTTGAGATTCCTTGAGGCCCATGCGCAGAAAAGTTTCCCAGTACAGGATATTGATGCTACTTCCTCCATCCATCAAGACTTTTTTCAGCTCATACCCATTGACCTGTGGTGCCACTACCAAGGCTAAAACTCCCGGGTGATCAACCCTGTCCGGATGATCCCTTCTGCTCCAAGTTACCTCCTGTTCTGACCACCTCAAATACCTCGGAACAGCGGAAGAGACTGAATTGACCGCTTGTTTCAGTATCTTTTTATCCTTGTTAGAGCCTCCAGTAGTGTGCACATGATATTGACCCAACTGTTTGGGGTTAGCCTGAAAACCTCCCGCTCCCCCTTGATTGTTGCCCGGATTTCCTGCTGCCGGGTTACCGGCTGGGGGTGGACCGTTGCCCAAATTTCCACCTGGACCCGGGCCTCCTCCCCGACCCGCTCCTCGCATGGCTCTGTTTACTTCCTCGTTCTTCCATCTCTGTAAGTCGGCGCATTGCTCCAAGGAGTGATTAGCCGGCTTGCCGTTCCTGCTGTGCTTCGGGCACGCCATCCTGAATATATCCCAACTGTTGCCCGGCCTCGGAGGTCCCTGATAGTGTCCTCCATTATGATTTCCGGTATTAAAATTCCCTTCAGATCTGGGTCTTGAAGACCCGACTTCAGTATTAGCTACAAACTCGGAACCTCCTTCAAATGGGCGCTTGTTCTGACTATTTCCGTTATTATTCGGTGCTGATCCATTGCCGGTTCTTCCACTGTTACTGGTGTTCACCTTCGCTTTCTTGTCATCAACTTCCTCCTCTGTAGTGTCTGTTGCAGCGTGTTTGTTGCATGCATCCATTAATTCTCCCATTGTAACCTCCGATGCATTCCTACTGGACTTCATGCGAGTTAACTTTTGTACTAAAGGAATATACTTGCATGTTTTTGCCATAGCTTGTAGCGCATCTTTGGGCTGAATTTCTGTGGACGAGTGAAGTATCTCCATAACCCGGCGTACCCAACTGCGTGCTGATTCTCCCTTCTTCTGAACGCATCGCTCTAAATCATCAATAGTGAATAGCTTTCTGCACGTCCCATGAAAGTGCTTGACGAACGCGGTCTTTAGTTCTTCCCAAGACTTGATCGATCTTTCTGGCAGGTTGGTAAACCATAACTTTGCTGCTCCTTCTGACATCATCAAGTACATGAACTTGGCTTGAAGATTCTCGGATGCATTGCGGATTGACATTGCCATCTCATAACTACTCAACCATGTTTCCGGATCCATGGTCGGTTCATAGTTCACTACTTTGTAACATCCCAAGTATGAAAATCTCCCACCTAGATGTTTTGTTTCTTGTTTTATTATTTCTTTGCATCATGTCATCATAATTGCCTTTTGTTGCATTTGAATTGAATTGTTTCCATTTTATTTCTATTTGAATTGCAAAACAAAATCCAATTACTTGTCATACTTGTTATGTTACAATGTGCCAAATAAAAACTATAAAAACAAACAAATATTTGTTCCACTAAAATTGGAATCAAAAACTTAATTTTTGGCTTAAGTGGCAATTGTTCTTTTTATACCAAAAATTGCTCAAGTTATTTTAATTTCCAAAACAATAACATCCGTTAAATTTATTTTTGGAAAACAATGTTTGTTTTAATGTGTTGTTACAAAAACAAAATAATATAAAATTTATTCCAAATTTTTGCTAACCCTAACACCAATGGTTTGTCTCTCTTTCCCAAATCTGCAAAAAAATTAATAAACAGAAAAGAATAAAGAATTTTTAGAAGGGGGAGAGGGCACTCAGCCCAATTGGGCCAGCCCAAGTGCCCTTAGGCCTGGTACCCCTCACGACCTTCTCCTACCTCTGTACGGAGTTCATCTCCAACGAACACGTCGACAGTTACAGAGAAGAACGGTCGATCCGCACATCCCCCTCCTCTATAAGCTTCTCGATGCTCTCCCCTCCTTGCCCTAGTTTCGCTCCTCCCCTCTTTCCTCTCGCGCCGCTCTCCTTCCTCTCTTTCTCTCCCTCACGGTCCTTCTCCTTTCTCTGTACCGAGCTCCACCGAACCATCTCATCACCTCCTCCTTCTCCGGCGAGGCGCCGCCGCCACGGCGTCCGCCCGGCCGCGCTAGGGCCGGGAACGGAACCGGCGCGGCGCCCTCTTCCTCCCCGTGCCCTCGGCTCCCGCCGACAACCGCCGGAGCGCCGCCGCCATCCGGTGTTTCCGCCACCGACGCCCTCGCTGTAAGCCTCCTTGTTCGCCCCCTCCCCTCTCTGATCGCACCGGCCGGCCACCGCACGGGCCCGCACCCGGCCACCGCGCCCGGCCCCCGCCGGCAGCCGCCTCTCCGGCCACCCGCGGCCGCGGTCCACGGCGGGGCAGCGCGCAGCATCGCTGCCTGCCCCTGTCCGCCCTCGCTCGATGTGCGTCCTCTGTCCGTCTCGATCAATTACCTGCACGACTGAAAAAAGTTCAGTTAAACTGTTAACTGACGGAAAACACACTACAAGTACCCACCTGCACGTGTATCTAACACGAATCTGAAACCAGCCCAACTGGCCAAGGAACCGTGCGCACAAGGCCTAGCTCTCGGTATCAAATCCCAGGGGAGGCAATTTGCCTCCCCAAATTTTTTCCTTGACCGCCCGTGGCTGGGACCCGCATGTCATGCCCCCTGGAGGCCACCTAGGCGCCACGCAGGCCTGGCCCCACTGTCAGTGGCTGGGTATGCTCGCTGCGTGGTGCAAATTGTTTTTCTGCACGTTTTACTTCATTTTAAGTCCAGTTTTTATCACAGTATAGTCCCTAGAATTGAAACCCTAATAACTTTTATTTCACAAACCCAAATAATATAAATAAAATATGTACGCTGCACCAAATTAAATTGTCTATCTATCTATAGCATTTGTTTTCTGTTTTGAGTTTTCAAAATGCAATTCAAATTTGAATTCAAATAATTCAATTGCAATTTGATAAAATCCATAACTAATTCATTATTAACCCAAATCATGCAAATAAAATATGTTTTCCATACCATTTTGAACCACCAATTCAAATATAAATTTTGTTTCATGATTTGAATAATTTAAATTGCCTAAATAATTTAAACCTTGTTTAAATCATTTAAAATTGATAAAATCATAACTTGCTCAAATAAAATTATTTTTGAACATGCAAAATATGTTTTCAAACCATCAAAGTGTAAACTTTTCAAATATGAATTTTGTTATCTGTTTTGAACAATTTAACTTGGTGAAAACAACAAATACTTGGGTGACAACCTTAAGGAACCAAAATTCCATAACTTGCTAAATAAATTTCCAAAATTGTTAAACCTTATTCCAAATTGGTTCTAATGTTGTTATTTTGTTGTTTTCCTCATCCATGCATCATACTAATTCACCTTCATCTGTTGATTAGTTGGAAAACAAATAATCTAACCCAAAATTCATGGGCTTTTCATATGCAACTCAAAATTGCATATGTGTCCATTTAATTTGTGTTACCATGTCAACTAGTTTATTTTGATGCAACTATTAACATGACATGCATCATCCCCATGATTGTGCACTATGCCATGATATTGATTGTCTACCCTTTCTGCATTGTCTGTTTGCTTCTTCTCGGATAGACGACGACGTTGATACCGACGATCCTTACGACACCCCTTCTGAGGTTTTGGCTCAGTACCAGGCTACTGGGTTTGCAGGCAAGTTATCACTCACATGAACCACTGTGTTCCTTTCAACATTGGTTACCGATACTTTCCGTTGATTCTTTTCTGCTAGCCATAGTGGTAGTTGTTTCTGTTACGAACCTATCACATGAATCCCTTAACCTTGATATTGCCTCACCTCCAGTCCTATAACCCCGTTGGTTGAGCCCGTGTCTTACTAGCATGCTTAGGGTTGTTTCTGCTCGAGCCTGTTACCCGTTACTTTCCGTTATCATATTTCTATTAGGTTCTATGTGCTCGATGTGTAAACAACAACCTGTTAATGCTTGGGTAATAATAATTTGATGTTAAGGCACCGGCAGGAGGCCCATCGTGGTTTTGAGGCCTGCTAGTGTCGACCCTAATTAGGAAAAGGGTCTTGTCTACTGATCCATGATGAGCGTGCTCACCGCATCCGGGTGGTGGTATGGAACCCCCCTCGGCTTTGATCTGATCCGCAGTTTGTCCGAAGAGCCACACTTAGTTCGGGTGTTCCATTTGGCTCATACGCATAAATGGGTCGCTCCCATGGTTACTGATGATGATGTTCACGCACACATATAGGGCGAGGCCTGTAGTGCCGGGGTGTTGTGTCCTGCGGGAGTTTTGCACACCTGCGCTGAGTATTCGGCTGCGTGGCTGGGACCTTATAGCTCCGTGGCTCCTAGGACAGGCTGTAGTGATGGTTCGAGTCGTGTCGAGTCCACCTGAGTTTTAGTTGGTGGCTTGAGTGTGTACGGGTACTGGAGCACACCCTGCAGGGATGAATCTTCTCGAGAAGCCGTGTTGTCCGCGGTTATGTGACGACTTGGTGAAAGTACTGGCTAACAAGTACCCAGACAACTTACACCTAACTATAATAACTTGACTAGTAATAGATTTATTGACACAACAACCTGATCCATCATTAATCCAACTGTGTGAGTTATCCTCGGATTGCTTCTTTGGATAAGGGGCGAGATCCAGGATGGGTTTGTTTGGAGGTTAGCTGGTAGTTGGATACGATACTCTATCTTATCTTCTTTCTGTTAGCCGGAAGTGGTAGTAACTCTGTAGTTGGTTAGAGCAGCCAGTTGCCGCATCTTTTATATTCCCCTTTCCTCCGTTGAACCCAAAGCATCTGTGCTTGGTGTTGACGGGTTACACTTTGGTGAACTGTGAGTCTTGCTTGCCAGTACGTTGGTGTACTGACGCCTTTGGGGCTGTGGTTTACGCAGACGACGATTCCGAGGATCCCCATGGAGGCTACTGCGTGGAGTACGACGACGCTGTTGACGAGTAGGTAGCGGACCCGGGCAGGATCCGAGACTTCGTGGATGGGCTCCGTTTTTCTTTCATTGCCGGCCTCTTAGGCCTATTTGGTTCTTGTCTGTACTCAGACATGTTGAATGCTTCCGCTGTTTTGTAATGATGTATTGTTGGGGCAGGTGCCCTCTGAATGATTGTATTTGCTATCTCTGCTCTAATGAGAGCCATTTGCAACTTATTTCAATCTTTTGTGTCGTAGAGATCTGTTGTGATATCACTTGTTAAACGCCGTTGACGTACCATGTGTGTATGGTTTGAAGTACGTCGACGGAAGTGCCTTTGATCTCTAGTGGATAGTTTACATCGACGATGGAATAGCAGGGCTTGTGTTGTCGCGCATAAGCGCAGGCCTACCAGGAAGCTGGGACGTGGGAGCAGTTATGCCCCATAATCCAAGCATCTGCTATCCAGTTCGTACGGTGAGTATCCCCTAGAAATCAGGGTGCGACAAATGGTATCAGAGCCTGTCTGCCTGTAGGATCCCTTTTACTGGTCGCAGTTTGAGTCTAGAAACTATTTTGTAGCTATATTGGAAAAATGAAACGTGAGAGTAGGAATTCTGCCATTTTATTTCTTTCCCCACCCACCCTCCCTTTTCTGGTAAGGAAGTGCAACGTTGTTTTTCTCTTCTCACCTAAAATTTCAAGTTAGGATTTCACGTGTTCTGGGTTCTTCCGTAGTACCTTAGGAGTTTTGGTCGCGAGTTTCCCGATGTTGCTTCAATATCATGTTTCTCTCAAGAACCTTCCGTCCATTGGTGTATCCATTCCTAGCTATGTTTAATTATCCTTTCGTACTCAAACCATTTATGGTGAACGTTGAGGGTAGTATATGTTTGATCCATGCTACCTTCTTACCGTCTGAAGTATTCCTTTTAAGCACTTATATTGGATTTTGTTATCCGGTTAGTGTGTTAATCTTGGTATCCTCTTCAGGATGGAAAGTGGTGACGAAGAACCCACACTGCCACCTGAGATGGGGAAAGTGCTGTCTCAGATGACACAAGTTATAAAGCAGATGCAGCAGAACCAAGACCTTGGGAGTAATGGCAACGCCCGTGTGTCTATTCGGGAGTTCCTTGAGCTTAATCCGCGCACGTTTGATAACTCCTCCGAGCCATTGGATGCTGATGACTGGCTCCGTGAAATGGACCGTACTCTTGTGGTAGCTCATGTGGCTGACGAGGACCGTGTTCCTTACGTGACCTACCTTCTCCGTGGACAATCCATGTCTTGGTGGGAGAATTTCCAAGAGATGAGAGGTCCTAGTCTGGCAATCACATGGGAGGATTTCAAGCAAGCCTTCGTGCGCCATCACATTCCCGATGGGCTCATGGAGAAAATGCGTGAGGAATTCTATTCTTTCACACAAGGCAATCTGGACGTTCTCGAATACCAAAGAGAGTTCAATCGTCTGGCTCGCTACGCCGGAGATGAAATCTCCACGGAAGCGAGAAAGATGGCAAAGTTCCGCAGGGGTCTCAACCCGGAACTCAAGTACGCTCTCACCAACGTCAAGGCCAAGAATTTTGAGGACCTCGTCAACATCGCTCTAAAGGAAGAGCATGGGCGCAAATTGGTTGAGGAATCTCGTAAGCACTCTCGTGAACAGGCTAATCTCTCGAAAGCTATCATGCCTCCACAAAAACGAAGAGTTTGGGTTCCATATACCACTACAACACCGCCCATCAGCTTGCCAAGCCCGGCAGGATTTCTTGCCCTCCCTCCCACCCCAGTGGTATCTTCAGGAGGTGCTCCATCTCAGCCAAGTCCAACAGATCCTCGTTCTGCTAGTACATGCTTCAAGTGCGGTCTATCAGGACACTACTCTTACAAGTGCCCGCAGAACAAGCTACCATCACTACCTACCTCTAAGGTCAATCATGTGGTGGTACCCACTCCTTCGCCTAGGCCCCGCAACAAGAACAAGTCTGTCTTGAGAACTGTGAAGGTGAACCATGTCAAGGCCCAGGGAGCAGAAGAATCTCCAGAGGTTGTAATGGGCACACTTCTTGTGAACTCGTTTCGTGCTAAAGTCTTGTTCGATTCTGGTGCTTCACACTCTTTCATCTCTCAATGCTTTGCAAACAACAGTGGAATCAACTTCGAACAGTTGTCTATCCCTTTCCTAGTGAAATCACCGGGATCTAGCTGGCAAAGCAATAAAGTTAGCCAGAACATCGAGATCACAATTGGAAACCTTCCATTCCAGGCATCTCTGATAGCTCTCCACTCTTCAGATATTGATGTCATTCTGGGGATGGATTGGCTGGTAGCCAACAAAGCAGTCATTGATTGTCCTGCTAAGTCTGTCAAAATCACACACCCTTCTGGCCAGATAGTCTACTTCCATGCTGAAAATCCAGTTGCTCAACTCTACACTCTCAATGCAAATCCTCTACCATCTATTGAAACTATTCCGGTGGTTTGTGATTTCCCCGATGTCTTTCCAGAAGAATTGCCAGGAATGCCTCCTGACAGAGCAGTTGAGTTCGTGATCGAACTTGAACCAGGCACTGCTCCAATCTCTAAGCATCCATACAAGATAGCTCCTCCTGAACTGAAGTTGTTGAAGGAGCAAATCGATATGTACATGGAGAAAGGTTACATTCAACCTAGTTCCTCGGCTTGGGGTTGCCCAACTCTGTTCGTTGCGAAGAAGGATCAAACAAAGAGACTCGTGGTTGACTATCGTCCTCTCAACGAGAAAACCATCAAAAACAAGTATCCAATTCCTCGTATCGATGATCTTTTTGATCAACTTGCTGGAGCTTCAATATTCTCCAAGTTGGACTTGAGAATGGGTTACCATCAAATAAAGATCAGAAAGGAAGATATTCCAAAGACAGCTTTCACCACTCGTTACGGTTTATATGAATACACCGTCATGTCCTTTGGTCTCACCAATGCACCGGCGACATTCTCTAGACTCATGAATTCTGTCTTCCATGAATACCTCGACAAGTTCGTTGTGGTATATCTTGATGATATTCTTGTCTACTCAAAATCCGAGGAAGAGCATGGAGAACATCTTCGTCTCACTCTCATGAAACTTCGCGAGCATCGTCTGTATGCCAAGTTCTCCAAATGTGAGTTCTGGATTCCAGAAGTTGCTTACCTTGGTCATGTCATCTCTGCCAAGGGCATAGCCATTGATCCAGAAAAGGTTAAGGCAATTGTTGATTGGAAACCTCCTAAGACGGTGAAGCAAGTAAGAAGTTTTCTTGGCTTGGCTAGCTATTGCCGTCGTTTCGTCCAGAACTTCTCAAAGATTGCCAAACCTCTCACTGATCTCACAAAGAAGGACAAGAAGTTCGTTTGGTCTCCACAATGTGATGAAAGTTTCAATCTCCTCAAGACTAAACTCACTTCTACACCAGTTCTGGTTGGCCCAGATACTACCAAACCTTTCCAGATATTCTGTGACGCTTCTCTCCAAGGTCTAGGAGCAGTTCTTATGCAAGAACGTCAAGTTGTGGCTTATGCTTCACGTCAGTTGAACGCACATGAGCAAAACTATCCCACTCATGATCTAGAACTTGCAGCAGTTGTGTTTGCCCTCAAGAAATGGAGGCAATACTTGTTGGGTAATCGCACTGAAATCTTTTCTGATCATAAGAGTCTGAAATACATCTTCACTCAGCCAGATCTAAACCTCAGGCAAAGGAGATGGATTGAAAAGATCAAAGACTTCGATCTTACCATTTCTTACACTCCAGGCAAGGCTAATGTTATGGCTGATGCTCTCAGTCGCAAGTCATATTGCAATAATCTCATGATCATGGAAAGCCAACCTCCACTCCATGAAGAATTCCAGAAGCTGAACCTTGGTCTTGTTCCTGAAGGTTATCTTGCGAACTTGACAGCCAGTCCAACTCTCGAGGACAAGATTCGTTCTGAACAACTTCGTGATGCTGAGATCAAGAAGATTGCAAATAACATCAGAGCAGGCAATGTGAAGTATGAGTGCTTCTCAATTGATGACAAGGGAACGGTGTTCTTCGAAGAACGCATTGCGGTTCCTCAAGTTCAAAGTCTCAAAGATGTTATTCTCAAGGAGGCTCATGAAACTCCTCTCTCCATACACCCTGGAAGTACAAAGATGTACCAGGATCTCAAAACACTGTATTGGTGGTCTGGCATGAAACGTGAAATTGCTAAATACGTTTCTGAATGCGACGTTTGTCAACGTGTCAAGGCAGTTCATCAGAAAACATCCGGTCTTCTCCAACCTCTCAAAGTTCCTGAGTGGAAGTGGGACATGATTGAAATGGACTTCGTTACTGGGTTTCCAAAGTCCAAAAAGGGCAACGATGCAATCTTCGTTGTTATTGATCGTCTCACTAAGGTTGCTCACTTCTATGCTGTAAAGGAAACTATCTCAGCTAGCCAGTTAGCAGAGCTCTACACAGCAAAGGTTGTTCCCCTTCATGGTGTTCCATTGGAAATAAGCTCAGACCGTGGAAGCATATTCACTTCTCATTTCTGGAAGAGTTTTCAAGAAGCATTGGGCACCAAACTTCTCTTCAGCACAGCTTATCACCCTCAGTCTCAAGGGCAAGTCGAAAGAGTCAATCAGATTCTCGAGGATATGCTCAGAGCATGTGGTCTCTCCTTTGGCATGAAATGGGAGGATTGCCTTCCATATGCTGAATTCTCCTACAACAACAGTTTCCAGGCAAGCCTAGGCATGGCACCGTTTGAAGCTCTCTATGGCCGCAGATGCAGGAGTCCAATCAATTGGTCTGGAGCTGGTGAACGTTCACTCTTAGGCCCTGACATTGTTAAGGAAGCCGAAGAGAAAGTTCGAATCATTCGTGACAATCTCAAGATGGCTCAGTCTCGTCAGAAAAGCTACTATGACAGCAAGCACAGGGATATGATTTATGCACCTGGTGACAAAGCATATCTCCGTGTAACTCCCCTCAGAGGCACTCATCGTTTTGGTGTCAAAGGAAAGCTAGCACCGAGATACATTGGTCCGTTCAACATTCTCTCAAGGCGTGCGGAAAATGCCTATC
Source organism: Alopecurus myosuroides (assembly GCA_028641055.1). Taxonomy (NCBI): domain Eukaryota; kingdom Viridiplantae; phylum Streptophyta; class Magnoliopsida; order Poales; family Poaceae; genus Alopecurus; species Alopecurus myosuroides. Next base: position 140,246,568 of record CM054061.1, on the reverse strand, counting down.
GTCTTGAACTTCCAGAAAAACTATCCAAGGTGCACGATGTGTTTCACGTGTCACAGCTCAAGAGGTGTTTCAAAGATCCAGAGCGTGCAGTTGATCATGATTCCATTGAACTGCGAGAAGATCTATCTTATGAGGAGCACCCTGTTCGTATTCTCGATGAGACCGAGCGTAAGACTCGCAACAAGAGCACCAAGTTCTTGAAAGTGCAGTGGTCGCATCATTCCGATAAAGAGGCAACGTGGGAGACCGAAGAGGATCTTCGCAAGAAGTATCCGGACCTTTTCCTTTCTCAGTAGGAATCTCGGGGCGCGATTCCTTCAAGGGGGGGCGTTTTGTAACATCCCAAGTATGAAAATCTCCCACCTAGATGTTTTGTTTCTTGTTTTATTATTTCTTTGCATCATGTCATCATAATTGCCTTTTGTTGCATTTGAATTGAATTGTTTCCATTTGATTTCTATTTGAATTGCAAAACAAAATCCAATTACTTGTCATACTTGTTATGTTACAATGTGCCAAATAAAAACTATAAAAACAAACAAATATTTGTTCCACTAAAATTGGAATCAAAAACTTAATTTTTGGCTTAAGTGGCAATTGTTCTTTTTATACCAAAAATTGCTCAAGTTATTTTAATTTCCAAAACAATAACATCCGTTAAATTTATTTTTGGAAAACAATGTTTGTTTTAATGTGTTGTTACAAAAACAAAATAATATAAAATTTATTCCAAATTTTTGCTAACCCTAACACCAATGGTTTGTCTCTCTTTCCCAAATCTGCAAAAAAATTAATAAACAGAAAAGAATAAAGAATTTTTAGAAGGGGGAGAGGGCACTCAGCCCAATTGGGCCAGCCCAAGTGCCCTTAGGCCTGGTACCCCTCACGACCTTCTCCTACCTCTGTACGGAGTTCATCTCCAACGAACACGTCGACAGTTACAGAGAAGAACGGTCGATCCGCACATCCCCCTCCTCTATAAGCTTCTCGATGCTCTCCCCTCCTTGCCCTAGTTTCGCTCCTCCCCTCTTTCCTCTCGCGCCGCTCTCCTTCCTCTCTTTCTCTCCCTCACGGTCCTTCTCCTTTCTCTGTACCGAGCTCCACCGAACCATCTCATCACCTCCTCCTTCTCCGGCGAGGCGCCGCCGCCACGGCGTCCGCCCGGCCGCGCTAGGGCCGGGAACGGAACCGGCGCGGCGCCCTCTTCCTCCCCGTGCCCTCGGCTCCCGCCGACAACCGCCGGAGCGCCGCCGCCATCCGGTGTTTCCGCCACCGACGCCCTCGCTGTAAGCCTCCTTGTTCGCCCCCTCCCCTCTCTGATCGCACCGGCCGGCCACCGCACGGGCCCGCACCCGGCCACCGCGCCCGGCCCCCGCCGGCAGCCGCCTCTCCGGCCACCCGCGGCCGCGGTCCACGGCGGGGCAGCGCGCAACATCGCTGCCTGCCCCTGTCCGCCCTCGCTCGATGTGCGTCCTCTGTCCGTCTCGATCAATTACCTGCACGACTGAAAAAAGTTCAGTTAAACTGTTAACTGACGGAAAACACACTACAAGTACCCACCTGCACGTGTATCTAACACGAATCTGAAACCAGCCCAACTGGCCAAGGAACCGTGCGCACAAGGCCTAGCTCTCGGTATCAAATCCCAGGGGAGGCAATTTGCCTCCCCAAATTTTTTTCCTTGACCGCCCGTGGCTGGGACCCGCATGTCATGCCCCCTGGAGGCCACCTAGGCGCCACGCAGGCCTGGCCCCACTGTCAGTGGCTGGGTATGCTCGCTGCGTGGTGCAAATTGTTTTTCTGCACGTTTTACTTCATTTTAAGTCCAGTTTTTATCACAGTATAGTCCCTAGAATTGAAACCCTAATAACTTTTATTTCACAAACCCAAATAATATAAATAAAATATGTACGCTGCACCAAATTAAATTGTCTATCTATCTATAGCATTTGTTTTCTGTTTTGAGTTTTCAAAATGCAATTCAAATTTGAATTCAAATAATTCAATTGCAATTTGATAAAATCCATAACTAATTCATTATTAACCCAAATCATGCAAATAAAATATGTTTTCCATACCATTTTGAACCACCAATTCAAATATAAATTTTGTTTCATGATTTGAATAATTTAAATTGCCTAAATAATTTAAACCTTGTTTAAATCATTTAAAATTGATAAAATCATAACTTGCTCAAATAAAATTATTTTTGAACATGCAAAATATGTTTTCAAACCATCAAAGTGTAAACTTTTCAAATATGAATTTTGTTATCTGTTTTGAACAATTTAACTTGGTGAAAACAACAAATACTTGGGTGACAACCTTAAGGAACCAAAATTCCATAACTTGCTAAATAAATTTCCAAAATTGTTAAACCTTATTCCAAATTGGTTCTAATGTTGTTATTTTGTTGTTTTCCTCATCCATGCATCATACTAATTCACCTTCATCTGTTGATTAGTTGGAAAACAAATAATCTAACCCAAAATTCATGGGCTTTTCATATGCAACTCAAAATTGCATATGTGTCCATTTAATTTGTGTTACCATGTCAACTAGTTTATTTTGATGCAACTATTAACATGACATGCATCATCCCCATGATTGTGCACTATGCCATGATATTGATTGTCTACCCTTTCTGCATTGTCTGTTTGCTTCTTCTCGGATAGACGACGACGTTGATACCGACGATCCTTACGACACCCCTTCTGAGGTTTTGGCTCAGTACCAGGCTACTGGGTTTGCAGGCAAGTTATCACTCACATGAACCACTGTGTTCCTTTCAACATTGGTTACCGATACTTTCCGTTGATTCTTTTCTGCTAGCCATAGTGGTAGTTGTTTCTGTTACGAACCTATCACATGAATCCCTTAACCTTGATATTGCCTCACCTCCAGTCCTATAACCCCGTTGGTTGAGCCCGTGTCTTACTAGCATGCTTAGGGTTGTTTCTGCTCGAGCCTGTTACCCGTTACTTTCCGTTATCATATTTCTATTAGGTTCTATGTGCTCGATGTGTAAACAACAACCTGTTAATGCTTGGGTAATAATAATTTGATGTTAAGGCACCGGCAGGAGGCCCATCGTGGTTTTGAGGCCTGCTAGTGTCGACCCTAATTAGGAAAAGGGTCTTGTCTACTGATCCATGATGAGCGTGCTCACCGCATCCGGGTGGTGGTATGGAACCCCCCTCGGCTTTGATCTGATCCGCAGTTTGTCCGAAGAGCCACACTTAGTTCGGGTGTTCCATTTGGCTCATACGCATAAATGGGTCGCTCCCATGGTTACTGATGATGATGTTCACGCACACATATAGGGCGAGGCCTGTAGTGCCGGGGTGTTGTGTCCTGCGGGAGTTTTGCACACCTGCGCTGAGTATTCGGCTGCGTGGCTGGGACCTTATAGCTCCGTGGCTCCTAGGACAGGCTGTAGTGATGGTTCGAGTCGTGTCGAGTCCACCTGAGTTTTAGTTGGTGGCTTGAGTGTGTACGGGTACTGGAGCACACCCTGCAGGGATGAATCTTCTCGAGAAGCCGTGTTGTCCGCGGTTATGTGACGACTTGGTGAAAGTACTGGCTAACAAGTACCCAGACAACTTACACCTAACTATAATAACTTGACTAGTAATAGATTTATTGACACAACAACCTGATCCATCATTAATCCAACTGTGTGAGTTATCCTCGGATTGCTTCTTTGGATAAGGGGCGAGATCCAGGATGGGTTTGTTTGGAGGTTAGCTGGTAGTTGGATACGATACTCTATCTTATCTTCTTTCTGTTAGCCGGAAGTGGTAGTAACTCTGTAGTTGGTTAGAGCAGCCAGTTGCCGCATCTTTTATATTCCCCTTTCCTCCGTTGAACCCAAAGCATCTGTGCTTGGTGTTGACGGGTTACACTTTGGTGAACTGTGAGTCTTGCTTGCCAGTACGTTGGTGTACTAACCCCTTTGGGGCTGTGGTTTACGCAGACGACGATTCCGAGGATCCCCATGGAGGCTACTGCGTGGAGTACGACGACGCTGTTGACGAGTAGGTAGCGGACCCGGGCAGGATCCGAGACTTCGTGGATGGGCTCCGTTTTTCTTTCATTGCCGGCCTCTTAGGCCTATTTGGTTCTTGTCTGTACTCAGACATGTTGAATGCTTCCGCTGTTTTGTAATGATGTATTGTTGGGGCAGGTGCCCTCTGAATGATTGTATTTGCTATCTCTGCTCTAATGAGAGCCATTTGCAACTTATTTCAATCTTTTGTGTCGTAGAGATCTGTTGTGATATCACTTGTTAAACGCCGTTGACGTACCATGTGTGTATGGTTTGAAGTACGTCGACGGAAGTGCCTTTGATCTCTAGTGGATAGTTTACATCGACGATGGAATAGCAGGGCTTGTGTTGTCGCGCATAAGCGCAGGCCTACCAGGAAGCTGGGACGTGGGAGCAGTTATGCCCCATAATCCAAGCATCTGCTATCCAGTTCGTACGGTGAGTATCCCCTAGAAATCAGGGTGCGACATACTTTTCCCGGCTCTTTGAATTTTTCCGGGTAAGGTTCAGCTCTGATGTCATCCGAGAGACACTTGGGCCCTGCGAGGATGGTTGAGACTGGCCTTACTCGGGAAGCGTGCGATCCAGCCGGGGGCGTAGCGGGGCGCGGTGCTGCAGGCAGCCCATGTGCAGCAGACCCGGCCCCGGCTCTCCGAGCCCTGGAGCTATCCACAACGGCCTGCGCCACCGATGCTGCCGGAACACGGGGAGGAGGCGGCATTTGCTGCTGCTCTTCCCTCCGCCGCGCCGAGTTTGCTTGAATATTCCCTTGTTGTTGACTGGCGTATGGCGTCCCATGCATCCCGCTTCTGTGATCCGGGTAATTGGCCTGCTGCGCCACTGCAGTGTGCAGTAGATCGATCGCTTGCCGGGTCCTTTCTGCATGGGGCGATTCTCCTACCGGGATCTGGTTCAATGCGAGCGTTGCTGCATACACGTTGTCCATGGGATTGTTGTAGTGGCCGGCTGGTGTGCGAAACCGTGACGGCGGCTGCGGCGGCAACTCGATGCCGGTTGTGACTCTGGTTCGTGGTGGGGGTAACCCGACCTGCACGTTTGCCGCGCGGGCTTCCGCTGTCACCGGCTGAGGCGCAGTTCCCTGGTTTACAGCTGGGATCGGTTGGTCCTGAGGCGTAATAAACAAAGCTGCCGGGTTAATGACCCCACCCGTGGCCGGTATTCTAGTTTGATGTCTCTGGTGTACTCTAGATGTTTCCTCTCGAAGCCGGGTTTCCAATGCATCCAGCTCGCGCTGACGCGTAGCCATCCCTTGTTTCTCTCCTTCCACTTGCCTTCTTTGCTGTTCCAACGCGCGGCGAGCCACATCCAGGTCCCTGACACGTTCAGCTGCGTTTTCTGGAGTAATAACCGTAGCGAGGACAGTGGGGTCTAGGATCAGATTGTTGTCGAACAAGGCCGGGTGGCGCGGGTTTGACGGACCCGCCCCCGGTGTCCGGTTTCCCAGGAATCCGAACGTATTCGCGTGCAACTCCTCATCCGCCGCACGGCTAGTCACTGATGCCGACTCTCCGTCGACCCGGGCCGGGATCGGGTTTCCGTTAGCCGCGTCCTGTTGCTGTGCCAATGCCTGAGCCGCCCCGACCGGAGCCGTGGTGATGTTTCCTTGATTAAGGTTGGCTGCGGGAGCCGTGTAGACCGCCGCTCGGCGTATTACGCCTGTTGTGAGTTCATGCTGTTCTTCTCCGCTGTTGTCTTCTCCGTACCGGTCTTCCAGCAGGTCCCGTATAGATTCAGTATCATCCTTTCCGTCGTCCGGGTCACGCGGGGCCCATGCCGGCTCCTCCGGCTGTTCCCACTGCGCGATGGATTCTTCTATCTGGTCTGTTGCTCCAACCGATTCTTCTCTATCTGATTGGTCGCAAGCATCCTCCCCTGACACAGAATCAGATCCAACATCGTCAGGAGCCGAGCCAGAGGAACGTACCATACCGATGAAGACGCTGATCCGGCCGATTGTAACGACAGATCCGGATTCGAGGCGATCCGATTCTGGCCCCCAGCCGGAGTCGTCCACCATCTTCTCTCCTTTGTGGTCGTCGTAGATCTCTCCGACGACGAGGTTCCTCATGCTTTTCCGAGCTTCTCCCGTGATGTAAACACCTTTGGACGCAGGCCCCACGGTGGGCGCCAACTGTCGTGGGATGATCACGGCAGATGTTACCAGGGGTAACTGATCTTGGGGCAAGTCGACACAGGTATTTGGGAGAGGTTTTAGCTCGAAAGAGAACATGGGGATAAGCAATCTAGGAATCGGCACTCAACTCGCCGAGTCTCGAATATGTCTCTTGATTTATACTGGATACTCGATAACAGGTGATATGATTATGTCGTGAATCTCTGCCAAACTAAGCCTAGGGGCCGGTTTATAAAGCACCGTACCCCCCCCTGACTTGCCTTCCAAGGCGCAGCTCGAATCCTACCCGAACTCTGCTTACAAACCCTAGCTTTCCTTACCGCAACCCACAATCCGGGTTACGAGGCCTACAAGCTTTGGGCCTTCCAGAAGTCTCGTTATCCTTAGTCGGATCCTGTGCAACATCCTTTGGGCCGGGTTACACCTTGGAGTTGGCCTGCCGGGTTACTATCCCCCCATCAGTGTTCTTTCATACATATTTTTCTGCTAGTGCTCAACATGGTGCTTTACAAAATATATTTAATTTCAAGCAATTGGAAGGAGAGAAATTGCATGTATCTTGGGCAAGGTTCTGTTCTTTAGTTAGGGCTACACCTGGGCATAAGCTAGAAAATAATAAATTTATTGATATATTCTATAATGGACTAACTGTTGAATCTAGGACATACCTGGATAGTTGTGTTGGTTGTCTTTTCAGGCAAAGAACTCCAAAAGAAGCTGAGGAATTAATGGCTAAAATAAGCCAAAATCATGATGATTGGACTATGGTTGAGCCTGAGCCGACCCCTACTCCAGTATCAACACCAACACCAACACCCAAGAAGAGGGGAATGATTGAATTAAATGATGAAGTGATGAGAGAAGCCAAGAAATCTCTTAAAGAGAGGGGTATCAAATATGAAGGTGTGAAAAATCTTCCACCTATAGAAGAATTATGTAAGCCAATCCCTCACTCATCCACCATTGAGGTACACTCTCTCCAATATTTTGATAGTAGAGATATTCCCTATAATAAACCTCCTAATCAATGTTTAGATGAATTTGATAATTATGTTATCAAGCAAGATAATTTTAATATGAGAGTGCAAAACCACCTTATGGAAAATTCTAGAGCTATTGATATTTTGCATGGTATTATAGAAAGAACCTCTAATGATGTTAAAATGATTGTTAAACATTTTCAAATGGTTCAAACTCAAATATATCAACTTGCTAAAGTGCAAAAAGATTTGCTAGTTAATGCTTCTAAAGAGAAACATGCTTATGAAATAAGAACTAGAAGTGGTATTGCCACACAAGATCCTTTATATCCCGAGGGACATCCTAAAAGAATTGAAAAAGATTCTCAGCAAACTAATAATAATGGTATTCATACTAAGAAGAAAAAGAAGAACAAACATAAAACTGATGTAGAATCCTCTGAACTTGCTAAAGATCCTAATAGTATATCTATCTATGATGCTGAAACTGAAAGTGGTAATGAAAAGAATGATGCTTCTTATAAAGAAGAACCTGTAGCTGAACCTGAAAAGCAAACTAAAAATGCAAAGTATACTAAGGAGGATTTCATTGCTAATAAACATGGTAATGAGAGAGAACCTTGGGGTACAAAAACCAATGTCTTTTCCTTATAAGAAACACAAATCTAAGGAAGAAGAACATTATAACAAGTTTTGTGAATGGATGAAACCCTTGTTCTTGCAAATTCCTTTAACCGATGCTATTAAATTGCCTCCTTATGCAAAGTATATGAAATATACTGTCTCTAACAAAAGGAAGATTCCTAATGATGAAATATCCACTATTCTTGCTAATTACTCTTTTAATGGCAAGGTTCCTGAGATGCTTGGAGATCCTGGTATACCAACTATTCCATGTTCTATTAAAAATAATTATGCTAGAACTGCTTTGTGTGATTTTGGGAGCTGGAGTTAGTGTCATGCCTTTTACTCTCTATAGAAGACTACTCCTAGAAATATTGATACCAACTGATATATCTTTGCAAATGGCTTCTAAGTCTACTGCCATTCCTGTGGGTATATGTGAGGATGTTCCTGTTCAAGTTGCTAATAATTGTCTGATATTAACTGACTTTGTTGTGTTGGAAATGCCTGAAGATGATAATATGTCTATTATTCTTGGAAGACCTTTTCTTAATATTGCGGGGGCTGTTATTGATTGCAATCAAGGAAAAGTTAATGTTAATGATAAAGAGCACAATGTTGATTTTCGCAAGAAGATTGATAGAAAATATGGTCTAAATTCCATTGAAAATATTGAGACCATCAAGATTGGAGAATTTTATTGTCATATTACAAAGCCACCCAAAGAATATGAAATTATTAACTATGTCTATCAAGGTTGAGGTAACATAAGTATTTAGTGAGAAACAAAGTTTTGTTTCATATATAATTATTTTGGTAGCAAGACTTGATCACCCTTGTTAACAAAATGATTTTAAATGAAATGGGCAATGTTTTCGCTATGTTTTGACCTTCCCCATTATGTTTTCACCATGTTTACTTCTGTTATCACATTTCTGCTTGAGTACAATCATGTTTTCCACCATCCTTATGCATGTTTTCCTGATGTTTTCACCCTGATTACTGAGGTTATGCATGTTTTCACCACCCATACTTTTGTTTTCCCCACTACCACCTTTATTTTCTTTGGATATTATTTCATTAAAGTGTCATAGAACCTCTGTAGTGCTGGTTTTGGTTTTGTTTTCCACCTTTTCACTTTTGTTTTCCTGGTTTTTATTAATTACTAGTAAATATGCCCGTGCGTTGCAACAGGAATAATGTGCATGTGATTATTCATTGTCTTTGGATATTGTTTCTGCATTCATCAATTCATAAACCGAAGATAGTACCAACATAGTTGGTGACAGACGTGATGACAGTGGATCACCATTTGATTTTATTATGTGATTCTGAACCAATTGATTAAAAACATTCAGAAAATCATAGATGATGTCGAGAGCCCAAGATGGTAGGTGATGGAAATGCATCATTTAAAACAGTTGGTTCATAACATTTTGCTTGTTTAAAATGCTGGTTAGCCAAATCCTCAAGGGTGGTTGTGTCACCATTGTGTTCCATTTTATGCAATAACAAGAGAAAAAAAGTTATGTATCTTTCAGTTAATATCCTACTGGAAAAACATTGAAATTCAGTACGTGCCTGCTAGAACTATTAGAAAAAGAAAATAACATTCAGGTGTGCTGATACGGTACCGTAAATAAGCTAGACAGAGTAAACAACATATCTAGTTAGCTACTGGTTCCTACTACTACTTCTAATCTATTTCTAATTATACCACCACTTCTGATTAACCATTATTAGTATAATCCACCTAATTTAGTGCTATACCACATAGTACAGTCCACCTGTACCTAGAAATCGTGCTGTTAAAATTAAATTGCTTCAAGCTCACATGATGTTGCAACTCTTTCAGACCGGAGAGAATATTGTACTCAAGCAGTGTGGTTATCTTTCAGAACAGAGTGAATGTTGTAGCTAATCCATTCCGAACATAATCTCCACATGATTATCTTTCTACGTCCAGCTCGAAAAATATTGCAGATTAGATTCTTGTGTTGTCACCAATTATGATTTTATTTAAAATTCTGTTGGCATTGTTGTACCCACAAAATACCTAAATATGAATTAAATACAGAAAATCCCCACTGTCAGAAACCAGATGGCACAAAAGCAATAGATATAATGCACAAAATTGAGAACACAAAGAGGAAAATAATGACATGTTTGATTGTATCATCTAAATCCCTGTTACCTTTAGTGGAGAAGGCGAGTTCCGGCGAATTCATCCGAACGGCAAAACGGTGTCAATGTTGAGCACGGGCAGCGCAGAAATTTCGAGCACCTAAACTTGCAATTGAGTAGGGTCTCTTTTTTTTTGGTCGAGAGACTCTGACAAACATGCAAAGAAGATTCCATATCAGATATTGCCCGAACAGACTTCATGTTGGAATGAAGGTGCATCCAGACTCCAGAGTCGTCCTGGCCGCCTGTGTCGCCCGCGCAGAGTCTGCGTCTTGGGCGCACCGTGCGCCTTCGTGCCGTATGTACGCCCCTGCAGTGCCAGCCGGTGCAGTGGAGACAGAGAAAGGCAGATGCCGCACTGCGTTACTGCGCACCACCCCGCCCACACACATTGTCTTTCCCAACTGTCAGGTTCCACAGAGGACGTCGTGTCGGCAACGACGGAGGCCGCCTTGTCATCTTGCCGCGTCCACCATTGGAAGGGCAGAAGCAGCGCCAGGGACGGGAGAACTGCGAGGATCCGCCGCGGCTTGCTAATTAATGACCTGCTTTCTTTTGCATCGCACCAAAGGCCTAGATGTGTGCTCGACACTGAAACTCTGATTTTTCTCAGATTAGATGTGGAAATAGGAACGCACACTGCGGCAATTCCAACTGCTGCAAGCATGACGAGTAGTGCCACTGCAGGAGGACGACAACCATAGTTGCGCGCCCGTGTAAGACCTCGCCTCCGGAGCGGACACCGAGCCGGCTACAATCCTACAACACAGTGGGTCGCTTGCCGGCGAGGATGCCGCCCCTCATCGCCAAGCTTCTATCCGCCGAGCCGCTCTCCTGCATCCAAACACTGCTCGGCCGGCCTGTCCGGGGCCACTCCGAAGTCGTCCCTCCGCCGAGTCGTGCCGCGAGCATGTGGGCTCATCCTCCTGTCCGCGGACACTTGGAAATCCAGTCGTGAAATCGTCGACGCAGGAGCGACGCTCTCCGAGACGTATTTATGGCATGGTTCATGGATGCGTGGCCTTCCTCCACCCAAAGTTAGAGTTAGGCTCGAGTTAGACTCCGGGGAAACATGAGGATAGGTCGACAAAGCAACGGACGAAAGCGTATCGGGGGGACGAAAAAACGTACGAAAATTGGGAGGAAGAAACCTTCCTGCCTTTATTATTAGGTAAAGATTAAAATTCTGGAAATACCTCAAAAATAAAGTTTCGCGAAAAATTCTAGAAAAATTATAATAAATTTTTACATCAAAAATGAGACAGAAAGCCACCTGGGAGGCCCCAGGGGGACCCACCAGTCAGGCATACCACAGAGTGGCGCGGACAGCCCCTGGTGGCGCCAACACATGGTGTGGGCCCCCTGGCCCTCCACTTACTCTCTCCACTGCCAAAGTCTTCTCTCTCACCTCCCAAACTAAAACCATTTCCTGAAACCTGTGTTCTTGCTATTCTTCCTCTGGATTTTCGATCTCCTTCTTCAACCCATCATTTGTGCTGATATTTGGTGTGTTTGATCTCCGGTATGTGACTCCTCCGATGATCCAAGTAGAATTTTGTTTAGTGAGGTATTTCTTGAGTATTTTGGTACTGTAGGTGACAGCTTACGTGAGTTTGCATGCTTGATTTGAGTAGAAATAATGTAGTTTTGATGTATGTTCAGCTCTCATATAAGTCTCTATGGTAGTTTCCACCTTATAGTTGTTTGAAATTAATTTTTGTGATGATTGTTGAAAAATTTCAGAGATGGAGCACAATGTTCATCAACTAAACCAGCATGAGTTGGAGTTGCATGAGGTCATGCTCGTGCACTGTGAAGAGAGGGTGTTCCCATCAATCTATCTGTGTCAGGAATTCATGAGGATTACGGAAATTTCGCAGGATTTTAACACTCTTGTGCATAATGCAGGCTTGGACCGTTTCATTGAGGATGAACCTATCCAATATGTGAAACTAACTATGTCTCTGGTGCAGGATTTTTGTTTTAAATGGTCCCCAACTAACCGAATGGTCCATTATAAAATTTACAATAAAGCTATGAGCCTGCCTTTCAGTGATTTTTTCTGCAGCTATTAAGGTATCAGAATGGGGTTCTTGTGAGAAGATAAGTGGGCAGCCTAAACCACAACTGGATTTATATGGAGAGATTTGCCGAGGCAGAAGCTTCACAGGGGAGAGTGGTAAAATTCGTGAAATTCAACTCCCTAGCATTCGATACTTTGCCTACTTTATTTCTAAATGTGTCTTAGCTAGAAAAACTGCCAACAAGCTATCTGTCTATGATTTGGCGTTTATTGCAGATGCCTTAAGATGTGATAGGTCTTACAATTTTGGCGCCTTGATTGCTTACCGTCTCTCACATAACCGTGAGAAGGGCGGAGTTTGTGGAGGTCTTATTGCCTCGCGCTTGCTAGCTTTGCATGGTTTGGAGCCGCACCCTCTAGACATGCAGTTTCCTATAGAGAGGCTTGATCTTGTTTCCATGGTTCAACATAAGTTTTTTGCTACCCATGCTCATTTACATAATCTATCTTTTGAATTAACTTTCTCCAAACGATCCGGGTGGAGAGTTGTTAAAACTTGAAGGAAGTACTTTTGCCTGCACCTCTTTTGTTTAATCTTAATAACATGCAAGGATGGGAGATTTGTGCGAGCGAGCTGGACACATACCTTGAGCATCACCCCCAGCAAGGAGAGGATGCCGACGAGGGGGACGATGGTGATTTCGTCCAGCCCTATGACACCACGGGGATCCCATACCAGCACCCCGGTTATGACTATGCGCCAGCTGCTTCATCTTCTTCTTGGGCGCCCGAGTACGACCTCGCGAGGGACGACCCACCGCAGTGGGGATATTTCCCGCGCTTTGATTGATCTCCACTTAGTCCAAAAGGCTAAGCTTGGGGGAGGTATACCGACATCACGCTCATTTATATATCATGTTCAGTCGGTTCTTTGTATATCCATGTTTTCTTTTATGTCGCTTCTTTTTGTTTCTTTCGTTTCTTTTGTTTGTTTTCATTTTCTTTTGTTGATTTCATTTATTTTGTTTTGTTCTTGTTTTCCAAAACACAAAAAGATCAAAAATATTTCTGTTGTTTCTCTCTATTTGTTTCTTTATTTGGTTTGCTTTCTTTTCTTATTTCGGTTTAGTATTCAAAAATCCAAAAATACTTTGCTTTATTTGCTTGTTCTCTTTCTGTTCATGCTTTAATTGAAAAACCCAAAAATATTTGTTGTTCTTCTTTGGTTCTATAAAGTTTGCTGCAGAGTTCAACAGTCGTCCGTGACTCCATTGGAGCTTGGTTTTCATTATATATTATTCGAGCCACAAGTGAAGAGCAATAATGACGATCTACGACAATTCAAGTTGTGGTGAGAGGCTGGTATGAACTCTATTTGCTTTTATTTTTGTACATATATCCATCTATGTGAGCATGCTTAGTTTGTTCGTCTAAGATATATGTGACTTAATGGCTGCTTAATAGTTCGTGCTCTCTCATGTTTTGTTCCAATTTATTAATGGTAAATGACATGTCATATAAATATGTGTTCTCATTGTTCTATTCGTAAAAGGACATGATATTGTGGTAGCCTCCTCTGACTGTTTCATTTGAATCGACTTGTCACATGCTCACGCATGCTAAGACTTAAAACAAAAAGTTAATAAGCCTCGATGATTTATTTTGCCTCAGAGTTCTAGTATCAATTTTGTGCCTTAGTTAACTTTACTTTGTCGCAAACATGCTTATGATAGTTTTTGCTCTCTTGATTGTCGCTCCCTGTCTATTTGCTAGCCTCCACCTGTACTGAGTATGAACTCCTCTCGTGCATCCAACTCCCAAAAACCAAAGTTTGCCAAATGTGTCCACCATACCTACCTATATGTGGTATTTAACCGCCGCTCAAAGTAAATTGCTCATGTGCTACCTTTAAAACCTGCTAAAAATCATTCCTGTTTTGGGCCCCTGTTTTAGCTCATGAGGACGTAAATAGAGAATCTTTATCTCACTTGTTGATTGGATTTCACACCCTGGACTAGTGGCTTCATCCGCTTATACAAATGTTAGAAGAGATGGCAGCGGGGTGCCCAGCCCCAAATTAATACACACAAATTCTCTTCACTCTTTTTGCCCCTGATTTATTAGTCAAAGCATAATTGTGTAAACAAAAGAGAAAGATGGATGACCTTCTACCCAGATGCGTCCTTCACATGGGAGCCGCTCTTGTGAATCCAGTTGGCTTGTGACGTACTGTATTGTCTGTTTACCATTCGTTGACATAAGCATACACCTCTCTCAAAATGTTTTCAATACCTCTCATTAATAAAATAAAAAGCTCTAGCACATGAGTGATCCATGCTTCCCTCTATGAAGGGCCTTTGTTTTACTTTTATGTTGAGTCTCCATCATATTCTTTGAGCACTTTCTTTAGAGCACATTGGTCATTCTTAGTGTGATGTGTTTGTCCCAGAGCATGGTTGATTGCGGTATAATCTTGACACTTGTATCTTTGATATCTTTACTTCTAGTCTTCCCTTGAACTTCAGAGGTGCCCTGGCATTTATGTTTTGCCCCACACTTAAGGGCAAGCGAGATACCACTTTATTAGATCCTTTTATGAATATTACAATCTTGCAAATAGTTATGCTTCATGTTGTTTATTATTAATATATTGTTGTCTCTTCATGGTTTGCGTAGCTATTAAGTGACAATATCTTGCATGTATCTTATCATGAGCATAATTAAGTATTTGATCATATAGTGAGTATATTTACATCATATGAAACAAATGTGTTCGTAAAAGTCTTTTATCGCACGCAGTTGTCACTGAATTGCTTGAGGACAAGCAATAAGCTAAGCTTGGGGGGAGTTGATACGTCGAAAACGTATCTCCTTTTCCGAACACTTTTCCTATTGTCTGCCTCTAAACTTGTGTGTTTTGAATGCAACTAACACGGACTAACGCTGTTTTCAGCAGAATTACTTTGGTGTCTCATTTTTGTGCAGAAAAATCAACTTTCGGGTAATTTCCGAGAAAAGACCCCATTGGCCCTAAAACACCAAAAGACCCCGGGAGCCAGAAGGAGACCCGGAGAGGGGCCAGGAGGTGGCCAAACCACCCCCGGCGCCACCCTAGGCCGCGCCAGCAGGTGGTGTGGGCCACTCCCACACCCCCTCGGTCTCCCCTTTCGACTACAAATAGCCTTCAACCCTAAAACACAAGGGGGTTCGATAGTTTTTCAGAAAGAAGTCCGTAGCTCCGCCGCCACCCCAAACCTTGATTCGGGGATCAGAAGTTCCTGTTCTGGCACCCTGCCGGGAGGGGGAAGTGGAGGAGATCACCGCCATCGTCATCACCAACGCATCTCCATCGACCATCCATGTTCCCCCATCCATGTGTGAGTAATTCCCCGTTGTAGGCTGAAGGGGATGGTAGGGATTGGATGAGATCGTTCATGTAATAATGCCGTGATTGTTAGGGCATAGTGCCTAGTATCCTCTATTAGTGCTATTGACATTGTTGTAGCTTGTTATGCTTAATGCTTGCCACTTTGGGCCCGAGTGCCATGATCTCAGATCTGAACATGTTACTGAATCACGACGATAATTATTGTTTCTTGATCATACCTGCAAGTTGTTTACACATATTGTTGTCCGGAACCCGAGGCCCCGAAGTGACAGAAATTGGGACAACCGGAGGGGATGGCTGTGATGTGAGGATCACATGTGTTCACGGAGTGTTAATGCTTTTCTCCGGCGCTCTATTAAAAGTAACATGTCAATTACCAGTAGTTCCCTTGAGGCCCGCTGAAAACGGGCTGGTAGGACAAAAGATGTTGTGCAAGTTCTCATTCCGAGCACATACGACTATTTACGGAACACATGCCTATGGTTACTTAGTGCTTGGATGGTTTATCTTATTTATCTGCAATTCCCATGTATTCATTATTATATGAACTATCTTATCCATGAAACACCCGTTCATCCATCCCTATGCCTACAGTATTTAATCCCGCTGTTTACTTCAAACATCACTGCTGCTGTTTTCATTCCACTACTGCTATTATTTCACTACTGCTGCTACTATAAAACTATTACTACTGATAAAGCACTGCGAACAAAAGTACTTTCAGGTGCAGGTGAATTGACGACTCACTTGTTAAGGCTCACAAATATTCTTTGGCTCCCCTTGTGTCGAATCAATAAATTTGGGTTTACTTCCCTCAAAGACTGTTGCGATCCCCTATACTTGTGGGTCATCAAGCGTGTCTCTCTCCCAAACAAGGAATGCTAGGGCATAACTATAATATTACAACAAGGAAAACAAAAGTAAACAAGAGAAAAGAAAAGAAAAACAAACATACACTCCAAGTAAAATTCATACGATGTGACCGAATAAAAATATAGTTTCACTAGAAGTGACCTGATAGATTGTTGATGAAGAAGGGGATGCCATCACCAAGCTTAGATGCTTGAGTATTCTTAAAATATGCTTGGATGAACCACGGGGGCATCCCCAACCTTTGACCTTGCACTCTTCTCGATCACATAAATGACCCTCTTCTCTTGACCCTTGAAAACTTCCTTCACACCACACTCAAAGAGTAATTCGCATTAGAGGGTTAGTGCAACAATAAAAAAATCCATGGGTTCTATATGGGCACAAGTTCTATTGATACTTTTAAACATTAGCTACAACCACTGATGTTTCGTGAAGTAAATAAATCCACTTGACATCGTAAAAGAGCAAATGCAAGAAAAATGACAAAATCTATCAAAACCAGAACAGTTTGTAAAGACAAATTATTTCGGGGAACTTACGTTGCTCAGATCGAAAACTTAAAGAACAAAAAAGTTGAGGTATTAGCACAAAAAATTTCAGGTCATTCTGTTTTTCCTGTGAATTATACGATTGTTTACGGTGGACAACAGAAATCTGTTTCCTGCGCAGAAATCCAAAAACCAACTCAAATCTCGTCAGAAACTTTACTTGGCACAACTAAAACATGAAAACAAAGATACAAAGGAGTTTCTATATAAGTATACAACCCCTTGACTCAAAGAAAACAGAGAAAAACAAAGCAAAAATAAAACCATGGGTTATCTCCCAAGAAGTGCTTTTCTTTAACGCCTTTTAGCCATGCCCAGAAAAGTGGAATCAAGTGTTTTCAAGTGAAGAAGCATCCAAATTGTAATTTGTTAGAATAAAAAAAAGGCAACTTCATTCTCTTTCCAGGAAAGTGTTCCATACCTTTCTTGAGTGGGAACTGAAATTTAATATTCCCCTCTTTCATATCAATAACAACACCAATAGTCATAAGAAAAGGTCTTCCCAAAACAATTGGACAAGAAGCATTGCATTCAATATTCAAGACAAAAAAAATCAACAGGGACAAGATTATTATTAACCATGATAAGAACATCATCAACTCTCCCCAAAGTTTTCTTTCTAACATTATGAATAAGACAAATATCCAAATAACAAGGTTCCAATGGTGGTAACTAAAAAATATCATAGAGTTTTTTGGGCATAACAGAGATACTAGCACCAAGATCACATAGAGCATTGTAATAAAAATCATTTACTTTCATTTTAATAATGGATTCCCAACCATCATCTAGCTTCCTAGGGATAGAGGCTTCACATCTTAATTCATCCTCTCTAATTTGCACGAGAGCATTTGTAATATGTTTTGTGAAAGCCATATTCATAGCACTAGCATTAGGACAACTAGAAAGCTTTTGTAAGAACTTAATCACTTCATTTTGGTTGCAATAATAAAAATCAAGATCTTTTTTATCAAAGGTAATGGGACCATTATCTCCCATATTTCTAAAAATTTCAGCACTTTTATGAGGAACATTTTTAGCAGTTTCAGGCGGTTTTGCATTTTTAATAGCAGAAGTGGGAGTGTTTCCAACACCAATTACTTTACCATTGATAGTATAAGGTTTTCTAGCATGAGAAGATTCAGTTTTACTAGTGGTGGTAATGGTGCAAACATTAGCTATATTATTCTTTCTAGCTATTTCATCTTCTCTTCCCAATCTAGAATGCAATTCAGCTAACATCCTAACATTATCATCAATTCGAATTTGGATATCATTCAAAGTTTTACTTTATTAAAAACATCACGAGGCATAACATTTAGTTTCAGAAAATCAACATCAAGAGCAAGGCTATCAAATTTAGAAGCAAGAACATTAATTTTGCCAAAATTTTCCTCACAGATTTATTGAAAGCAGTTTGCGTACTAATAAAGTTCTTAAGCATGTTCTCAAGATCAGAGGGTACACTTTTATTGTTGTTGTAGGAATTTTCATAAGAATTACCATAAGCATTACTATTATTAGAAGGATATGCGCTATAATTGTTGCTACCAAAATTATTCCTATAAGCATTGGTGTTGAAATTATTATTTTTAATGAAGTTCACATCAACATGTTATTATTGATAAACCAAAGAGGCTAAAGGAACATTATTTGGATCAACAGGAGCATGGCCATTCACAAGCATAGACATGATAGCATCAAGTCCATCACTCAAAGAGGAGGTTTCTTCAACAGAATTTACCTTCTTACCACTTGTAGCTCTCTCAGTGTGCCATTCAGAATAATTTAACATCAAATCATCAAGAAGCTTTGTTGATGACCCCAAGGTAATGGACATAAAGGTTCCTCCAGTAGCTGAATCCAGAAGGTTTCTTGAAGAAAAATTCAGACCTGCATAAAAGGTTTGGATGATCATCCAAGTAGTCAGTCCATGAGTGGGACAATTCTTTACTAAAGATTTCATTCTTTCCCAAGCTTTAGCAACATGCTCATTATCAAGTTGCTTAAAATTCATAATTTTACTTCTTAAAGATATAATCTTACTAGGAGGATAATATTTTCCAATGAAAGCATCTTTACACTTAGTCCAAGAATCAATACTATTTCTAGGCAAAGATAGCAACCATTCTCTAGCTCTTCCTCTCAAAGAGAAAGGAAACAATTTCAATTTAATAATACCTCCATCTACATCTTTATATTTTTGCATCTCACATAGTTCAACAAAATTATTAAGATGGGCAGCAACATCATCACTACTAACACCAGAAAATTGCTCTCTCATAACAAGGTTTAATAGGGCATGCTTTATCTCATAAAAATCAGCAGTAGGAGTAGGTGGAGCAATAGGTGTGCTAATGAAATCATTGTTGTTGGTGCTAGTAAAGTCACACAACTTAGTGTTCTCAGGAGTAGTCATTTTAGCAGGACTAAAAACAGGAATAAAACTACAGCTAGAATAAGATTTTTTTTTGTTTTTGATAAAGAGAAGCAACAAGACAAAATAAACTAAACTAAGTAAAACAAAAACAAAGAAAATATATTGGAAGTGAGAGACTCCCCTTGCAGAAATTCTCTTCCTCCCCGACAACGGCGCCAGAAAATATGCTTGATGCGTGTTCGTTGGGAGACCCCAAGAGGAAGGTATGAAGAATGCAGAAGCAAGTTTTCCCTCAGAAAGAAACCAAGGTTAAATCGACCAATAGGAGGAAGGAGTAACTTCATAAGGTTGAAGCAGCTGAGATGGCAGGGCACACTACCGGTTCGGAAGCACCGTGGAACCTACACAACACACTCAAATCACTTTGCCCCAACAAAGTAGTGAGGTTGTCAATCTCACCGGTTTTGCTGAACACAAAGAGGTTAAACGTATGGTGTGGAAAACAGTAGAAGAACAGTATGAAAGCAGTAGCAACAGTATGAAAACTGTATGAAAGCAGTATGAAAGCAGTGTGTGTATTATCAGTATGAGAAAATGGACTGGGGTCCACAGTTCACTAGTGGTGTATCGCCGTGAAAGATAAATAACATGTGTGGTGAACAAATTACAGCTGGGAAATTGACAGAAATGAAGGCTGCACCATAGTGCATATGCAAGACATAAAGATTACTATGTGATTCATGCAGACATTACAACAAAATACAAAGACCGTCATCCAACTACATCCATGACTAATAATCCACCCTCCGAATATCATCCGAACAAACGTTGGGTATTAAGTTGCAAGCATCAGATTATCGTAGTAAGCAAAGTGTGTAATGTAAACAATGTAAACTCTGTTGTTTTCTCCCTAATGGAAACAACACATCCTCCATCCGTCACGTTTCTGTCACTCGAGCACAAATGCAAAGGAGGCATGAACCCACTATCGAGCATAAATACTCCCTCTTGGAGTTACTAGCATCTACTTGGCTAGAGCATCTACTAACAACGGGGATCATGCAAGATCATAAATAACATATGCATGAAGATAACATGATAGATTGATAATAAAAAGACATAACATTCAACATTCATCAGATCCCAGCAAACACAACATGTAGCATTACATAAAGATGATCTCGATCATGTAGGGCAGCTCACGAGATCTAAACACGAGGTACAAAGTGGAGAGAACAACCATCTAGCTACTTCTATGGACCCGTAGTCCAGGGATGAACTACTCACGCATCACTTCGGAGGAGGGCATGGTGGTGTAGACCCCTCCGATGATGAATTCCCCTCCCGGCAGGGTTCTGGGGAGAGCTCCGAAATCCTCTCGATCTCGGGATGACGATGACGGCGGTCTCGGGTGTTTCTCGGGATGAAGTGGTATATATCTAGGGTTGACGTATCGGGGGGTATAAATAGACGAAAGGGCAAAGGAGGTGGAGGCCTGGGGGCCCCACACCACCCCATGGCGCGACCAGGGGGCGCTGCCCTATGGTGTGCCCCCTGCGGGCCTCTTCGGGACTCCGTGGAACCTTCGGGAATTCTAGGACCTCCGGACTTCGGATTTTCCAATTCCGAGAATATTTCCAGAACAAATTTTCTGAAACTAAAAACATGGAACTGACTCTGTGGCATCTTGTCAATAGGTTAGTCCGGAAAATCGATAAAAATGACATAAAGTGTATAGCAAACATGTAAGAAACAACATGAAAACAACATGGATATCAAAAATTAAGGATACGTTTATGACGTATCAGACAACCAGCTAGGTTGCCAGCCAGGGAAATTCAGAACAATAGCTTTTCCTGGATAGCAGCTTTCCCTGCACAACACCACAACCATCTCAAACAAACACACCCTTAGTTTTCTAATGAACGAGGAGGATGGTGCATGGGATTCTATAAAAATTATAAGCCTTCTTTGAGCCAGCGATTGTGGAGTAGATTCTTTAGATTCTTATTTCGAGACATGAAGGTGAAGATTTCCCTTGCTGGACTTTTACAAGGCATTGTATTGTATCTACTCAGTGAGATCTGGGTACAACCTGGCGCGTTCGACTAGCTTCTTCGGTGGTGCAGCAGTACGAGCATGGGGTTAAACTCGCATGGAATGACAAGCGATAAACAATAGCAAAAGGTTGTGGAGCATCCACGCCCTAGGCAAAATGAATATACATCTCTGGCATTTCGCCCATGACTGCCAGCCGAGTGGAATTCATCTTTTGAAGCGAAGAGTCCCAAAGACATGTCCATGTTTCTTTTGTGGTCGGGTGGAAGGCATTGAGCATGCTATGCTTACGTGTCAATTTGCTCGGGTGGTGTGACGAGAAGCAAGCAACAAAGCCAACTGTAGCGTAAAAGCTTCGCCACCCCCTCCTAATGGTTGTTCGATTTTCTGGAACGAGAAAATTATTTACATGCCACTACCTTGGGTGTGTGCTTCTGGCACATTTGGGAGGCTCGTAACCAGATTCAGAATTCTACGGACAAGCCCGACCCAAAGGGAACTATTGCGAAGATTTTTGCTTATGTTGAGCTGGTGAGATTGCAAAACCCTAGCCATTCTTCGGCTGTGTGAGACGAAGGACCCATCTGTTTGGACTCCACCGCCGCCGAGAGCGGCTTTCGTTAATTTAGACGCAACGATCTTTGAGAGCACTCAAAAGATGGGGCATGCATTGTTATTCGTGACTCTAATGGAAATTGTGTTGCATCTTGCCGACATCATCTCTAGGGTTTTCTGCCCTCCCCCCAAAGAAGCAGAAACTCTTGTCCTTCGTCGAGCAGTTTTGCTGGGCCGGGAGGAAGGTTTCGATAGGGCTATCTTTGCTCAGATTGTCTATCTTTAATTCAACGAATTGACTCTTCGTCAATAGACACATCGTTAGTGGGCATTCTGGTTGGTGGTATCAAAGCCATGATTAGATCCTTCACTTCGTCTTCAGTCATCCATGTGAAGCGTATTTCTAATGTAGGAGTGCATGTTTTTGCCAAGAATTGTGGTTCCTTTTCCTCTAGTGAGGTCTTTTTCATTAAGATCCGGATTGTATCCGAAGAACTTTGTGTATTGGTGTGATTTAATCAATAAAGTGTTGTTTTCCGTAAAAAAATTACGTGGTCCGTCGGACACGGGTTGGATCATTCGGGACCCTGATACATCCGGCTTTAGGTCTGGACCATACCCTACATTGCACCATCGACATCTCTCTCGGGAGTTCCCTAGAACCTCGCCATAGATGGCCGGGACAGCTGAACCCCGAATCTTCTAGAAAAGATTAGGGCAAAGGTCTCGGCTATACCAGAGAGTTCCACCAATAGGTCCACTCTCAGGAATGCACCGGAACAAATCTGTCGGCATAGCTCGGGCCCGAAACATCTGAGCCTGCGGTACAGTGTACAACAACGAGAAATGGATGGTGAAAGGGAAGGTTTAAGGATGTACATACGAGGATTTTTGTACGTGGTTTGATTTCACCAATACCTTCCAAGCGGGCCCCTTCTATTTAATAAATAAACGAAAATCACCAAAACTCCGCGTCTTTTCTCTTTTAACATTGAAAGATCTCCAACAATCTGTGCTTCATTCCGAGAGTGGCTAGGCACTATCATAAAGCTCAAACACATGGTTAATTATTTCACTAATCATGGTGTCATTAACATCAAAATTAATGAAAACATTTCTTTTTGGGGTTTTCCACATTTTTTTTTGTTACGGGTTGTGTGCGCCAATTTTTCCCCATAAGAGACACTTACAAACATAACATTATACAAGTTGGCAAAGAAAGTTCAAAACGAAACTACACCATTGTAACAAAAAGTACGTGTACGCGGGATAAACAATGCAAAACACATGTGTGCGCAGTAAATACTAGCACATACGGGGATCGTGAAGCGTTCGTGAGGCGCTCTTAAAAGCCCCATATAGGGTTCCGTCCCTCTCGCCGTCGACGCCGCTGGTCTGTACCGCCTCCGGGTGTCCTTAGACCTTAGAGGCGTGGCGGATCATGACCTCTCGCCGGCGGGAGTTTTTTCAGTTCTTTGTTTAGATTTCTTTTCTCTAGTGTCTTCTTCGAGATGGTGTGGCAGCGGCTACATATTGAAATCAAAATAAGATCCCCGTGTCCTATCCTCGCTCCGGTGGTGCGCCTAGCGCCGACGGAGGGCACGTGGAGACGTTTGGCCGGTAGATCTCTTGGGATCTAGTCCGTTTTTGTGTTCGTCTGTATGGTTGCAGGTGTGACTCTTTCGATCTATGATTGTCATCATTGGCGATGGTTACTCATATCTGGTGCGCTGGTCTTTCGGGGTCTAAACACGACGACTTCTCGTCTGTCTACTACAACAAGGTCTACTACGAGAAGCTTTACCCGGCTACAGCGAGTGAGGGTGAGGACAATGACGTGCGTTCGACTCGTTTTAGTGTTTCTAGTCATCGCTAGGTGGTCTGAAGACCTATTTATGATTTTTTTTTTATTTTTTTTTGATGCTGTCACCGGGGGGGGGGGGGGGGAAGGCTCCCCACCTGTATTTTGCTCAAAGTTGCCTATGAGGTTTTGCAACCTCTACAAGATGGGTTCAAGCGAACCAGAGTACACGGGGAGTACAAGAGGAAAGAAATAACTGGAAAACACGCACACAAACACACCATACTACAAGAAGAACCACCGCAAGGACCCAGGAGACAAACCAACGGCATGCACATTGCACAAGAAGCACCAACATATCAGACG
The DNA here is from genome assembly GCA_028641055.1 of Alopecurus myosuroides. Taxonomy (NCBI): domain Eukaryota; kingdom Viridiplantae; phylum Streptophyta; class Magnoliopsida; order Poales; family Poaceae; genus Alopecurus; species Alopecurus myosuroides. The sequence goes on along the minus strand of CM054061.1, from coordinate 140,222,585 downwards.
AAGAGCTCGATCAACCGAGTTCATCAGAGGGGTCGAAGGGCAACACATACCGAGCCTACGCCGCAACACCAAGTGAGCCATGGTCGTGGTCGAAGGGCGAAAAGCGGCCGAGACAAAGTCGAAGGGCCACCCTGCCGAGATCACAGCCCCAAAGATCAAGTGTGCCACCAACGTAGCCGAAGGGCCACACGTTGCCGAGGCCACGACATCAGATCGAAAGGCATCACAGAGCCGAGTTGACACTGCAGAGAACTTCATGAAGCACGCGCACAAACCGCGTGTGGAGCCATGAGCAAATCGAAGGGCAGAGCATCACCGAGGTCGCACCGTCCACCGGCACCACCGAAGAGCAACACAAGTCGAGATCACACCGCAGACACCACACCCGACAAGCTCAAAGATGCCAATGGTGGACATCACTCGCGGCAGGAACACTGAAAAGACGAGAACGACCAACCCGCAGAGGGACCACCGGGGGTGGCATTGCAGGGAGGGGGTGGCGACCTCCTTTGGAGGCAGGTCGCAGGCGCGGCCGGCGGCGACCAGCAGCGCTGCCTCCGGCGATAGAAGTGGGGGTTGTGTGGTCTGGTCCGGGAGGGCCGGGCGCCTCCGGAGGTGCACATGAAGGCGAGAGGAGTCATTCGCCGTCGGAAGCGCGCTGCGCCATGGGCACGTGACAGTAGTGTCCCGCCATCACCAAGTCTGCAACCGCCCAACGCGACAAAACCGCGCATGGCCGTCGACGGCCCGCGGCATCATCATCCCGAACAGGAGCGGCGCTGCCGCGCACAAAACGGCGACTGCGGGGTCCCGCCGCCGCCGCGCCGACCAGGCTTTGCCCGGCGACGCCTCCGGCGGCGGCGAGAGGAAAGGGGAGGCGCAGGGCCTCGCACGCGTCCGCCGGTGCGCCCCGGTTCGGCTAGGCGCTGCCGCACGGGAGCGGGAGAGGAGGAGGGGCCCGGCCCGAAGGGGAGAGGCTGCCGGCGGCGGGGCGTAGGCCGGAGGGGAGGCAGGGGGTGGAGGACCGTGCGGTGGCGAGCCTGGTGGCGGCGGCGCGGAAGCTTCTCGCGCGGGGAGAGGCTACCGGTAGCGTGGGCGCAAGCCGGTGAGGAGGGAGGGGGCGGCGGGGGCGGGGCGCGGGGGCGGAACCCTTGGTTTTTGTTCTCAAAATAGGAGGCGTTTGCATCCTCCGGGGTTCGAACTCGCGTATACAGAGTGGAGGACGGAGGGCCAAGCCACTGGGCGTTGGTCTATCTTGGTCATCCGCGATCTGATTTTTTTATTATGATTCTTTGCTTTGGTGATGATTAATAGATTTATTGACCTTTTTGCAAAAGAACACTACCACGTGAGTACGTGTCAATAGAAGTGCCTGCACACTTCTTCTAGGCCAAAATTTCCCACCACCACAAGAATTGATTCATAGAAATCCGGGTGAACCGAGGCCCCCAAGGTAATACCGAGCCGGGCAATATTTCCCTTTCGTGCAGATTCCGCCGGATCGTGAGAGCGAGCGTGCCGAAATCGACCGGGTAAGTGGATGGTTGGTGGGCGCCGCCACCACCCCCGGCGCGTGTGAGCCAAGCGACGACGTCCGGACGCGCGCGTAGAGATTCTCGGCGTCGGCGAGGGGCCATGCCGTGCCGCCCGCCCGCCCGCCTGTGTGGCAGACGCCGACCGGCCACGTGTACGCGGGGCGAGGCCGGCCGGCAACCACTCGGAATTAACGCTGTTGACGACCCTTTCTTCCTCCCCGTCCAGATCACGTCTTCCTTTTTCCGTGCGGACGCTGGGAACTTTTTCACTCGGTTCACCGTCCATCCGCTATCGGTCCGGGTCGAGCAGCAAATGGCACAACGCCGTGTGTCGCTGTCGATCGGGCTCCGTAATTTTTGTGGCCGCGGGTTCCTTCGGCTCGTCGCATCTGCGCTACTTGCCGGCCGGCCTCGTGGACGCACGTACTCGCAGCCTTGCAGGTGCGTCGTACCCGGCGTCGCGGTACCGCGTCTTCTCAGCTCTTTCCTCGTCTTCTCGAAGGACGCCAAGCTCTGCATTTTTTTTACCCTAGATGACGTCCGGATCGCTGAGAAAGAACAAGAAATTTGGGGGGTGGTCAGCTCAGCTATTCCACGAGAGATCCATCCATCCCACTTGGTCTTCGGCTCAGATCCGCGGAACACAGAGAAAGAGACGCGGATCGACCTCGCGACGTACGACCGGAGAGGATCAACATGACTCACTGGCGCCCCACATCTGCACACCGGCGACGGGAACCAACCATATTACGCGCTCGGTTTGATGTTTCATCAGTTCAATCCCTCACATCGGCCGACGCCGCTGCACATTTTCGGTGTGACTTGAAGACTTGCTTCCTACACTGATCGCGACGATCGGATGGCCATGCTGACAGCGATGGAGTCACTAGCACTGATCGGTGTGCTACTAATGAAGGCCTCTCTCTTTCCGGGCGCAGGAAACACGTTGATTCTCAGCGAGCAATAGCGCAACTAAACCAATTAAATGGCTCGATTAGCATCCTACAGTATGTTGCGATTTTTCTTTGATGACTTTGGCTGCCATCTTCTTGTCTAGGCCTGCGAAGAGTCAAGATGGACGTGCCCATTGAATTTCAAAAAAAAAAAGATGGACGTGCCCATTTATTTCTTTTATCTCGCGCGCCTAGCGTTAGCATGGCCAGCTTCATATTCTGTGTCCCTGCCTCTGTCATTGATTACAACATTTTTTTAATAGAAATGGGTGTCCCTGCCTCTGTCATTGATTACAACATACACAGTTATACACATATGTGCGTCACGGTCACTACACGCTCTAGTTTAATCTCCAGAAGACTAGATGCATAGTTTTAAAATTGACCAAGTAACCACGTACACATCGGTATCAACAGCATGGCTTCCACTATTTTTTTTTAACATTTCGCCTTAATAAATACTCCTTCTATTCACTTGAGAGCCAAGTATTGAGTTTGGCACGGGATGGGTTGTAATAATACATTTTTTCAACCACTGCCCATTGCATGATGAAACCAAAATAATATCGAGTACATATGGGGCACAAGCATGTGCATGTCGTACCTCGGTACAAGAATAATACTCCCTCCGTCACATATTAGTTGTCTTCAGTCATCCATGTGAAGCGTATTTCTAATGTAGGAGTGCATGTTTTTGCCAAGACTTGTGGTTCCTTTTCCTCTAGTGAGGTCTTTTTCATTAAGATCCGGATTGTATCCGGAGAACTTTGTGTATTGGTGTGATTTAATCAATAGTGTCGTTTTCCGTAAAAAAACTACGTGGTCCGTCGGACGAGGGTTGGCTCATTCGGGACCCTGATACATCCGGCTTTAGGTCTGGACCATACCCTACATTGCACCATCGACGTCTTTCTCGGGAGTTCCCTAGAACCCCGCCATAGATGGCCGGGACAGCTGAACCCCGAATCTTCTAGGAAAAGATCTGGGCAAAGGTCTCGGCTATACCAGAGAGTTCCACCAATAGCTCCACTCTCAGGAATGCACCCGAACAAATCTGTCGGCATAGCCGGGGCCCGAAACATCTGAGCCTGCGGTGCGGTGTACAACAACGAGAAATGGAGGGTGAAAGGGAAGGTTGAAGGATGTACATACGAGGATTTTTGTACGTGGTTTGATTTCACCAATACCTTCTAAGCGGGCCCCTTCTATTTAATAAATAAACGAAAATCACCGAAACTCCGCGTCTTTTCTCTTTTAACATTGAAAGATCTCCAACAATCTATGCTTTTATTATGAGTGGCTAGGCACTATCATAAAGCTCAAACACATGGTTAATTATTTCACTAATCATGGTGTCATTAACATCAAAATTAATGAAAACATTTCTTTTTGGGATTTTCCACATTTTTTTTTGTTACGGGTTGTGTGCGCCAATTTTTCCCCGTAAGAGACACTTACAAACATAACATTATACAAGTTGGCAAAGAAATTTCAAAACTAAACTACACCATTGTAACAAAAAGTACGTGTACGCAGGATAAACACTGCAAAACGCATGTGTGCGCAGTAATTACGCAATAAATACTAGCACATACGGGGATCGTGAAGCGTTCGCGAGGCGCTCTTAAAAACCCCATATAGGGTTCCGTCCCTCTCGCCGTCGACGCCGCTGGTATGCACCGCCTATGGGTGGCCTTAGACCTTGGAGGCGTGGTGGATCACGACCTCTCGTCCGCGGGATGTTTTTCTGTTCTTTGTTTAGATTTCTTTTCTCTAGTGTCTTCTTCGAGATGGTGAGGCAGCGGCTGCATTTTGAAATCAGAATAAGATCCCCCATGTCCATCCTCGCTCTGGTGGTGCGCCTAGCGCCGACAGAGGGCACGTGGAGGCGTTTGTCCGGTAGATCTCCTGGGATCTAGTCCGTTTTCATGTTCGTTTGTGTGTTTGTGTGGTTGTAGTTCTGACTCTTTCGATCTACGATTGTCATCATTGGCCATGGTTACTCCTCTGGTGCGCTGGTCTTTCGGGGACTTAGCACGATGACTTCTCGTCTGTCTACTACAACAAGGTCTACTACGAGAAGCTTTACCCGGCTCCAGTGAGCGAGGGTGAGGACAGCGACGTGTCTTCGACTCGTTTTAGTGTTTGTAGTTGTGCTAGGTGGTTCGAATACATATTTGTAATAAAAAAATTTATTACTTTTGAGATTCTTTGCATTGTTGATGATGAATAGATTGATTGGCCTTTTCGCAAAAAAAAAAACACTAGCACATACGTGCCAATAGAAGTGCCTGCACACTTCTTCTAGGCCAAAATTTCCCACCACCACATGAATTGATTCATAGAAATCCGGGTGAACCGAGGCCCCCAAAGGTAATACCGAGCCAGGCAATATTTCCCTGTCGTGCAGATCCAGCCGGATCGTGAGGGCGAGCGTGCCGAAATCGACCGGGTAAGTGGATGGTTGGTGGGCGCCGCCACCACCCCCGGCGCGTGTGAGCCAAGCGACGACGTCCGGACGCGAGAGCAGAGATTCTCGGCGTCGGCGAGGGGCCATTCCGTGCCGCCCGCCCGCCCGCCTGCGCGGCAGACGCCGACCGGCCACGTGTACGCGGGGCCAGGCCGTCCGGCAACCACTCGGAATTAACGCTGTTGACGACCCTTTCTTCCTCCCCGTCCAGATCACGTCCTCCTTTTTCGTGCGGACGCTGGGAACTTTTTCACTCGGTTCACCGTCCATCCGCTATCGGTCCGGGTCGAGCAGCAAATGGCACAGCGCCGTGTGTCGCTGTCGATCGGGCTCCGTAATTTTTGTGGCCGCGGGTTCCTTCGGCTCGTCGCATCTGCCGCTACTTGCCGGCCGGCCTCGTGGACGCACGTACTCGCAGCCTCGCAGGTGCGTCGTACCCGGCGTCGCGCTACCGCGTCTTCTCTGCTCTTTCCTCGTCTTCTCGAAGGACGCCTAGCTATGCATTTTCTTTACCCTAGATGACGTCCGGATCGCCGAGAAAGAACAAGAAATTTCGGGTGCTCAGCTCAGCTCAGCTATTCCACGAGAGATCCATCCATCCCACTTGGTCTTCGGCTCAGACCCGCGAAACACACAGAAAGAGACACGGATCGACCTCGCGACGACCGGAGAGGATCAACATGGCACTGGCGCCCCACATCTGCACACCGGCGACGGCAATCCGAACCAACCATATTACGCGCTCGGTTTGATGTTTCATTACTTCGATTCGATCTCTCACATCGGCCGATCGACGCTGCGGGCACATTTTCGGTGTGACTTGAAGACTTGGCTTCCTACACTGATCGCGACGATCCGGTGGCCATGCTGACAACGATGGAGTCACTAGCACTGATCGGTGTGCTAATGAAGGGCTCTCTCTTTCCGGGCGCAGGAAACACGTTGATTCTCAGCGAGCAATAGCGCAACCAGATCAATTAAATGATTCGATTAGCATCGATTTTTCTTGATGACTTTTGCTCCTATCTTCTTGTCTAGGCTTGCGAAGAGTCAAGATGGATGTGCCCGTTTGTTTCTTTTATCTCGCGTGCCTAGCGTTAAGCATGGTGGCCAGCTTCATATTCTGTGCAAGAAACATTGATTACGACATACACAGTTATGCACATATGTGCGTCACTACACGCTCTGATTTAATCTACAGATGACTAGATGCATAGCTTTAAAATTGACGAAGTAACCACATACCACATCGGATCAACAACATGGCTTCCACTATTTTTTTCTTGACATTCCACCTTAATAAATACTCCATAAATACTCGCTACGTTTACAAATAGATGACTTCTATTTGTCCAAATATGAATGTATATAAACGGAGGGAGTATAAGTTTGACACTAGGGTGGGTTGCGATAATCCATTTTTTCAACCACCGTCCATTGCATCATGAAATCAAAGTAATATCGAGTACATATAGGGCACAAGCATGTCGTGCCTCGGTACAAGAATAATAGTAAAATGGAAAAAATGGTTCAAATCTATGACAAAGACCAAGATAAATATGCTAGGAATTCTACAATGCTATAGAGGAAGGGTGGTAGCGATGTGGATGGTTCCTCTAGAACCCGGTTTGAATTCAACACGAGGAAGCGACGACGAACAATCATGAGTTGCACGAAGAGCTCGATCCAGCAACTCAAGCTATGGAGTCACACGGAGGCTTCAGATGGAGTGATGTGGATGATAAAATCCAATACATCCATGTTGTTATTCAACACTCGATCATGGAAGCACATTTCATTCCATAACTTTCGTAAGGACTGAGGCATAAACCAAGACTAACCCAAAGTGTCCATATTAGCAAAATGATCACAACTAGAACTACAAATTGTCATGTCAGACCTGCCGTAACAATGCATTACAAACATAACTGCCAAATGGACTCTGGTTTGGCATAGGAAACACAAGAAATGACATTTAGTTGTTGAATTTTGGCCATGTAATCCCCAAATGATGAGATTTTTGTGAGCAAATAGCCTGATAACAACATACGTGTCTTAGGACAAATATGAATTTATCACGTAGCAAGGATAATTTAAGATTTCAAGCCCCCTCCCACATTGTTCACAATTTGGTACGTAGAGGCATTCCGTATACAACTTCACTTAATCTTGTCTTAAGTCGGATCATTATAAATTTGACTAAGACTATATAAAGAATTAACATCTAGGCTACCGTACCAATATCGCTAGATTTATCATAGTACATTTATAGGTTGTTGTATATGTTAATAACTTTACTTGATCAAACTTAAGATAGTTCGAGCAGATTTGAATACAGAAATAGAGGGAGTGGCTAGATATTGACACTAGGGTGGTGCATCCAAATAGACACGTCATGCCCTTCAGTCAACATAACCCGTCGGATATAGGACAAGAACTCATTCCACTGTATCAAATGTATCTAAAATCAACTTTTCGTGGACATATTTTTTCTATCGTTTTTCACCGAAAGAATTCATCACAGTTCACAGGCTTAAATCGAGTCTTGGTGCCAAACGTAGAGTTTGATCTCTGGTGAGGTACAAGTACAGCCTCAGTCAGCACTACTACTATTATTACTAGAGACCACTATGGACTTCTAGGTTCATGAATCTAGTCAGCATTTTGTCATCCAGTTGATAAACAAAGAGTTGTCGAAGAGCTTCCTACTATGCGATGACTAGACAGTATCTTTTTTTGGCAGACATGACTGGCCAGCCTCAGTCGTGCCTAAACAGAGGATACCACGTGGCAAAAGAAAATTCTTTGGTAGATAGAAAGAAATGTAAGCCAAGCCAGACGAGTAGGACGCCAAACTATGAATATGGAAAAATAGTAAGGCCAAGAAGATCAAATACTCTGTGACTTCCACTTTTCAAGATGCTTGTGCCATTTTTTACTTTGCTCTGGCTCCGGCCGGCCGGGCCCCTGGCCCCCTTTGTCTGCACAAACAGTCAAACACGCAAGCTTAATCTGGGGTATCTCCTTGGCCTCCTCCTCCTCGCCTGGCACAAATATTGGGCATTGGTTTTGATTAATTAGTTGGAGAGAAAAGCAGCCGCCAGTAGGAGATTATATAGGTCAAATTCTTGGGTTTGCTGAACAAACATTTTCATTTGTTTCTTGAAAGAGAGACCAAACCAAACATTTTCAATGAGGGAGGGTGTCGTGTCAGTGTTTGGGTGCTTGCTTTGCTCCTTTCTTGCGCGTCGAGAACGCCACTAGCTAATTTCTATTGGTTTATGGTCAGACCTAAGTCAAACAGTCCATTTCCGATGGCTAACGTGTGATCGTTTTAATAACTCAGGTTTGCAGCAAGAAGCAGGAGGAGCAGGACGACGAGGATGAGGAGGAGGTTCAAGGCGAACATGAGCAAACGGCCTTCGCACCACCAGTGACCAGTATGAAGTTTGATGTTTTTGGTAATCTAAACAGTCAATGTTTATATTGAAGTGCTCCCACACTAATAAAAGTACCAATCTGTTAACGAGGGAATTTCTTATAATGGATTGATATACAACTGATAGTGAGTACCAAATTTGTCATTAATAACTGAAAGCTCAGCGTGAGCAGATCCGAACAACCACAAAATACCAGACAATGAAGAAACTACCAAATTAGTACGTATCTACATTGTTGGAAAAAAAAAGTACGTATCTACATTTCTGTGTTATAACTGTATTTTTTTTTTTTGGAAGGACACAGAATTTAGTCAATCTAACCAATATTTTTAACAAAATTATCTTGGCAATAATAGACGTATATGCATAGCTACGTTCTTTCGCTGTCAATAATTTAAAGATGTGTCCTCATGCAAAATTAATCCAGGCAAACTTATGCACACAACCAACAATATTGTTGCCGTCTTTTTGGTTGGCCTATGTAGATGCTTCGTTGGTTTCTTTTTTTCGTTTATTAAAAGATTCACAAAGAAATGACACATACTTTTTTTTTGTATTAGCAGTGTCATGCCAACAATGTCGCTACATGAGTACAGTGGAATTTGTCAGTGTGTCACTTGCGGCAGGGACATTTCGCGCTCCATGTCTCCACGTCTTGGTGTTGCTGGCTTGTCATGTTGTACTACAAATTGGTCATCACCCATCAAACAGAAACAAAATTTAACGGCCGAATTTTCAGGCACCACCCGATCTTTAAGCGAGTCATTGTCAGAGAAATTCAGTGAGAATGAAACAAATTTGAGATTCTAGGTTCTCCTTCTCTCTGAATTATCAAGGGCATGTGCTGATGTGCTTGTCGAGTCGCCCATGTTCCCAAGCGTGGTTGGCGGTGGGGCGATGCTGACCTGGCAGAGGATGAGATGGACCAGCCCGCTGACCAATGCCATGCCAGGGTGCAATTCCCAGCAGCCCAGTTTTGGATATCCTGAGACGTAGTAGTGGACTAGTCAAAAGAAAGTTCGGAGCAAATTATTATTTTTTTCCTTCTTGTGTACGAGCAGGTACAGCTTACATAGATTTTGTGTAAGCAGTGAGCTGCATAACAAGCTTTTTTTTTTACAACCTTTGGTTTGATCAGTGTGCTATAGCTAGGCCTCGGCTATAGCTCTACATCGTTAGGTTCTATATTTTCCAAGGTGTTTGGTAATAGTAATATTATTTTTTCCTTGTGAACAAGACTGAAGTTAGTGCAATGTTTTACGGGCAGTTCTATATTATTTCGTGTCACACAGTTTTAGGTAAAGGTTTCTTGTACAGGACTTCAAGTTAAATTAACCAAGGTTCGTACTCGTTGGGCCGCTGGCTGATGTGCAAGTCTGACCCCTCATGGAATGCATCGCATAGGAAATCTCTTATACCGTTTCATTTCCCTTTGATAGTTTAGAAGTCAGTTTTCTTTTTTGAATGAGATTTAGCTGTAACCGGAGTGAATGTATCAATTACAACAGAAATAAGAACGAAAGAAAAACTTCTCGAACAAAGAAGGCCGCTGGCCCCTGGCCCAGCCCTCTGAACTAGAGCTGGGAATATAAGCCCAGTTAGTCCAAGCTGCTTCCGTGCCAGAATATTAGGCATTTCTCGGGCCCAGTCGAGGAACAACCACGCTACGCCTGTAGCTCCTTTGATGTGTCGTTTTTTTAATTTAACGACTCCCTCCTATTCCTAAGGGCATGTACAGCGGTACACAGTCAGCCGTCTGTAACGTGGTCCACGTAAGAAATTATATGACGTGTAAAACGAGTAAAGGAATAACGACTGATCCCATCTGTAAAAATATCGACGATCTGTTTCCACATAGATCGTTGCCTGCAGACGGTCCTATTGACGTTGTATGGAGCGCATCACACATCGTGGGTCTGTGGACAGTTATTCTCCAAACTTGTGGCCCGTTTTGGTTCGTGACATGCACCCACGATCTAGGAGTTACAAACAAAAAAGACAACCATTGTATGATGCGTTTATACTGCTACCTAGACATGACGTGGATACGAGTTCTAGACGGCTACGGTTTAAACTAATGCACATGCCCTAAATATAAGCCGTTTTGGTAGCCTTAGATTACCAAAACGGCCTACATTTAGAAACAGATGTAGTAGATGACACCCCACGCGTTGTGATGGAAACTCTTCGTCCTAGACACATGCGATCTAATGAATCTTTGTATTCAAAATATTTATTTGAATAGTATATAAGCGTCGAGGATAAAAATAAAATAGTGCACATGATAGCATGACGAATATCTCAAGGTAAACATAAAAGCAGAGTGAATAGTCGCTAGTGTTATTTTCTTAACTTGGATTTATAAATCATGAAGAAATAATTTGGTTACCATCACGATAAATCACTCCATCCACGCAGGGAGGATATGACCCGATCCAACCTTTTCCACTCACCTGCGTGGATTATCAATTAATCTCCATACCTCCTTGTTTCGCTAGAAAAGCTTGATTGAAGAATCCCAAATATCTAAATCCCATACCTCCTTGACTTTTTAGCCTCGTCATTTTTTTCCATGTTATCCAATGTACTTTTCTTCTGTCAGGTACAACATGTTCATTGCTTATGTTGGAAATGATTGAGCAACGACTTTCGCTGGAGGTTCTTTTGCCGCACCCGACATATATTTATCAGACCAGTCCGAACATTTTTAGATAAATTTTCCTTAGAAGGCTATAATTTACCATCCTTTATTCTTCCCTCTGGTGCTGGCAACCCAAGATATTTTTCATCGAAAGATGTTGTCTCAACACTAAAGGTAGCAGCAACAACATTATCAACCTCACTCACATTTTGACCCAACGGAACAAAACATTTGGCTGGGCTAAGCATTTTTCCCGTGCCCTTCTTGTAACACATCAAAACATTATTAATTTGGCTAGCTTGATCCCCATTTGACAAAAAAAATAGGAGGCTACACTAGTAGAAAACATGTCTTTCGTCTGGCCCATTAGTCCCGGCAGTGGCCTGGGCCGAGACTAATATTGGGGACACGGCGCCCCAAAAACGCCGAAACGAATGTCAACCTTTTGTCCTGGCTCGTTAGGCCTAATAGTCCCGGTTTGAGATACAAACCGAGACTAAAGGGTCTACGGCCCGCTGTGGCCTAACGCCCTCCTTTAGTCCCGATTTGTATATCAAACCGAGACTATTGGGTTGGCCCTATATATATGGCAGCCCCTCCCCCCTCTCTCTTGTTTTTTCTGGTGGGAGGTGGTGTAGGTTTGTGCTAGTTTTTTTCTTCATATGCACTAGAGGTGTTCGGTGAAATTCCTGTTGAAGCGATGCCACTTGAGTTTACACAAGAAAAACATGATATGAGGTGCCCGAACCACACTTATGCTTCATCCTCTTTGTTTCCAAGTGTCCTAAAAGGTCAGCAACTATTTTCTCGTTTAGACCACGCGGTACTAATTTTAGCATTATGATGGCGTTTGATATATTTTTCTATGATGCAGATGAGCTATCCATGGATGTACGGTGACCGACCTCTGCCGCTTACAGAGCAGGCGTGCGCTCCTTTCGCCTTGCGGCTGCGGCGAACAGGCGACGGGATGACTTTATGATTTGTCCATGTGTTGACTGTCGGAATGAGAAGGATCACACTTCCTCAAGAGTCATTCAGATCCACCTGCTTCGGTCCAGTTTCATGTACAGCTATAATGTTTGGACCCAGCACAAAGAAAGAGGGGTTATGATAGAAGACGGCAAAGAAGAATATAACGAAGACGATAACTACCTATCTATGTTCCCTGAATACACTGATACCGCAATGGAAGATAATGAAGAAGAAGGGGGGTGTAGAACAGGCACCAGACGAGCCCGCTGATGATCTTGGTCGGGTCATTTCTGATGCAAGGCGAGGCTGCAACACAGAAAAAGAGATGTTGCAGTTCGAGCAGATGTTACAGGACCACAATAAATTGTTGTATCCAACTTGTGAAGATGGTGAGAAGAATCTGCATAGCACACTGAAATTGCTGAAGTGGAAGGCAGAGACCGGTGTGACTGACTTGGCATTTGAAAAGTTGCTCGTACTAATGAAGAAGATGCTTCCAAGAAAGAACCAATTGCCCGCCAGCACATACGAAGCAAAAAAGCTTGTATGCCCTCTAGGATTAGACGTGTAGAAGATACAAGCATGCCCTAATGACTGCATCCTCTACCGCAGTGACAAGTATGAGAATATGGTAAATGCCCATTATGCACTGCATTGCGGTATAAGATAAAAAAAATGACCCTGGTGATATTGAGGGAGAGCCACCCAGGAAGAGGGTTCCCGCCAAAGTGACGTGGTATGCTCCTATAATACCACGGTTGAAACGTCTGTTCAGAAACAAAGAGCATGCAAAGTTGTTGCGATGGCACATGGAAGACCGTAAGAAAGACGACAAGTTGAGGCACCCCGCTGATGGTTGACAGTGGAGAAAAATCGAGAGAGGGAGTTCAAGGACTTTGCATGTGACGCAAGGAACTTATGGTTTGGTCTAAATACATATAACATGAATCCTTTTGGGGAGCAGAGCTACAGTAACAACACCTGGCCCGTGACTCTATGTATATACAACCTTCCTCGTTGGTTGTGCATGAAGCGGAAGTTCATTATGATGCCAGTGCTCATCCAAGGCCCTAAGCAACCCGGCAACGACATTGATGTGTACCTAAGGTCATTAGTGGATGAACTTTTGCAGTTGTGGTCCAAACTAGGTGTAGTGTGGGATGAGCACAAACAGGAGCCATGACCTACGAGCGTTGCTTTCTGTAACCATCAATGATTGGCCTGTTCTTAGTAACATTTTAGGACAAACGAACAAGGGATACAATGCATGTACACACTGTTTGGATCAGACAAAAAGTATATATCTGGATAAATGTAGGAAGAATGTGTACCCGTACAACCGTCATTTTCTTCTGCCCAGACATTCCTTAAGGAAAAAAGGCAAGCATTTTGATGGAAAGGCAGAAACCCGGACGAAGCCTGCCTCCTGTACAGGTGCTCAACTATTTGGTATGGTCAAGGATTAAAATGTAATCTTTTGAAAGGGTCCTAGCAGCCAACCTATTCTGAACGGCGATGATAAGCGCGCACCCATGTGGAAGAAGAAATCTATTTTTTGGGAGCTACCCTATTGGGAAGTCCATGAGGTCCACTCTGCAATCAACGTGATGCACCTGGCAAAAATTCTTTGCGTTAATATTCTAGGCTTCCTGGGCTTATACGGGAAGTCAAAAGATACATGAGAAGCATGGGAGGACCATGAACGTCATAAAGGATGAGATGGCATACATCCAGGGCAGTTTCAAGGGCCTGCCAGCTACACTCTTACCAAGGAAGAGAAGGAAATATTTTTTAAAGTCATTTTCAGTATTAAGGTTCTGTCTGGCTTCTCGTAGAATATAAAGGGAATAGTAAATATGAAAGAGAAAAAAAACTCCAAAACCTAAAGTCTCATGACTGCCATGTTCTTATGACTCAATTCCTTCCGGTTGCATTGAGGGGAATTCTGCTGGAAAATGCGTGACTGTCCATTGTGAAGATATGTGCATTCCTCAATGCAATTTATCAGAAGGTAATCAATCGAGAAAGTCTATCAGGGTTACAGATTAATGTGGTCCAATGTCTGGTCTCCTTCGATTTGTTGTTCCCGCCATCCTTCTTCAATATTATGACGCACCTCCTAGTTCACCTAGTCGAAGAGATTAGAATTCTCGGTCCTATGTTTCTACACAATATGTTCCCCTTTGAGAGGTTCATGAGAGTCTTACAGAAATATGTTCGTAACCGTGGTAGGCCACCAGGAAGCATCTCCAATGGCTATGGAATAGAAGAGGTCATTGATTTTTGTGTTGACTTTCTTCCTCACCTTAAACCGATTGGTGTTCCTGAATCTCGGTATGAGGGGTGGCTGACTGGAAAAGGCACACTAGGAAGGAAAGCAACGGTATGTAGGGACATACATTCTTTCAATCAAGCACACTTAAGACGATTGGTGTTCCTAAATCTTGGTAAAGAGCTATCCCGACGAGACGACAGGAAACATTCTAAGGTTTCTAACGGAGCAACATTTCTGTGACCACATAATGTTTCCTTCCAAATTTAGGTGAGGGTCTTACTCTGTTGTGTCCATTCACTTTTTCTCACTCGATGTTAAGTGTAATTGTTTAGTTTCCTTACAACCCTACGCATGGATTGGTGTTTGTTATTCGACCGGAGAGTGGTTCGGAGTAGCGTAGTGAAGAGGGATATTTATGCATTCAATTATGTTATTATTGTTGAGAGTGTTCACTAGTGAAAGTATGATCCCTAGGCCTTGTTTCTAAGCATTGAAACACCGGTTATAATCAATTCTGCTGCATGTTTGCTTGCTGCCATTTTTATTTCAGATTGCTATTATCACTTATAATCATCCATATTACTTATATTTCACTATCTCTTCGCCGAACTAGTGCACCTATACAACTGACAATTGTATTAGGTGTGTTGAGGACACAAGAGACTTCTTGTATCGTAATTGCAGGGTTGCTTAAGAGGGATACCTTTGACCTCTTCCTCCCTGAGTTTGATAAACCTTGGGTAATCCACTTAAGGGAAACTTGCCGCTGGTCTACAAACCTCTGCACTTGGAGGCCCGACACTGTCTACAAGAATAGAAGCGTGCTTAGACATCACGCTCTTTTCTGGCGTCGTTTCCGGGGAGGTAAGGTAATAGGTTCTCACATTCCCTGTGAGTGCTCGAAGTTATTTCCTTTAGATTCTGAAATTATATCTTTTTGTTTCTTGATTTTATTTTCACTAGTTAGGCTTAATGGAAAACAACAAAAATATGAGAGAGCTTTATAATCTTTATCTTGAGTTAGGACATGAAGTGTTTGAAGAGAAAATTAAAAAACCTATGGAACTTTATTTGCATGCTAATAGCAATGTTATTAGTATGAATTCTTTGAACACCATTATTGCTAATGCTATGGAAGAATCTAAGCTTGGGGAAGTTGGTTTTGATGAATATAATATTTTTAGTCCCCCAAGTTTTGAGGAGGAAATTTTCTTTGATGATACTTTGCCTCCAATTTATGATGATTACAATGATGAATATGGTATTTTAAGTCCACCTACTATTGAGGAGAAAGTTAATTATGATTATAATATGCCTCCTATATTTGATGATTATGGTGATGAGAATTATAATGATAGCTATTTTGTTGAATTTGCTCCCACTGCTATTAATAAGAATGACTATTCTTATGTCAAGAGTATTAATTATTTTATGCATGTGGCTCATGATAAGAATGTTTCTTGTGATATTTGTATTGTTAATTTTATTCATGATGCTACTGAAAGTTATTATGAGAGAGTGAAATATAGTCTTATGCATCTCAACAATATCAAGTTTCCACTCTTTATGTTGAAAATTTTGAAGTTGCACTTGTTTTGCTTTCCTATGCTTGTTGCCTTGTGCTTTCATGACTTGTTTTTCTACAAGATTCTTTTTCATAGGAAGTGGGTTAAACCTAAATTTGTTTCACATTTGCTTATTGATGCTCTCTTTTGCTTAAATTCATATTTCTCATGTGAGCATCTTCTCAAATTATCATGCCTAGCTAAAAGGCTTTAAAGAAAAGCACTTCTTGGGAGATAACCCATGTTTCTATTTTTGCATGGTTTTTCTCTGTTTTATTTGAGTCAAGGTGTTGTTTACTTCTGTAGCAACTTCTTTGTATCTTTATTTTCATGTATTAGTTGTGCCAAGTAAAGTTTCTAGCGAAACTTGGAGTTAGTTTTGGATTTCTGCTCAGAAAACAGATTTCTGCTGTCCACCGTAAACAATCGTATAAAATCCAGAAAGATCAGAATGACCTGAAATTTTTGTGCTTATTCCTCAGCTAATTTCGAAACGTTTTTTGTTCTTTAAGTTTTTCGATCTGAGCAACGTAAGTGCCCCGATTTTTTTTTTGTCTTTACAGACCGTTTTGGTTTTGACATATTCTGCCATTTTTCTTGCATTTGCTCTTTTACGATGACAAGTGGATTTCTTTGCTTCACGAAACATCAGTGGATATAGCTAATGTTTAAAAGTATCAATAGCACTTGTGACCATGCAGAACCCATGTTTTTTTTATTGTTGCACTAACCCGGTAATGCGAATTACTCTTTGAGTGTGGTGTGAAGGAAGTTTTCAAGGGTCAAGAGAAGAGGATGATATAATGTGATTAAGAAGAGTGAAAGGTCAAAGCTCGGGGAGGCCCCCGTGGTTCATCCCAGAAAATTATAAGAAGACTCAAGCATCTAAGCTTGGGGATGCCCAATGCATCCCCTTCTTCATCAACAAATTATCATGTCACTTCTAGTGAAACTATATTTTTATTCGGTCACATCATATGAAATTTACTTAGAGCATCTTTTATTTTTCGTTATGTTTTATTTTGTTTCCTTGCTGCAATAATGTTGTTGGAACCTAGTATTCTTTGCGTGGGAGAGAGACACACTCTGGTTTTTCATATGAATACTCGTTATGCTCGTATTCTTAGTTCTTTTTCTAGCTGCTGCAATTCCTTTTAGCTCCTGTTTTTCATGCATCTCTTATTCAGAGCTGTTAGTTTTAGTAGATTTGTGTTAGTACTCTCTTGTTTCATTGCTATATCTCTTGGAGAGTTTTTTTTGTTTGGTGTTTGAAGGAAATAGAAAATGCTACTTGTGGTAGATGGTATAACAAAAAAGGTTGGATATTCTTGTAGATCACTAAACTGTTTCACTTGATTATTTGTTGTTGTTTTGAGATATTAATACGCTTAATGTTAAACTTGCTGGTTAAGTAGAGTAAAAATAATTAATGGTTCGACTAAAATCTTGAAACTGTGCCACACTCAAATAAACAGTTGATGGGATAATGGTATATGACTTCCTTTGTTGATAGCAACCGTAATGGATTTTAGTTACGCGCTACGGTCAGGGTAGCTAACAGTGACTTTTCACTGCCATAGACCCTCTTGGAGTGATTTTCATTATGCCTTGTAAGATCATACTTTTAGTTGTAATATTTTAACTTGTGAGTTCTATGTTACGGTTTTCTCGCACTTCTACCATCCATATTTGCTAGCCTCTTCGGTACTGTGCATTGCTCATTCTCACATTGAGAGTTGATGCAAACTTTGCCAGTGAATCCAAATCCCGTGGGAGAACTTTGTTCTTCTACACATAAGCCAAAAATTATCTTCCTCAAAACAGCCACCATACCTACCTACCATGGCATTTCCATAGTCATTCCGAGATATATTGCCATACAACATCCATCATCATTATGTTACTTGTTACATGCTTCATTGTTATTTTGCATACTGCTACACTGGTAGGAGCATTTAGTTTTATACATCAGAGATATTTCAGTTTGAGTTATGAGTACTAAAAATGTGATGATTCATTGTAAAATAGAGTGTTTCCCCTACCAGTGAGGTTATATATATCAAAAAAAGAGAAAAAGCCAAAAAGGAAAAAAAGAAAGGGCAAAAGAGAGATAATAAAGAGAAGGGGGGTAGCACTACTATCATTTATTCCACACCTGTGCTTGGTTAGCATCATTACTTCAGTTTGGAGAGCGTTTTCATATTATGACTTGCATACCTATGTGGGAAACTTACATTATAGAACTTGGCTTGTATATTCCAATGTTGAGCCTCCTCAAAAGTGCTCTAGGTCTTTGTGAGCAAGAAAGTTGGATGCACCCCCACTAGTTCCATTGGAGAGCTTTCATACACTTATAGATTTATGTGCGTCCGTTGTGTGGCAATCACTACTCCTTGCATAATTTCTATTATAAGACTTCCTCTTGTCTAACGATCACTTTCAGTTGGGTGAGACTTTCTTCCATTGACCTTCCAAACCCCCATAATGTTCTTTTAGGCATAACATCCTGGTGCTAGGGACCAATACAAAACGCTTGCTTGTTTTGAGTGCACAAATATATTAATGATTTTCCTACGTGCATATTGTTATCGCTTGACTTGATCCTAACAGGATTTGTTGTGAGAGTTTGATGCCTTGGATGATTATATTGTTGTTCTTGAAGCTTAAATCATCTTTAATAAACCTTGCACAGTTGATTGTCTTTTAGTATTGATTCATTGAAAATGTTTACTTTGTTATGCCTAATGGTTTATACACTATTCTATTTGATACCAACTACAAACCACATCCTTTATACATTTGATCCTAGTTTACATGCTTTACATTACTATGATGATCAAGTTTATGTTGGTAGCATCTCACCTCAGAAATTATTTGTTTTGTCGTTTACCTACTCGAGGAAGAGTAGGAACTAAGCTTGGGGGATGCTGATACGCCATAAACGTATCCATAATTTCTTATGTTCCATGTTGTTTTCACACTATATGCTACATGTTTCTTATACACTTTATGTCATTTTTATAGATTTTCTAGGACTAACCTATTGACATGATACCATAGAGCCATTTCCTGTTTTCTACTGCTTTTAGTTTCAGAAAAGTTGTTCTGGAAATATTCTCGGAATTGGACGATTAAAAAACAAGAAGTCTTAGAATTCTCGGAGGGTCAAGGAGTCCAAAGGAGACCCGGAGGGGGGTCCTGGATCCCCCACACCATGCCTGGGCGCGGGTGCCCCCTGGCCGCGCCTGGGGGTGGTGTGGGCCCCGTGGGCGCCCACCGCCATCGCTCTTTCGCCTATATATGCCCCCAGATGCATAAACCTAAATCAATCAGCCTTTTTCCAAGAAAAGTTCTGTAGCTCCGCCGCCACCGCCGACAAGTTTCGGGGGACAGAAATCTCTGTTCCGGCACCCTACCGGGACGGGTAAGTGCCCCCGGAGCCATCTCCATCGACTCCACCGCCATCTTCATCGCCGTTGCTATCTCCTATGATGAGGAGGGAGTAGTTCTCCCCCGGGGATGAGGGCTCTACCGTTAGCTATGTGTTTCATATCTCTCTCCCATGGTGTGATCTTTATGTGATCATGATCTTTGTAATCTAGTTGAATAAGTATATGTTTCTCTTCATCTGTTATGCTACTCAAGTGGTTTTTTTATGAGATGTCTGTAGACACTTTGATCATGGTGTAAAGGTGACAGTGTGTTCACCGTGTGGTTTAGCATGATATTTATATCTTGTGTTGGATGACCCTATGAAATTGTGGCGTTTGTTTAGTACTAATTTTGGGCGCTCATAGTGACAGCGTGGGGTGCCCTAGAGAGGGAATACACACTTGAGGAGTGCTGTTACAGCCCTACGCATGGATTGATGTTTGTTATTTGACTGGAGAGTGGTTCGGAGTAGCGTAGTGAAGAGGGATATTTATGCATTCAATTATGTTATTATTGCTGAGAGTGTTTACTAGTGAAATTATGATCCCTAGGCCTTGTTTCTAAGCATTAAAACACCGTTTACAATCAATTCTGCTACATGTTTGCTTGATGCCATTTTTATTTCAGATTGCTATTATCACTTATAATCATCCATATTACTTGTATTTCACTATCTTTTTGCCGAACTAGTGCACCTATACAACTGACATTTGTATTAGGTGTGTTGGGGACACATGAGACTTCTTGTATCATAATTGCAGGGTTGCTTGAGAGGGATACCTTTGACCTCTTTCTCCCTGAGTTTGATAAATTTTGGGTAATACACTTAAGGGAAACTTGCTGCCGTTGTACAAACCTCTGCACTTGGAGACCCAACACTATCTACAAGAGTAGAAGCGTGCATATACATCATCCCCGTGTAATCGAATAGAAGGGCTCTAGTCTCTGTAATTGTGTGATCTCCATGTAACTATCAAAATTGTATATATTTGTATGATCAATAGTAAGACAAGTTATTTTATATATTCACGAACGTGTATGGTATATATGTAGCAGTGTTCAAATGAAGAAATACATAAATAAAAGAAAACGAAATGAATTTTCTGCCTCGACACACAAAGTGCCATTTTTTTTGCCGTGGCAGAGAATCATTAGCCGCGGCCCGTTATACGAACCGGGACTAAAGGGGGTGCCCCCAGCGCGCTCTGCGGCGGCCACGTGAAGGTCCATTGGTCCCGACTAGTAATAGGGTCATGACTAAAGGTTGGGCCTTTAGTCCCGCTTGTCCTGTCCCGGTTGGTCAACCGGGACTAAAACCCATCACGGGATGGGACAATAAGTCCCGTCTCCACTAGTGCTAAGTTTGCAATGCACGCTCTTCTGTTGACTCAACTTAAGTATAATATGGAGGTTTCGGCGATGTATGGCTGGACGTGATCATGATGGCTTAAATGGCTGATCAGCAAAAAGAAGGTGAGAAACGGCCGAGCCCCTTCTACGTATTTGCAGGTCTTCAATGTGTTCTTGCCTTATTTGTTGGTCGAAAAGTGCTGAGAGACCTTCCGCCACAAATATAAATAAATATGGGGAGAGGGGGTGGCGCTGCCTCAACCCCCTTGATGGCTTAAAGAATCACAAACGTTTTCCATTGAACCAAACTAAAAACTTCAGTGTTTTGATACATGCCATAATCCACACTATTTATTTCTCACAAAACTGATCTTTCTCATTGCATTTCCAAGAAATACACAGTCCACACGATCATACGCCTTCACGAGGTCTAACTTGTACGCCCAACACCTTTCATAATATTATTTATGATGTTAACTATTTTATCTATACTTCTTATAAGACAAAATCTCCCTAAGATGTATTTATGATTTTTCTATCTCAACATGCAAGCTATCCCCATCAGCCACCATTTTAGTTAATCAATTATCCATGTCATCTCCACTAATAATTGTGATCTTAGATATTTCATGCCACATAACCATGCCATCTTTTTTTAACCATATAATTATCCATGTCACTAATATTTATTTCTCCAAATAGACAACATTTTCACGCGAATTAAAATCTCAACATGCAAGCTATCCACATCACTCACCATTTTAGCCAATCAATTATCCATGTCATATCCACTAATAATTGTGATATTACATATTTCATGCCACATAACCATGCCATCTTTTTTCAACCATATAATTATCCGTGTCAGTAATATTTATTTCTCAAAATATACAACATTTTCACGTGAATTAAATTTAGTATATCGATTATGTGATCAATTTAATCTTGATAATAGAATATTTTCATACAACTTATACCCATTTTATTTATAGAATATTTTTTTTAAAGAGATACCCGCTGCAACGCGCGGTGTATTCTTCTAGTAAATCATAATGACTTGACACGTGATATGAGATCACTTATAAAAATATTAATTTATATTTAAAAACAAGAAGGTGGATTTAGAAGTTTGGATGGTAGAGAATGTATTGCACAAACTGAGCATGCGTGACTCCTGTCGCAAAGAAATATTTTTTCGAGACCCGCATGAGGTGTGCGCATCATTGTATTAAGCTTGTGGAAAGAGAGAAACAAATTCTAAAATTACAAGAGATCGTGATCGAGAGCAGTCCAACAAGGCACCGTCAATCAAACTGACCATGCCAATTTGGGCACCGACCACTAAGCCCACCTACATATTCAACCTACCTCTCTATCTCTACTAGTTTCGTGTATACATGACAACCAAAATATCCATTCTTCAAGGACGCTCTCCAAAACCCTATTTGTTTGGCGTCAAAAACCCGCACATTGCGTTCGATCCAAATAGACCTAATGGAAAACATGACCAGGGAGTTCGCTCTTACGCAATGAGGAAGGGAGAGAATCTACCATTGACGGCAATTGGTGTGGCAATGGGGAGATCCAAGTTGTTGAACAATCCCGCCGATAGTTTCCCAAAGTAGATGCATTGGACAGAGGGGTGGTCAATCTCTCGTGAGCACCCATGCAAAGGGGCACAGCGAATGTGTTGTCAACCCCGTAGCAATCTTCTATATGCAGCCCAACACTAATCACGAATGGCCAGCTAGTCCTAGAATTTGTACTTCAGTGGGGAAAAAGAATGCATGTTGTTCGTCGCCCTAGGAAGCACCATGGATCACTCGAAGAAATCTCGGTATGCAGACTTGGATGTGAAGGTACTACTCGCTGACCACCTCCACTAAAAACCATTTATCCTCTCACCCGCGGGCATGCTCTAAACTACGTCCGAGACTTTTAGGAACTACATAGTCGCGTCCATGGTGATATCTCCCGCTATGTCTCGTACCCAGGAGCTTTCAGTGAGTCCCTCTTGGATGAATCTGTGGTGCCTAATCCCGAACACGATTAAGTCGAGGACCGCCGGTGTGACAGAGCTAACCGTAATTCCATGGACCCATAGGTCCTCCCAAAGTTTGGTGAGAGAGCCATGTTCAATCGCATCCCTCAGCGATGAAGTGAGCATGGAAGTGGCTACATGATGGACCTTAAATTTCATCCCTGCCCGCGGGAGATCATCGTTAGACCGCGACATCCAAATCCAACGCATGCACAATGTAATCTTGAGCCATATGGAACCCGAGTCCTCTGATATGTCTCAAACGTATCTATAATTTTTGATGCTCCATGCTTGTTTTCTATCCAATACCTTTATGTTTTCACATGTTTTCCTTCTTTTTCTGGACGTTTTCATGGAGTAACCTATTGACAAGATGCCACAGAGCCAGTTCCTGTTTTCTGCGGTTTTTGGTTTCAGAAAAGTTGTTCTAGAAATATTCTCGGAATCGGACAAAACAAAAGCCAAAAGTTTTAGAATTCCTGGAGCATCAATGGAGTCCAAAAGCGACCCGATAGGGGCAGAGGGGTAGCCACACCATGGGTGGGCGTGGGTCCCCCCTGGCCGCGCCTACAGGTGGTGTGGGCCCCTCGGGCGCTCACCGACGTTGCCCTTTCGCCTATATAGTCCCCTCGAGGCATGAACCCTAAAAAAACCAGCCTCCATCCACGAAAAGTTCCATAGCTCCATCGCCACCGCCGACAAGATTCGGGGGACAGAAATCTCTGTCTCGGCTCCCTTCCGGGACGGGGAAGTGCCCCCGGAGCCATCTCCATCGACTCCACCGCCATCTTCATCGCCGTTGTTGTCTCCCATGATAAGGAGGGAGTAGTTCTCCCCCGAGGCTGAGGGCTCTACCGGTAGTATGTGTTTTATCCCTCTCTCCCATGGTGTGATCTTTATGTGATCATGAGCTTTGTAATCTAGTTGAATAAGTAGATGCTACTCTTCATCTATCATGCTACTCAAGTGGTTTTGTTATGAGATCCCCATCGACACTTTGATCATTGTGTAAAGGTGACAGTGTGTGCACCGTGTGGTTTAGCATGATATTCATATTTTGTGTTGGATGACCCTATGAAATTATGGTGTTTGTCTGGAACCATCTAGGTCTCATGGTGATAGCGTGGGGGGTTACCTAGATGGGGAAATGCAAACTCTGAGGAATGCTTTTATAGCCCTACACAATGGTTGATGTTTTTTATTCAACCGAAGAGTGGTTCGTAGTAGCATAGTTAAGAGATGATATTTATGCATTCAATTATATTATTATTGTGGAGAGTGTCCACTAGTCAAAGTATGATCCCTAGGACTTGTTTCTAAGCATTGAAACACCATATACAATCAGTTCTGCTACATGTTTGCTTGCTGCCATTTTTTACTTCAGATTGTTTTATCACATATAATCATCCATTTTACTTGTATTTTATTCCATGTTCGCCGAACTAGTGCACCTATACAACTGACAATTGTATTAGGTGTGTTGGGGATACAAGAGACTTCTTGTATCGTAATTGCAAGGTTGCTTGAGAGGGATACCTTTGACCTCTTCCTCCTCGAGTTCGATAAACCTTGGGTGATCCACTTAAGGGAAACTTGCTGCTGTTCTACAAACCTATGCACTTGGAGGCCGAATACTGTATACAAGAATAGAAGCGTGCGTAGACATCATCCTCCCAAGATCTTAGGCTGGCACACCACCCTCCATGCAACCAATCAACTTCCACCTCAAGCATATTCTCTTTTTTCCTAGAGGAACCCACGTTCGAGTTTATCCATGGACATAAGGAACTAGTGCTCAAGATCGAGAGTCATGAATTGATAGACCATAGATCTTGCCAGCACTGCCTTCACATAAACCACATGCCCGTCCTTGGTGAGCTACCTTTCTTTCCATAGTTGAGTTTATTGGATAGCTTATTCAACACCGGAATTAGGTCACTCTTGTGAAGCTTACTAACCGAAATAGGGAGTCCTACGTTACTGGGTTACGTGTATGGGATTTTTTTTTGCCATGCATGCTACGCAACTTCTACACTCTATATATTGAGATACAATCAAATAATAATTCCATGATCTAGCTTGAGACCGTTTACCAAAACTGTAGTTGCGTAAGAGATATTGATACCCATGTCGATGAAGCATGTTGAATATACTCTCACACAAGGCTGTGGGAGAGGATGTCGCCGACTCCCCGTATCTAGAACTTAGAATCAACAGAGTGAGGGTCTCGTGTGTTACCCCCTTGAGAGCACCCACACATAATGCGACGTTACGCAACGGGATTTTTTTTCCATGGATACGCAACCGCCAAGATATATCTATGAAGATACATGTGAATAATAATTTCAAGATCTAGTTCTCGAGATCGTGTACCATCCACCATAGAACCGGAAGAGGTGTTGGTGAAGATATCGATGAATCATGTTGAAGATCTTCACGCACAAGCCTTGGGGTGAGGATGTTGCCGACTCCCTGTATTCAGCACCTTGATTCAGTAGAGTGAGGGTCGTGTTACCCCTTTGAGAGTATGCACACATACATTGGGACCAATTCTGCAACGCTTCTCCTTCCATGACTAGATCGCCGCAGGTGTATATGAAGGTGGGGTTATCAACACATGAGAGGGAGAGAGAATAATTAGAAACTAGATCTAATTGGGATAGGACACCTCAAAACCCCAATTAGAAGAAGCGCGGATTAGACACTCTAATTCTACTAGAGAGAGAGATCCAATTGTGTGTTTTTCTTTGAGTTTTGGGGTCCTTTCAATAGTGGTAGGAGAGGGGACACATACAAAAGGGGGAGGAGTCCTACTTCAGCTAGGAGGTGGGCTTGGCCGCACCAAAGAGTTGGTCGTACCCCCTCCCCTAGTTGAACTCGGAGTGAACTCCCCAAGTGGAGTCCAACTCCATCCCCTTTTCTTTTTGCCTTTTACCCTTTTATTTTCTCCTTTTTCTCTCCAATAAAATCCAGGAAAAACCAGGGATGCCATGTCCCAATACGTGGTGCCCTGGGACCCACCTGGAAGCCCCCTAAAACAGGGTGCGGCCATGAGAGACATTCCTTCCCCCTTTGGCTCTTCCCCCTTCTCAGTTTTTTCCCGAAACTCTTTCGAAATCCTATCACCCCATTAGATAAAATAATAGATATTATCAAACAACGTCAGAAATATATTTCTGATACCCCGGGACATCTCATGCCTGATACATCCCAAACATATCTACTTTTCCAATCACTTTTCTTGCTCTTTTCTCTCTAATTTGCACTATTTGGATCAAACTAACACGAACTGACACTGTTTTCAGCAGAATGACCCTTGGTGTCTATTTTTGTGCATAAATCAACTTTCCCAGAAAAATCCCAAAAATCACGAAATTATTTCTCCTGGAAGACTCCTAGGGCCCGAAGGACGGCTGTAGGGGGTGAAGGGGTTCGTAGAAGAATTTCAAAAAAATTATGACTAGTGAACGCCAAAACATAGCCAGGATCTATCTACTAGTAAAGCGGTAACGGTTAAAGCGGGGTTAGCTGAATTGCATGCTAGATGGAAAAAAGAAGATGAAATAGCTAGAAAGAATAATATAGCTAATGTTGGAACCATTACCACCACTAGTAAAACTGAATCTTCTCATGCTAGAAAACCTTCTACTATCAATGGTAAATTAATTGGTGTTGGACAGACTCCCACTTCTGCTATTAAAAATGCAAAATTGCCTGAAACTGCTAAAAATGTTTCTGATAATAGTGCTGAAATTTTTAGAAACATGGAAGACAATAGTCCCATTATCTTTGATAAAAATGATCTTGAATTTGATGATTTCAACATAACTGAAGTGATTAAGTTCTTACAAAATCTTTCTAGTTGCCCTAGTGCTAGTGCTATAAATATGCCTTTCACAAAACATATTACAAATGCTCTCATGCAAATTAGAGATGATGAATTAAGATGTGAAGCCTCTATCCCTAGGAAGATAGATGATGGATGTGAACCTATTATTAAAATAAAAGTGAATGATTTTGATTGCAATTCTCTATGTGATCCTGGTGCTAGTATCTCTGTTATGCCCAAGAAACTCTATGACATTCTTGATTTACCACCATTGGAACCTTGTTATTTGGATATTCGTCTTATTGATAATGTTAGAAAGAAACCTTTGGGGAGAGTTGATGATGTTCTTATCATGGTTAATAATAATCTTCTCCTTGTTGATTTTATTGTATTGAATATTGAATGCAATTCTTCTTATCCAATTGTTTTGGGAAGACCTATTCTTAGAACTGATGGTGCTATTATTGATATGAAAGAGGGGAATATTAAATTTCAGTTCCTGCTCAAGAAAGGTATGGAACACTTTCCTAGAAAGATAATTAAGTTGAATTTTGATTCATTTATTTGAACAAGTTACAATTTGGATGCTTCTTCACTTGAAAAATACGTGATTCCATTTTTCTGGGCCTAGCTAATAGGCGTTAAAGAAAAGCACTTCTTGGGAGATAACCCATGGTTCTATTTTTTGCTTTGTTTTTCTCTGTTTTCTTTGAGTTAAGGGGTTGTATACTTATGTAGAAACTCCTTTGTATCTTTATTTTCATGTTTTAGTAGTGCCAAGTAAAGTTTCTGACGAGAGTTGGAGTTGATTTTCGGATTTCTGCGCAGAAAACAGATTTCTGCTGTCCAGAGTAAAAACTCGTGAAAAATCCATGATGATCAGAATGACCTGAACGTTTTTGTGCTAATTCCGCAACTTTTTCCTTCTTTAAGTTTTTCTATTTGATCAACTTAAGTGTCTTGAAAAAAATTCGTCTTTAAGGGCTGTTCTGGTGTTGACAAATTCTGCCATTTTTCTTGCATTGACTCTTTTGCGATGTCGAGTGGATTTCTTTGCTTCACGAAACATCAGTGGTTGTAGATAATGTTTAAAAGTATCTATTGAACTGCCATACATAACCCATGATATTTTTAATTGTCGCACTAACCCTCTAATGTGAATTACTGTTTGAGTATGGTGTGAAGGAAGTTTTCATGTGTCAAGAGAAGAGGTGATATATATGATCAAGAATAGTGCAATGTCAAAGCTTGGGGATTCCCCCGTGGTTCACCCAAGGCATCCCCTTCTTCATCAACTATCCACCAGGTCACTTCTCGTAAAACTATATTTTTATTCGGTCACATCATATGAAGTTTACTTGGAGCGTCTGTTTGTTTTTCTTTTGTTTTATTTTGTTTTCCTTTCTGCAATAATATCATTGGACCTAGCATCCTTGTTTGGGAGAGAGACACGCTCCACTTTTTCATTTGAATACTTGCTATGCCAGTATTCTTAGTTTTTCTTCTAGTTACTGCAGAAATTCCTGTTCAACTCTTTTTTTCATTATATCTCTTATTCAGAGCTCCTAGTTTAAGTAGTGTTATATGAGTAATCTTATGTTTTCTTGTTGTAGCATGTAGAGAATTTTTGTTAAAGAATGATTTGTATGGTGCATGTTGGGAAAAGTAATTGCTGCTTGAAGTAGAATTTTTTACGGTGCAAGTAGAAGCTTGTATAGACTGTGGCTAGAACTTTTTCATATCATGCTAGATGATATTTTATTTTTAAAGCCTTGTGGTTATTGAGTAGCATTATTAGCCTCAAATAGCTGAGAGTTTTTAGTGTGCCATTGAAAGAATCATGAGTTGTTCTTGTCATATTGAAGCATAAATTTGTGGTATTCTCCTTTGAATGTTTTATTTGGTTGACTTGGCGCATGATCACACCATGTTTATGACTATGAACCAGTCACTAATAGCCTCTATGATCATTTAGTTTTAGAATTTGTGGTACCACTTATACTTTGATTAATGATGTTTATGTCGCTATGCATGATTATGGCTCTTATGCTCTCTTGATTTGTCGCTCCCAGTCTTTTGCTAGCCTCCACCTGTACTGAGTATGAAATTCTACTCGTGCAATCCAACAACCTAAAAACAAAGTTTTCCCATTGTGTCCACCATACCTACCTATATGTGGTAATTAACCGCCACTCCAAGTAAATTGCTCATGTGTTACCTTTAAAACGTTCAAAATTATTCCTGCTTTGTGTTCCTGTTTTTGCTCATGAGGACGTAAATAGAGAATCTTTATCTCAATTTTTGATTGGATTTCACACCCTGTACTAGTGGCTTCATACGCTTATCCAATTGATAGAAGAGCTGGCAGCGGGGTGCCCAGCCCCAAATTAATACACACAAAATCTCTTCACAATTTTTGCCCCTGATTTATGAGTCAAAGCATAATTGTGTAAACAAAAGAGAAAGAGTGATGACCTTGTACACCAGTTGCGTCCTTCATATGGGAGCCTCTCTTGTGAAATCTAGTTGGCTTATGACGTACTGTATTTTCTGTTTACCATTCATTGACATTAGCATACACCTCCCAAAATATAGACACTCCTCCATGGTATGTGATTGTTTGTAGGCACCCAAGGATTCGGTTACCCATGGTTTGTGTAAGATGGATGGGAGGAGTGTCAAACATTTTAATACCTCTAATTAATAAAATAAAATCTCTAGCACATGAGTGATCCATGCTTCCCTCTGCGAAGGGCCTTTCTTTTACTTTTTTTGTTGAGTCTCCATCTTCTAACTTTATGCAGAGTTGAGAGAGCATAATTGCCATTCTGAGTTTTATGTGCATTTGTCCCAGAAACATTATTAATAGATTCATGATGGGTTATTGCTTGTTCTCTAACTATTTGTTCTAGTCTTCCTCATGAAACTTTGAAGGTGTCCTGGCATTTATGTTTTGCCCCACTCTTAAGGACTTGCGAAATATCACTTTGCCATGCTTTCTTTATACTTGAAACAAACGTATATCTTTCTTTGAATTGTTATTCATGATCTTTTATTTGTATTACTTCTCATTATGCAAGGTGATTTCTATGATTTATTATTAAAGTTCAATTTATCATGCTTGTCTTAAAGTTCTATGATCTCAGCTTACATATGCTTTTACATTATGATGATCAAGTTTATGTTGGTAGCATGTCACCTCAGAAATTATGTGTTTTATCATTTACCTACTAAGCTTGGGGATGTTGATACGTCATAAACATATCCCTAATTTACGATGTTCCATGTTGTTTTATTTTTGTTTCCCACATGTTTGTTATACACTTTGTGTCATTTGTATCGATTTTCCGCACTAACCTATTGAAAAGATGCCACAGAGCCAGTTCCATGTTTTCTGCTGTTTTTAGTTTCAGAAAAGTTGTTCTAGAAATATTCTCGGAATTGAAAAATTTGAAGCCCGGAAGTCTTAGAATTCCCGAAGGTTCCACGGAGTCCCGGAGAGACTTGGAGAGGGGCCTCTGGGGGCCCACACCATAGGGCGGCGTGCCCCCTGGCCGCGCCGTGGGGTGGTGTGGGGACCCAAGGCCTCCATCGCCTCTGCCCTTTCGCCTATTTATTCCCCCCGAGACGTAAACCCTAAATAGATTCCACTTCGTCCTGAAAAACACCTGATGCCGCCGTCATCATCATCCCGAGATCAGGATGGTTCTGGAGCTCTCCCCGACACCCTGTCGGGAGGAAAATTCATCACCTGAGGGGTCTACACCACCATTCCCTCCTCCGAAGTGATGCGTGAGTAGTTCATCCCTGGACTACGGGTCCATAGCAGTAACTAGATGGTTGTTCTCTCCACTTTGTACCTCATGTTGAGATCTTGTGAGCTGCCTAACATGATCAAGATCATCTTTATGTAACGCTACATGTTGTGTTTGCTGGGATCTGATGAATGTTGAATGCTATGTCTCTGATTATCAATCTATCATGTTATCTTCATGCATATGTTATTTATGATCTCGCATGCTCTTCGTTGTTAGTAGATGCTCTGGCCAAGTAGATGCTAGTAACTCCAATAGGGAGTATTTATGCTCGATAGTGGGTTCATGCCTCCTTTGCATCTGTGCTCGAGTGACAGAAACATTACGGATGGAGGATGTGATTTTGCCATTAGGGAGAAAACAACAATGCTTTGTCTAAGGATGATGTTATTGTTTACATTACACACTTTGCTTACTGCGATTATCTGTTGCTTGCAACTTAATACCCAACGTTTGTTCGGATGATATTCAGAGGGTGGATTATTAGTCATAGATGCAGTTGGATAACGGTCTATGTATTTTGCTGTAATGCCCGCATGAATCACATAGTAATCTTTATGTCTTGCATATGCACTACGGTGCAATCTTCATTTATTTCAATTGGCCAGCTGTAATTTGTTCACCACACATGTTATTTATCTTACACAGAGAGACACCACTAGTGAACTGAGGACCCCGGTCCTTTTTCCTCATACAGATAAAACACCTACTGCTTTCATACTGCTCTCATACAGTTCCTATTGTTTTCTTACTGTTTTCCACACCATACGTTTAACCTCTTTGTGTTCAGAAAAACCGGTGAGATTGACAACCTCACTGCTTCGTTGGGACAAAGTGATTTGATTGTGTTGTGTAGGTTCCACGTTGCTGCTGAACCGGTAGTCTGCCCTGCCATCTTAGTTGCTTCAACCTTCAGAGATTACTTGTCCTCCTATTGGTCGATTCAACCTTGGTTTCTTTTGTGAGGGAAAACTTGCTGCTGCACTCTTCACAACCTTTACCTTGAGGTTTACCAACAAGGGCGTCTACACGCCATAAACAAGGTTTATGACACCGTTGTCGGGGACTTCGAAGTCCTCAAGAAGCAAGCAGCCTCCCGCCAACTTTGGCTCCAAGATGGGTTCATGCCTCCTTTGCATCTGTGCTCGAGTGATAGAAACATGAAGGATGGAGGATGTGTCGTTGGCATTAGGGAGAAAACAACAATGCTTTTGTCTAAGGATGCTTCTATTGTTTACATTACACACTTTGCTTACTGCAATTATCTGTTGCTTGCAACTTAATACCCAAGGTTTACTCGGATGACACTCCAAGGGTGGATTATTAGTCATAGATGCAGTTGGATGACGGTCTATGTATCTTGTTGTAATGCCTGCATGAATCACATAGTAATCTTTATGTCTTGCATATGCACTACGGAGCATCCTTCATTTCTGTCAATTGCCCAGCTGTAATTTGTTCACCACAATTGTTATTTATCTTTCACGGAGAGACACCACTAGTGAACTGTGGACCCCAGTCCATTTTTCTCATACTGATAATACACACACTGCTTCCACTGTTTTCACGCTGCTGCTACTATTTTCATACTGTTCTCACCCTATTTTCCACAACATAAGTTTAACCTCTTTGTTTTCAGCAAAACCGGTGAGATCGACAACCTCACTGCTTCGTTGCGGCAAAGTGATTTGATTGTATTGTGTAGGTTCCATGTTGGTGCTGAACCGGTAGTGCGCCCCGCCATCTCAGCTACATGAACCTTCTAAAGTTACTTCTTCCTCCTACTGGTCGATTCAACCTTGGTTTCTTTTCTGAGGGAAAACTTGTCGATGCATGATACATCATAAACGTATCCCTAATTTCTGATGCTCCATGATGATATTATGCCAATTTCTACATGTTTCCTCCCTTCTTTATGTCATTTTTATCGATTTTCCGGACTAACCTATTGACAAGATGCCACAGAACCAGTTCCCTGTTTTCTGCTGTTTTTGGTTTCAGAAAAGTTGTTCCGTAAATATTCTCGGAATTGGAAAGTTCGAATCCCGGAAGTCCTATTTTCCCCGGAAGCATCCAGAAGACCGAAAAGGAGACGAAGAGGGGCATCAGGGGCCCACACCATAGGGTGGCGCGGCCCCCCTTGGCCGCGCCAGGGGGTGGTCTGGGGCCCCTGGACCTCCAACGCCTTTGCCCTTTCGCCTATTTAATCCCTCAGATGGAAAACCCTAAGAACCTGATCAAAAATACCCAAAAAGTTCCACAGCCGCCGTCACCGTCAACCCTAGACTAGGTGGGTTGTTGAGCTATTTCCCGGCACCCTGCCGGAGAGGAAATCATCACCGGAGGCATCTACATCACCATGCCTGCCTCCGGAGTGATGCATGAGTAGTTCATCCCTCGACTACAGGTTCATAGCTGTACCTAGATGGTTGTATCCTCCTCATATGCCTCTATGTTTAGATCTCGTGAGCTGCCTATCTGAAGGGGTCGTTGCATAGAAAACAAAAAAATTCCTACGCGAGAGACACCCGAAAGGCCAAGATCTAATCTAGGAGACGAAGTGTAACGGGAAACGAGAGGGTTAAGGAGAACACATACCCTCGAAGACACAAAGCGTTACGAGATCAAATCTCGTTGTTGGCGTAGTCGTACTCACACCGATCCCGATAGCGAGAAGAAGTGCACCGCATCCGGCGGTGCATCCGTGATCTGTCACACGTACGGTTGATGACGACCTCCGTTCCCTCGATCCAGCGGGGCGCAGAAGTAGAGGATCCCTCGGAACTCCAGCAGCATGACGGCGTGGTGGTGAAGAAGAATCCCACGGTCAGGGCTTCGCCAAGCCGGAGACCATGGAATGGAGCAGCGGGTGGAGGGAAAGGCTAGTGGGCAAGTGTGTGAATGAAGAGGAGCCCTCACCCTCCTTTTATAGGGAGAGGGAGGAAGCCCAAGGGTGGGGTGCGGCCAGCCATGGTGGTGCCCCCACCTCTTCCCTCTTCATGTGAGTCACTCACACCCACTCATGCTCCCATTATTTTCCACTTGGAAAATCCAAAGGTTTTCTTTTAATAAATAAATAAAACATTTTTATTTCTTTATTTATATTTGTTAATTCCATTAACAAACATTTGCATATAGCACCTTTAATCATTTGTTAATTCTATTAACAACCATTCGACGAAAATAACCTTGAACTATTTTAATTTTCCTCGAAACAATTTCGGTGCTGCCCAAAATATTCTTCGATATTCCATATCCTCTCAAACGCGTCATCAAACCTTAAGTGTGTCACCCTACGGTTCGCGAATAAGATAGACATGATCGAGACTCCTCTCCGATCAATAATCAAAAGCGGGATCTGGAGATCCGTGATGACTCCTGTATATTCAACGATGACTCTCGTGATCGTGCGAACCAACAACGTCGTGAACTATTCCCTTTGTCTCGTGATATTTTACTTGTCCGAGATTCGATCATTGGTATCAACCATACCTTGTTCAATCTCGTTACCGACAAGTACTCTTTTCTCGTTCCCGTGATATAACGTCCTTGTGATCATATCACGTGCTTGCAAGCGGTTTTGATGTGATATCACCGAGAGGTCCCAGAGTATATCTCTCCATCATTTTGGATGGACAAATCCCACTCTTGATCCATGAGCCTCAACTAATACTTTCCGAATACCTAACGACACATTTATAGTCACCCTGTTACGGTGTGACGTTTGATGACATCAAAGCACCCTTCCGGTATCAGTGATTGACATGATCTCATGGTCTAAGGAATAAGTTACTTCATACGCAAGATGTAACAATATAAACTAAATGACTTGATCGTATTGTTATCTTGATATTGGGTATGTGTTCATCACATTATTCTTCGAATGACATGACCTCGTTATTAACAACATCCAATGTTCATGATCAGGAAACCTTGATCATCTATTAATCAACGAGCTAGTTAAAAGAGAGGCTTTACTAGGAACCATTATTTGTTTATTAAACACACATGTATCAACGTTTCCGGTTAATACAATTCTAGCATGAGAAATAAAAATTTATCATAAACAAGGAATAAGATAATAACCACTTTATTATTGCCTCTCGGGCATATTCCCTTCACTATCATGATCGAGATTGATCCTATGTAATTCTATATGTTGTGTTTGCTGGGATCCGATGAATATTGACCTTATGCCAAGTTGACTGTAGTCTTTATTGCATATGTTATTTGTGATCTTGCATGTTTTCCGTTGCTAGTGGTTGCTTTGGCCAAGTAGTTGCTAGTGACTCCAAGAGGGAGTATTTATGCTTGATAGTGGGTTCATGCCTCCTTGTTGCCTTGCTCGAGTGACAGAAACGTGAAGGAGGAGGATGTGTTGTTTCCATTAGGGAGAAAACAGCGGTGAGAGTGCCCGCGTGCATAATCATTGCTTACATTACACACTTTGTTTAATGAAATTATTTTTTGCTTGAAACTTAATATCTAAGGGGGTTCGGAGGATAACGTGAGGGTGGATTATTAGTCATAGATGCATATGGATGTCGGTCTATGTATCTTGTTGTAATGCCCGCACTAAATATCATAGTAATCTTCATGTTATATTGTGCACTACGGTGCAACCTCTATTTTTCAATTGCCCAGCTGTAATTTGTTCACCCAACATGATATCTTTTATGGAGAGACACCACTAGTGAAACTATGAACCCCGGTCCATTTTCCACACTGTTAAACAAACCACAACAATTTCCTGCTTTCTTTACTTACTGCAAGCATACACTGTTTTCCACACTATACGTCTAATCTTTGTTTTCAGCAAGACCGGTGAGATTGACAACCTCATTGTACCGTTGGGGCAAATTATTTTGGTTGTGTTGTGTGCAGGTTCCACGTTGTTGCTGACACTGGTGAAGCGCCAGCACCACCGCCAGTGGCATCAACCTTCCGAAGATTCTCTTTCTCCTACTGGATTGATAACCCTGGTTATTAATTAAGGGGAAAACTCCTACCACTGTGCTCATCACACCCTCCTCTTGGGGTTCCCAACAACACATAGCAAGGATTTTCTGGTGCCGTTGCCGAGGAGAAGGAAGTCTTCTAGCAAGGGGAGTCTCTCACTCTCAACCTTTTTATTTTGTTTATTGTCTTGTTTTTATTTTTGTATTGTTTTTATTCTCTATATTGAAAACACAAAAAATTTAGTTTACTTTGTAGTTGTTATTCATTTGCTTGCTGTTAATTTTGCTTTTGCTGCTCTTAGTTTAAAGTCTAATCATTATTCTACCCAAGTTTACCTTGAAAGACATACCAGTAGGTAGCGGTGATATAATTGGGAAAGATAATATTGGAGAATTCTTTAATTATGTTAGCATGCATGAAGAATTTGAGGATAGATCCTTATCTGAACTTGCTCCAGATTATGAAACCACTGCAGCATCTCTAGTTCGTATGCTAGAAGCTAGGTTTGTTAACCTTAATCCCATAATACAACAAATGTTCCTCAACCTTGATAGCATTAAGGATAACGAAAAAAGAGAGTTTATCCTAGAAACTTTGTTTAAAGTATTTGGTGATGTTGCTATTGAGGCTAGAAAAGTTTTTAATCGATTTGAGATGACAGACTCATGTGTAGATGTTAATAGAACACCGGGTAAAGCCAACGATAAAGAAATTAAAATACCAATACCCTTTAAATTGGCAGGAATGCATGAAACTCTAGAAAAGAATTTTGAATGGATTGTTCCTGTAAACCCGTTTGATGAAAGTAGTGTGCCTAAAAGTGCTGATAAAGGGACATCTAAAACTTCTATAGTGAAATACCATTCATTTTTGAGGATATTTCTAAGCTTAATTTTGATGCTTCTTCACTTGAAAATACTTGAGTTGCCCTTTTATGCCTAGCTGAAAGGGGTTAAAGAAAAGCGCTACCGGGAGACAACCCGTTTTATTTCTCTGTTTTCATTTAGTTTTCCTTTGTTTTATTTTGTGTGCTTTGCACCTGGGTGTTTTCTGTTTCCTTAGCCACCCCTCTGTATCTTTTCTTTTGAGTTTTTGTTGAGCCAAGTAAAGCCTCTAGTGGAAAGTTGACACTATATTTCGAATTTCTGCGCAGAAAACAGATTTCTTCTGTCCACTGTTAATTCCGTTATAAATCACGGAAAATTCAAAATGACCTGAGATTTTTTATGCTTAATCCTGAGTTATATAAGCAACTTTTCTTAGTGAACCACTTTTTTATTTGAGGAACAGAAGATTTTCGAAAAAATCGATCTCTGCCTGCTGTTCTGTTTTGACAGATTTCTGCCAATTATTGCATTTGTATCTTAATCTTTTTTTTTTGTGTTCTTTTGAGAAAAATATTTTTAAAATAAGTTTTGACATAAGCTAAGGTGTTTTTATTGCTAGTCTTGTGTTGAAACTGAACCATGTGAGTTTATTATTTCGATTGCACTAACTTTGCTAATGAAGATTGTGAGAATTTTGATGTGAAGGAAGTTTTCAAGGGTCAAGAGAAGAGGATGATATGATGTGATCAAGAAGAGTGAAAAGTTTAAGATTGGGGATGCCCCGGTGGTACATCCCAGCAAATTCCAATAAGACTCAAGCATCTAAGCTTGGGGATGCCCAAGGCATCCCCTTCTTCATCAACCGATTATCAGGTCACTTCTAGTGAAACTATATTTTTATTCAGTCGCATCTTATGTGCTTTACTTGGAGCGTCTTTTATTTTTGTTTTCAGTTTGTTTTTAATTTCATAATAATCTTGGTTGGACCCCATAATTATTTTATTGGAGAGTGACACGCTCTGCTTTTTATGAGAATACGTTGTATTCTTAATCTCTGTCTAGCTGCTGCATTTATTTAGCTCTTGTTTTGCATGCATCTCTTATCAGAGTTGTTAGTTTTAGTAGTCTTATTTGAGTACTCTCATGTTTTCTTGCTGTATCATAA
Organism: Alopecurus myosuroides; assembly: GCA_028641055.1. Taxonomy (NCBI): domain Eukaryota; kingdom Viridiplantae; phylum Streptophyta; class Magnoliopsida; order Poales; family Poaceae; genus Alopecurus; species Alopecurus myosuroides. The sequence continues at coordinate 140,185,313 of CM054061.1, read as the reverse complement.
AGAGTATTTTTGTTAAATCATGTTTTGTATGGTGCTTGTTGGGAGAAAAAAACTGCTGCTTGAAGTAGAATTTATAACAGTACTAGTAGAAGCTTGTATAGACTGTGGCTAGAACTTTTTCATGCCATGCTAAATGTTATTTTAGTTTTAAAGCCTTGTGGTTATTGAGTAGCATGAATAGCCTCAAATAGCTGAGAGTGTTTAATATGTATTGAAAGATTCATGAGTTGTTCTTGTCATAGTAAAGCATCAATATATGGTATTCTCTTTCGAATGTTTTATTTGGTTGACTTGGCGCATGCTCACACCATGTTTATGGATACAAACAAGTCACGAATAGCCTCCATGACCACTTAGTTTTTGAACTTCTGATACTGCTTATGTTTTAATTAATGATGCTTATGTCGCTATGCATGATTATGACTCTTATGCTCTCTTGATTTGTCGCTCCGAGTCTTTGCCTAGCCTCCACCTGTACTGAGTATGAGTTATACTCGTGCATCCAAACTCCCTTAAACCAATGTTTTTCCCATTGTGTACACCATACCTACCTACATGTGGTATTTAACCGCCATTCCAAGTAAATTGCTCATGTGTTACCTTTAAAACCTTCAAAATTGTTCCTGCTTTGTGTTCTTGTTTTTGCTCATGAGGACGTCAATAGAGAATCTTTATCTCACTTGTTGATTGGATTTCACACCCTGGACTAGTGGCTTCATCCGCTTATCCAAATGATAGAAGAGCTGGCAGCAGGGTGCCCAACCCCAAATTAATACAAAAAAATCTCTTCACTATTTTTGCCCCTGATCATATCAGTCGAAGCATAATTGTGTAAACAAAAGAGAAAGAGGGATGACCTTCTACACCAGTTGCGTCCTTCACCATGGGAGCCGCTCTTGTGAATCCAGTTGTCTTGTGATGTACTGTATTGTTTGTTTACCATTCGTTGACACTAGCATACAACCCACCTAAAATATAGACATTCCTCCACAAATGTCAAACTTTTAATACCTCTGTTTAATAAAATAAAAAGCTCTAGCACATGAGTGATCCCTGCTTCCCTCTGCGAAGGGCCTTTCTTTTACTTTTATGTTGAGTCTCCATCTTCTAACTTTATGCACAGTTGAGAGAGCATTTTTGCAATTCTGAGTTCTATGTGCATTTGTCCCATAAACATCAATAATTACTTCATGATGTGATATCATTTGTTCTAGTCTTCCTCTTTAACTTTGAAAGTGTCCTGGCATTTATGTTTTGCCCCACTCTTAAGGACTATCGAAATATCACTTTCCATGCTTTCTCTATACCTGAAACAAATGTTTACCTTTCTTTGCATTATTATTCATGATCCTTTATTTGAGTTACTCTTCGTGATGCAAAGTAATTGCTATTCTTTATTATTAAAGTTTTATTTATCATGCCTATGTTTAAAGTTTTATGATCTCAGCGTGCATATGCTTTTACATTAGATTGATCAAGTTTATGTTAGTAGCATGTCACCTCAGAAATTATTGTTTTATCGTTTACCTACTCAAGGACGAGTAGGAACTAAGCTTGGGGATGATTGATACGTCATAAACGTATCCCTAATTTCTGATGCTCCATGATGATATTATGCCAATTCCTACATGTTTTCTCCCTTCTTCATGTCATTTTTATCGATTTTCCGGACTAACCTATTGACAAGATGCCATAGAGCCAGTTCCCTGTTTTCTGCTATTTTTGGTTTCAGAAAAGTTGTTCTGGAAATATTCTCGGAATTGGAAAGTTCGAAGCCTGGAAGTCCTATTTTCCCCGGAAGTATCCAGAAGACTGAAGAGGAGACAAAGAGGGGCATCAGGGGGCCCACACCATAGGGTGGCGTGGCCCCCCCTTGGCCGTGCCAGGGGGTGGTGTGGGGCCCCTGGACCTCCACCGCCTCTGCCCTTTCGCCTATTTAATCCCCCAGATGGAAAACCCTAAGCACCAGATCAAAAATCCCGAAAAAGTTCCGCAGCCGCCATCACCGTTAACCCTAGATCAGGAGGGTTCTGGAGCTGTTTTCGGGCACCCTGCCGGAGAGGAAATCATCACCGGAGGCTTCTACATCACCATGCCTGCCTCCGGAGTGATGTGTGAGTAGTTCATCCCTGGACTACGGGTTCATAGCTGTAGCTAGATGGTTGTCTCCTCCTCATATGCCTCCATGTTTAGATCTCGTGAGCTGCCTATCATGATCGAGATTGATTATTTGTAATTCTATATGTTGTGTTTGCTGGGATCCAATGAATATTGACCTGATGCCAAGTTGATTATAGTCTTTATTGCATATGTTATTTGTGATCTTGCATGCTTTCCGTTGCTAGTGGTTGCTCTGGCCAAGTAGATGCTAGTGACTTTAAGAGGGAGTATTTATGCTTGATAGTGGGTTCATGCCTCCTTGTTGCCTTGCACGAGTGACAGAAACAGGAAGGGGGAGGATGTGTTGTTGCCATTAGGGAGAAAACAGCGGTGAGAGTGCCCGCGTGCATAATCATTGCTTACATTAGACACTTTGTTTGATGCAAATATCTGTTGCTTGCAACTTAATACCTAAGGGGGTTTGTATGATAACCTGAGGGTGGATTATTAGTCATAGATGCATATGTATGTCGGTCTATGTATCTTGTTGTAATGTCCGCACTAAATATCATAGTAATCTTCATGTTATATTGTGCACTACGGTGCAACCTCTATTTGTCAAATGCCCAGCTGTAATTTGTTCACCCAGCATGCTATCTTTTATGGAGAGACACCACTAGTGAAACTATTGTAACATCCCAAGTATGAAAAATAGCCATTAGAATGTTTGCTCTCTGTTATTTTATGTTTTGCATCATGGCATCATGTCCATTGCATTTGTTTTGCTTGTTTTCCTTTTGTTTTCCTCTGTTTTCATTTGTTTTCCTTTGTTTTCTATTTGAATTTCAAACCAAAATTCAAACCTTTTGTTTCATCCTTGTGATGTTACAATTTCCAAATGATATTTCAAATCAAAACAATCAATTGTTTCCATTAAAGTTGTAATTCCAAACTGTTGTTTTGTTTCTAACAGAAATTCATCTAATACCAAAAACCATTGAAATTCAAACAATATTTCAAATGTTTTGTTCATGCTTGCTCTGTTACAATCTTTCCAATTAAAAGGTTCAATCAAAAAGCATCCATTTTGTTTCCATGAAAATTAAAAGATCAACTATTAAATTGTTCTCTAATAATCCATTTAATTCCAAATTACTTTCAAATTCAAATAAGTTATACAAACAACACCCAATTTGAAAGTATGAAAATTACCAAAACAATTCCAATCTTTTTGTTCCACTTAAACACTAATGTGCACCCTAGTTAAAATCTTGTTTTCTATAATGCACTTAATAATAAAAATTCATCCCAATTTGATTTAAATTACAAATAGCAAATTAAAGTTGAAACTTTTGGAAAACAAAGATGGAATTTAGTTGTTATTGCAAAAACTAACTCAACCAACATTTTTTCTAAAATTTTCCTAGCCCTAAAACTCATCTATTTCTTCCTATTACCTTTCAGCAAAAAAAAATAGAAGGAAAGAAAAAATAAAAAGCAAACCAAACAGCAGGGAGAGAGAGAGGCCCAACTCCCCCCCAGCCCACCATCTCCCTTAGCCCATACCCTTTCGATCCCACTTCTTCTCCTACCTCCTGTACGGCTGCAATCTGAGCGACTCCACGTGCATCAGAGGAACAGCAACGGTGATCCCCTCCTCCACCTTCTCCTTAAGTCCTACCCGGTGCCCTAGGGTTTCCCCTCCATCCTCTTTCCCCTCCTTCTTCCTCTCCGCCTCCATTCTCTCCCTCCTCCCTCTCTTTTCTTCTCTGCACTTCTCTGATGTCTGAACCTGCTCCACCCGAAAAATATGGCTCCCTCCCTCCGGCGATCGCCGGCCGTCTAGGGCCCCTCCGGCCGCGGCGAGGGCGGGAATGGAGCCGCCCCACCGTGGGCTCCCTTCTCCCCCCTCGGCTTGGACCGGGAGACCTCCCATCGCCGCCGCCGTCCGCTCCAAGGCGCCGTCGTCTCCCTGCTCCAGCCCCGACCGCCCCTCCCTCCAGTCCGCTCGAGGGCACCCAAGGTGCGCGCCATCGCCTCCCTCTCCTCCCTCTGTCTCTTCCCCTCCGCACACACCCACAGCGCCCGCGCGCACGGCGCCCTCCCGCAGTGGCCGGCGAGCATCGCTGCCCTTCTTCCCCGTCGCGTGCAGTTTCAGGTACAGGAAAGGCACAGCGACCCATCTTCAGTTTCAGAGAAAAATCGCGCCCACCTGCACCTTATACCCCCCACTTCCCCCTTCCCATCACCAAGCGCATCTCACCCCACTGGTAGCAGCACCCTTGGCGCAGCAGGAGGTGAGGGGTTCGAATCCCCCCTCCCTCAATAAAACCAACTTTTTATTTCCATTTGTTTCGGTACAGAACTTCACCAGAAATCACACCCAGGTCCTGCACTTATTTTCTAGCCCCTGAAAAATATTTTCCAAGTCCCTAGCAGCTAAAAAATGGCAGATTTGCACCAAATCTTGTAAAATGCATAATTAATTCATCTTAACTCCAATTTTAACTTTTTAAATATGTTTTCTGTCCCAAATTGAATGCTCTATCCAAATATAAAATTTGTTTACTGTTTTGAATATTTTAAATTGGTGAAATATTTGAATTCTTGTTTAAATCACTTAAATTTGCAAAATTCATAACTTGGGCATAAAAATTCCAAATTCCACAAACTAAATATGTTTTCAAATCAACTTTTCATGTACTTTCCAAATATCAATTTTGTTTGCTGTTTTGAATAATTTAAATTGCTGAAAACAACTGTTTCTTAATTATTGCATTTAAAATTGCCAAAATAATAACTTGCTCATTTTAAATCCAATTTCAACAGATGAAATATGTTTTCCATGCAAAATTAAACCACCTTTCCAAATATAAAATTTGTTCCATGTTTTGAATAATTAAAATTGGTTAAATGATTTAAATCTTGTTTAATTCATTTAATATTGCTACTTTCATAACTTGGTCAAATTAAATTATTTTTGAACATGCAAAATATGTTTTCCAACCATAAAAGTATAAACTTTTCAAATATGAATCTCACTTAATGTTTTGAACAAATAAAAATTCAAATAAGTTCATGTTTGAATTAAATTCATTTAATTCTTGCTTAAACTTGTTTAATTCATAAATAATTTATTTGAAATCCTTTTTCAACAAGTGAAACATGTATTCCAACTAAAATCTTGTTTTCTTTTCAAATATGAACTTTGTTATCTATTTTGAACAATTAAAATTGGTGAAAACAAGAAATGCTTGTGTGACACCTTTAAGTAACCAAAATTCCAACACTTAATAAATGAATTTCTAAACTTGGTAAACCTTATTTCCAATTGATTCTATTGTTGTTATTTTGCTGTTTTCCTCATCCATGCATCATGCTAACTCACTTACACATGATGATGAGTTGTAGAACAATTAATTCAACCATAATTCATGGGCTTTTCATATGCAACTCAAATTGCATGTGGGTCCATTTAATCATGTTGTTACCACATCAACTAGTTTAATTCTATGCATCAATTAAATGGTCATGCATCATCCCATGTTTGTGCATTATGCCATGATATTGATTGTTTATCTCTTTGTGTTGTTTGTTTGCTTCTTCTCGGATAAACGACGACGTTGAGACCGACGATACTTACGACACCCCTTCTAAAGATCTAGCTCAGTACCAGGCTACTGGGTTTTGCAGGCAAGTATTCACTCACATGAACCACTGTGTTCCTTTCAACATTGGTTACCGATACTTTTCCGTTGTCTATTCTGCTAGCCCTAGTAATAGTTGTTTCTGTTACGAACCTATCACATGAATCCCTTAACCCTGATATTGCCTCACCTCCACTCCTATAACCCCGTTGTTTGAGCCCGTGTCTTACTAGCATGCTTAGGGTTGTTTTGCTCGAGTCTGTTACCCGTTACTTTCTGTTACTATTTCATTATGTTCCGGGGGCTCGATGTTTAATCAATCAATCATGCTAATGTTATTGTTAATAATAATCTGATGATAAGGCACCGGCAGGAGGCCCTGTGTGGTTTTGAGGCCTGCTAGTGTCGACCCTAATAGGAAAAGGGTCTTGTCTACTGATCCATGATGAGCGCACTAACCGCATGTGGGAAGCGAGTATGGGCGCCCCCCTCAATTTGATTCGATTCGCATCTCGTCCAAATCGCCTCATTTAGTTCGTGTTTTCCATTTGCCGCATGCATGTTCTTGCGAGCCCAGGCCAGGGTGGAACTTTTGTAGTCGGCATATAGGGGGACACGTTCTTAGAGTGCTATGAGGGTCCCTTTTCTTCGAGGCTCGATTAGCCGTGCGCCCAAGGTTCTTTGGGCTTGATGCGAAGAAGAGTTGGGTTGTGTTGAGTGCCTCGCTTGGTGGAAGTGCATTTCCTATCTGGCGGGGTATTCTTACGTGTACGGCTAAATTGGTGCATCCCTGCAGGGTTAAATCTTCTCGAGAAGCCGTGTTTTCCGCGGTTATGGACTACTTGGTGAAAGTACTGGCTAACAAGTACTCAGGACAGCTTCAACCTAATGATTAACAACCTTACACCCAATGATTAACAACTTGACTAGTAATAGGCTTATTGACACAATAATCTGAACCATCATTAACTCAACTGTGTGAGTTATCCTCGGATTGCTTCTTTGGATAAGGGGCGAGATCCAGGATGGGTTTGTTTGGAGTTAGCTATAGTTGGTTACGATACGCGATCTTATCTCTTTTCTGTTAGCCGGAAGTGGTAGTAACTCTGTAGATGGTTAGAGCAGCCAGTTGCAGCATCTTTTACATCCCCTTTCTTCCGTTGAACCCAAAGCGTCTGTGCTTGGTGTTGACGGGTTACACTTTGGTGAACTGTGAGTCTTGCTTGCCAGTACGTTTATGTACTGACCCCTTTGGGGCTGTGGTTTCCGCAGACTACGTTTCCGAGGATCTACATGGTGGCTACTACGTGGAGTTTGACGAGACTGCTGACGAGTAGATAGCGGACCCGGGCAGGATCCGAGACTTCGTGGATGGGCTCCGTCTGTTCGTTTCCGGCCTCTTAGGCCTATTTGGATCTTGTCTGTACTCAGACACTTTGGATGCTTCCGCTATGATGTAATGATGTTATGTTGGGACATGTGTCCTCTGGATGATTGTATTTGCTATCTCTGCTCTAATGAGAGCTAATTGCAACTTATTTCCATCTTTTGTGTCGTAGAGATCTGTTGTGATATCACTTGTTCCAATGCCGTTGACGTACCATGTGTGTATGTTTTGAAGTACGCCAACGGAAGTATCTGGATTTCTACGGGATGGTTTGCGCAGACGATGAATAGTAAGAGAATGGTTGTCACACGTTTACGTGTTGGCCTGCTCATATTGAGATGCGGGTGCCGGTATGCCCCGTAAGCCATTTATCTACTGTTTAACGGACTGTGAGTATCCCCTAGAAGTCCGGGTGCGACAAATATGAACCCCGGTCCATTTTCTACATTGTTAAACAAACCACAGCAATTTCCTGCTTTCTTTACTTACTGCAAGCATACACTGTTTTCCATACTATACGTCTAATCTTTGTTTTAGCAAGACCGGTGAGATTGACAACCTCACTGTACCTTTGGGGCAAAGTATTTTGGTTGTGTTGTGTGCAGGTTCCACGTTGTTGCTGACACCGGTGAAGCGCCAGCACCACCGTGAGTGGCATCAACCTTCCAAAGATTCTCTTTCTCCTACTGGATTGATAACCCTGGTTCTTAACTAAGGGGAAACTCCTACCGCTGTGCTCATCACACCCTCCTCTTGGGGTTCCCAACAACAAATAGCATTGCACTCTTCACAACCCTTCTCTTGGGCTTTACCAACGTCAGCCATCAACAAGTTTTCTGGCGCCGTTGCCGGGGAGGAAGAGAATTTCTGCAAGGGGAGTCTCTCACTTCCAATCTCTTCACTTTGTTTTAGTTTTTCTTAGTTTATTTTATGTTATTTTGTTTGTTTCTCTATGTCAAAAACACACAAAAAAGTTCTTATTCTGGTTGTTATTTCTGCTTTATCATGCTTGCTATCAATGTTTGATGTCTTTGAAACTAGATCTTATTAGCAAGATGGCTTCACGGAACATCAACAAACATATTATAAGGAACACCGCTTGTCACAAAAAGGGAAACACTTATGGGAACAAATTAATAAATTATATATCTATGCTAGAAACTTGTGCTCGACTTATAATGTTACTTGTTGCTTTGATAAATCTCGTTGTTGTATGTGGTATAAACACCTCCCTTTTCAATATGAGTATAATGATAATGTTACCATATCTTCTTATATTATGGGAAATTATGAATTTTATGATGTGGAACAAATTGAAGAATTTATTGTTTGGAAGGGTGCATTCGAAATTGCCTATTTACTTGAAAGTATTGATGATGCACCTTATAAATACGAGATTTATGCTATACATGAATATTGCTTTGATAATTACAAGGATTGTAATTACTACATAATGGAATATCTTAATAAATGCTCTCAACCTAAGGAAGAGACTAATGCCTTGCAAGAGCCAATGGAAGAGGAAATTTCTGAATCGGGAAGCTCATTGGATGAAAAAGAGGAGGAGAGTGATGATCAAGAGGAGGAAGATGGAGCTACCCATGTCTACCTCCAAATGAGAGTAACCCTTTAACTCATAATTGTGATGATCCAATTGATTCTTTTGAAATATCCCTTTTGATGAAGTTGATACTTTCTATACTTGTGACCTTTATACTACTATGAATAAAACTTGTGAGAATGATATTGCTGCTGTTATTTATGATAATTCATGCTACTTTGATAAATCCTATGATAATCTTCTATTTATTCCAACTATTGATATACATGATAATGAGGAAGTTTGTTTAGGAAATCTATATGATAATGCTCTTGATGATGGTCCTATGTTACTTGATGTTATAAATTATAATGCTACTAAAAATATGATTGCTATAATGTGTCCCATACCTTTTATGAGTAATCAATCATCTTGTTTTAATATTGCTAAAAGTGGGGAAAAAGAGGAGCTGATTTTAAATTTTGATCCCACTATTTGGAGCCTGATATAAATTGTGTGATTTTAGACCATGACAAACATTCTTTGTGTGATAATTATGTTGTTGAGTTTGTTCATGATGCTACTGGAAATTACACTACTAGGAAAAAGGGCATCAATGGCGCACCACTTTGGACAATCAGTGGCGCACCATGGTGCGCCACAGCTATCGCGCCACTGATGCGCCACTGATTCCTATATACATATACCCGGTTTTGTTTGTAGACATATTTATACGGTATGCATACATGTATTTATACAGATTATACAATTCATATAACAGATTCCAGATTAGTATAAATAGACAAAGCTGATCATTGTCGCAATCTGGTTCATCGTCACATTCATAGCTAAAATCCAAAATAGTAATAAGTTTGAAATATTACAAGTTCATCGATCTCATCACATTACAAATTAATGAGGGGACAGTCACCTACAATACCAACAGAAATAGATCAGAACCGCAGTCAACGTGGCGAGAAAGACCGCAAAGGTCTTCATCCGGTTCCTATTCCTCTGATCCCGTTCCTCTAGCAAGCACCATCGAACTGATGTTTTGTAGAACCACAGATCATAGATGTACAAGTAATGAATTTTACTAATACTAGCAACAAACCTACAGTAGTTAACTTTGAAGAATCTAACAGCAAAAGTTCAGCCAAGCACATCCTGGAGCTATTCGTCTGCATCAATCGACAAGTAAGATTATTAGTGGAATATTAATGCCCATCTATATATCCTTTTGGACAAATATTCAGCAATGGATATCAGGCAATACATTTTGGGCAATATTGCCATGGAAAACATAACATAAAGCTTAGGTCAAATTCACATGTTGTAAACTATTACCGGTTGGTATTTACCATCAAACCATCTCATGCCGATGCATATCAGAATCATCAGACAACCCTTGCTGATTTACAGCTTTACCAAATCTGCAGTAATGTTTGAGTTTTGAATAACTTAATATTGATGCTTTACTTTGAGAAACAGACAATTTTTTGCCTCTCCAAGTGTAGTTAATCAATGTGTTTGCTACATGTAGTTGGGAAAAGCCAGGTCACAACCCCTTGTTTGGATATGAATTCTGGTACCATTCTCGCCAAAAGACGATGCTTAGTTTGTCATGGGGAGCCCCGACAGCTTTCAGGACAGGTTTTGATCTTCAACATGTCCAGGATGACCTCTATGGAAGGCGCCGACATGTGTATGACTAGCTAGGTGGTGAGCTCAAGCAGACATACACTGGATCTGGGCAGTACAAGTCTTCTTCCATTGGAGGTGTGTATCAATTACTAAGACTAGGAAGTATAATAATGCAGTCGAATATCATATAACCATACTTCTCTAGTTGACTTCATTGTAGGTAAGGTTTTTACATGACCCATCAAAGGACACTAGCTATAATAAGTACATAGCATACACGACCGTGGGAGGTATGAGTTATTGATGGTCCTAGAGATATATGGGTGTGGATAGGTAGAATCCTGAGCTGGAAAGTACAGTAACATCATAGACAGATAGATGCGGACAAGATGTCAATCAGCCTGTAAATAAAGCTCATGTGCAATTTCGGTCAGTTAATACTTTGTTTGCTTATACCAAGAGAAAAATGTGCATCATGCAGTAAGTAGTCAACAAATATTTGTGTTCGTTTCAAATAGTATATATTTGTGAGGTGATCCAGTGTTATGAAACACAACAACTGTGTATACGGACAGGGTTGCGACGGCTCAGTCCTGATTGACTCCACCACAAACAACACTTGTGAGAAAGACGCCATCCCCAACAAGCCCAACCTCCGCGGGTTTGAGGCGATTGATGCCGCAAAGGCGGTCATCGAGGCCAAATGCCCCAAGACAGTCTCATGCGCAGACATCCTTGCCTTCGCCGCCCGTGACAACGTCACGCTAGCAGGCAATGTTACTTACAAGGTGGCTGCTGGTCACCGCGACGGCAGAATATCCACCGACCCGAATGCCCTCGCCACTCTCAACGGCGTGTGAGCTCATCGGTAACTTCACCCGCAAGAACCTCACAGCTAAGGACACAAGTGTCCTCTCGGGTTCCCACACCATAGGTGTCTCGTACTGTGATAGTGCAGATCGTGCACTCGTTGGGAGACCCCAAGAGGAGGGTGTGATGAGCACAACGGTAGGAGTTTTCCCCTTAGTTAAGAACCAAGGTTATCAATCCAGCAGAAGAAAGAGGACCTTTGGAAGGTTGATGCCACTGACGGTGGTGATGGCGCTTCACCGGTGTCAGCAACAACGCGGAACCTGCACACAACACAACCAAAATACTTTGTCCCCACGATACAGTGAGGTTGTCAATCTCACCGGTCTTGCTGAAAACAAAGATTAGACGTATAGTGTAGAAAATGGTGTATGCTTGCAGTAAGTAAAGAAATCAGGAAATTGTAGCGGTTTGTTTAACAATGTAGGAAAATGGACCGGGGTTCATAGGTTCACTAGTGATGTCTCTCCATAAAAGATAGCATGCTGGGTGAACAAATTATAGTTGGGAAATTGACAAATGAAGGTTGCACCGTAGTGCACATTATGACATGAAGACTACTATGATATTTAGCGCGGGCATTACAACAATATACATAGACCGTAATCCAACTGCATCTATGCCTAATAATCCACCCTCAGGTTATCATCCGAACCCCCTTAGGTATTAAGTTGCAAGCAACAGATAACTGCATTAAACAATGTGTGTAATGTAAGCAATGATTGTACACGCGTGCACTCACACCGCTGTTTTCTCCCTAGTGGCAACAACACATCCTGCCCCGTCACGTTTCTGTCACTCGAGCACAGGCGAAAAGGAGGCATGAACCCACTATCTAGCATAAATACTCCCTCTTGGAGTCACTAGCAACTACTTGGCAGAGCAACCACTAGCAATGGAAAACATGCAAGATCACAAATAACATATGCAATAAAGACTATAATCAACTTGGCATAAGTTCAATATTCATCGGATCCCAGCAAACACATCATATAGAAATACATAAGATCAATCTCGTTCATGATAGGCAGCTCACGAGATCTAAACATTGAGGCATATGAGGAGAAGAAAACCATCTAGCTACTGCTGTGGACCCATAGTCCCAGGATGAACTACTCACGCATCACTCCGGAGGAAGGCATGGTGATGAAGAAGCCTCCGGTGATGATTTCCTCTCCGGCAGGGTGCCGGGAGACAGCTTCAGAACCCCCCTGATCTAGGGTTGACGACGACGGCGGCTGCGGAACTTTTCGGGGATATTTTATCAGGCGCCTAGGGTTTTCCATCCGGGGGGAATAAATAGGCAAAAGGGCAAAGGTGGTGGAGCCCTGGGGCCCACACCACCAGCTGGCGTGGCCAGGGGGAGGCCGCGCCACCCTATGGTGTGGCCCCCCTGGTGCCCGTCTTCGACTCTCCTTCGGTCTTCTGGATGCTTTCGGGGGAAATAGGCACTTCGGGTTTTGTGGGGTCCAGTTCCGAGAATGTTTCCAGAACAACTTTTCTGAAATAAAAAACAACAGAAAACAGGGAACTGACACTTGGCATCTTGTTAATAGGTTAGCCCCGGAAAACATGTAAAAATGCTATAAAGAAGGGAGAAAACATTTAGCAATTGGCATAATATTATCATGGAGCGTCAGAAATTATAGATACGTTGGAGACGTATCACACTGCTCCTTATTTACCAACAGGCTATATGGCTTCAGCAACACCACACAGGTTGGTATACAAGCTAGCGCTCACAAATTCATTTGGACATCATATATAGTCTTTCTTCCTGTGATGGTTATTCTACTTACCAGGTTGACCCTACGATGAGATCTGCCTACGACGTCCTCCTAAAAAACATATGCCCTGCCAACACCATCCGGTTCTTCCCCAACACGAACAACGACATTGACATCATCACCCCGACGGTTCGTCCCACAATTTTCTGACTGGATTTGGTTCAAACACCCAAACAACTTCTGTTGGAGTGGGCTGGGCCTGTATGAAATATTGTTCAGGTTTCAGAAAGTTTTCAAATCGAGTGACACGCTTTGGCTTGACGGTACAATTAGAACACGTCCATGGCGACCAAAGAACCAGCCCAGGCACCAGGAGTTTGGACATGGCGACCAGCTCGTCCGACCCGCGAGCGCAACCACGGAAAGACCAGTCCCACTCTCTCTCTCTCTCTCTCTCTCTCTCTTTCTCTTCCCAGCGGCCAAACAACCAGACCGGGCGAAGGGAGGACGACAACATCGGCAGCGAGGGGAATCGAGCGCGGGCCAGATCGGCGGCGAGGGGAATACCTCTAGGGGAGAGGGTGGTGGGGGGAGAGAGAGGAGTCTCACCAGGTACTTGGCGGCCGGGGCGGTGGAGCTCCTCCGGTGGCTCTATCTCCAGGGACTCCGGCAAGAGGGAGGCGACCACGCGGATGTTCTTGGTTGCTGGAGAGAATGAGAGAAGGGGATGAGGGGTCGACAGTGATGCATCAGTGGATATGCACGATACACCCCCTCCCAGGAGGAATCCGTGGCGCATCGGAGGCGCGTGCGCCCACATGCCTAAACAAAATTTATATGGTAAATAGATGGAGCATCGTATATAGACATGAATGATTGCATACCATAGTGGCTCATCTTGTCTTCTGCTGCTCCACCCGCCTAGGTTCGAATCCCCCCAAACCAACTTTTTATTCAATTTATTTTCTAGAAAATAAATCACTACAATTCAACAAAATGTGTTAATTAATTTAGAACAAGATGTTAATTAATTTAGTGCATTTTTTAGCAGATGAACCAACATTTTTTTATTAATATTATTTCACCTAGCAAACAAATCAATATAATCCACGCACACATTATATCATACTCCCTCAGTTCCAATATATAAGACGTTTTACATATTTCACAATGATGACTAGGTGTGGACACAAATGAGTGAACCTACACACTAATACATGTCTACATACATGTAGATACATATTATGGAACAGAGGGAGTACTTAGCAAAATAAATGTGTGAATTTATCGTCCGTAGCAAAATAAATATGGCGATTACATCATCCTTAATCAGTTCATCGACTACATCGTGATTCTCATAGCTCTAACTGGCTTTTTTACAATTTTCTTGCCCTTCTTTGTCGCAGTTGAATAATTTAGCCCCGGGACCCCTTTATTTCTTCTCGCGTATGGGCGACCTTTAGGTTGCGTTGTCCTGCTTCTTCTTGTGGTGTATGTTGCATCGTCGTCGTCGTCATCTTCCATCTTCGGGTCACCATACTGGTCGAAGTCTTTCTCGTTGGCGACTCCGTCCATTTCGATGATGCTCCTTTTACATATCCTCACGACAACACGGCTAGGCTTTGTCGGGTCGGTAATGAAGAACATATCATTTGATGTCACCATTCATCCTTTCGAACAACATCATGCAGTGCAGGAACGACGGCCCGAGCTGGATGATATCCTCGACGACATGGACAAGCAGATGCACCATAATATCAAAGAATGCGGGCGGGAACTACATCTCAAGCTCGCATAGTATCACCACGATCTCTTCCTATAGCCTTTTGAGCCGTTTCACGCCAATAGACTTTCGAGCGATGACGTCGAAAAACTTGCAGAGTCAAAACAATGTTTCACGGACGTGCTCGTCCATTATCCCTCTGATTTCAACCGGGAGTATCTGCATCATCAGCACGTGACAGTCGTGTGACTTCATCCCGCTGAACTTTTACTTCCTTGTGTCTAAGTATCTGCTTATCTTTCCTGCATAACCGTAAGGAAATTTGACTCCCAAGAGGCACTTGAAGAACCGGTCGATCTCATTCTGACCTAGTGTGAAGCATGAAGGGGGGGGAAGTAAATCTCCTTCTTGTCCCTTTTTTCGCTTGTGACGACCTTCCATCTCCTGGTCTGACTCGTCAGGATCATTATCATCCGGGTCTGGTCCATGCAGCTCCTCCGTGATTTTCATGAATCACAGGTCATTCCTCGCTTTCGGCCCATCTTTGGTCCTCTCCGGCATGTTGAGCAAGGTGCCAGGCAGACTCGCGCACACGTTCTTTGTGATATGGATGATATCAAGGCAGTGAGGTGTGTGGAGGATTGGCCAGTACGTCAAGTCCCAGCAAACAAACCTCGTTTTCCATACACCCTTAAGCGGCGCAGGAGCCTTTCTCTTCTTTCCCGGGGCAGGGCACTCTTTCCATTTTTTTTCAATAGCTGGTCGATTTCCACGCCGCTTCCTTGACGTGGGGCTTCTCGATTCTCGACTTCATTGTCAAACAGATCTTTGTGTTTTCTCCACGGGTCATCCTTGCGAAGCCACCTTCAATGCCCAAGGAACACGGTTTTCGAAGACCCAGGATTTTTCTCCAGCTGGCGATACGTTGTGTCATCCATGCACCTAACGCACGCACAAAATCCGTGCGCCACCTGCCCCGTGACATATCCCTAACCGAAGTAGTCATGCACTGTCGTGAGAAGCACTGATCTCATGGGGAAATAATTTTGTTTATAGGAGTCCCACGTATTGGCTGGCTCGTCCCACAACGTGGCCAGCTCCTCTTTCAACAACTGGAGATACATATTGATGTCGCTACCTGTTTGTTTTGGACCTTGTATTAGCATACTCTTTTTATGTATTTCCTCTTCATGCACAACAAGGGGGTAGGTTGTATATCCATACAAACACGGGCCAGGTGGTATGGGTGCTGCTCTGGTTGCCAAACGGATTTAATCCATCACTGCTAATGCCTAGCCTGATGTTCCTTGGATCGTCCCCAAATTGTGGGTACTCGTTGTCCAGCGCCTTCCACTGGCTAGAATCTGAGGGATGTGTTAGCATCTTATCCTTTTTCTTGAATTCTTTTGACTTCTTCCTTTCCGCGTGCCAGCGCATGAGCTTCTCTTGCTTAGGGTCTAGGAAATACCGCCGTATACGAGGAGTGATCGGAAATTACCATACCACTTTTCACGGAGCCTTCTTACCTGGCTTGTACCGAGCAACATTGCACACCTTACATGTCATTTTCTCTGCATTCTCGCCCCGATAGATTATGCAATCATTCAGACACGCATGGTATTTCACGTGCAGTAAATCGAGAGGGCACACGACTTTCTTGGCCTCCTCGATACTAGTTGGACACTTGTTCCCCTTGGGAAGACGGATGTGCCAGAATGCCATGTTTTCGTTGTAGCTTTCATCAGCCCAGTGTTTTTTGTCTTCATCTGCAGAGTCTTGAGCGTTACAGTCAAACGGGTATCCTCGGTCGCACATCCTTCATACAGTGGATTAACCGTGTCTATCTCCAATTGCGACATCTTAGATTTCTCTCTGGCAGCAGCTCTGGTGTTACTCGTCTGCTTGAGAAGGAGTGCTTGAACATGAGGGTCCCGCACCTAGTATGACGGTGTTCCACCTGCTCCAGCATCTTGATGATCTCCATGATCGGATCCGGCATCTTGATGATCTCCATGATCGGCTCCGGCATCTTGATGATTGTCATGATCTCCTCCATAGCATCAGTGGCGCACCGCCTAGTGGTGCACCACTGATTCTATGGAGAATACGTGGGTGGCAGGTATCACTGGCGCATCTGTGTGTTGTGCGCCACTGATGCTCCATAGAATCAGTGGCGCACCGCCTAGTGGCGCGCCACTGATGCTAATAGGCATACATGGTACATAGAATCTGTGGCGCACCGCCTAGTGTTGCACCACTTATTCTATTCCGTATACATGGGTGCCATGTATCAGTGGCGCACCGGTGTGCGGTGCGCCACTGATCCTTGGACAATCAGTGGCGCACGGCTACATGGTGCGCCGCTGATGCCTGGACATGTTTCCTCCTAGCCACATCAGTGGCGCACGACTACATGGTGCGCCACTGATGCTAAGTCACCTATAGCCATTTTCCAAGTAGTGTTATTATAAGAGAGGAAAATATGGTTGTACGAATTTTCATGTTACTAAAACACCTCTCTTTTTATTGAAAGTTTTGAAGTTGCTCTTGTTCTACCTTCCCATGGTTTCTAGTTTGACCTTCTTTAATTTATTTCTTTACAAGATTCCTATGCATAGGAAGTGCGTTAGACTTAAAGTTGTTTTATACTTTGATTCTTGATGCTCTATTTTGCTTTAATTCATATTTTTTCTGTGAGCATCTTCTTCACTTGAAAACACTTGAATTCACTTTTCCGGGCCTAGCTAAAAGGCGTTAAAGAAAAGCACTTCTTGGGAGATAACCCATGGTTTTATTTTTGCTTTGTTTTTCTCTGTTTTCTTTGAGTCAACGGGATGTATATATACTTCTATAGAAACTTCGTTGTATCTTTATTTTCATGAAGTAATTGTGCCAATTAAAGTTTCTGACGAAAGTTGGAGTTGATTTTAGGATTTCTGCGCAGAAAACAGATTTCTGCTCTCCGCCCTAAAAATCGTGAAAAATCTAGAAAGATCGGAATCACCAGCAATGTTTTGTGCTTATTCATCAGCTAATTCCACAACTTTTTATTTCTTTAAGTTTTTTTATTTGAGTAGTGGAAGTGCCCTGAAAAAATTCGTCTTTCCACACTGTTCTGGTTTTGGCAGATTCTGCCATTTTTCTTGCATTTGCTCTTTTACGATGTCAAGTGGATTTCTTTGCTTCATGAAACATCAGTGGCTATAGATAATGTTTAAAAGTATCAATAGCACTTGTTCCCATAAAGAATCCATGGATTTTTTTTATTGTTGCACTAACTCTCTAATGCGAATTACTCTTTGAGTGTGGTGTGAAGGAAGTTTTCAAGGGTCAAGAGAAGAGGGTGATATATGTGATCGAGAAGAGTTCAAGGTCGAAGCTTGGGATGCCCCCGTGGTCCATCCCATAAAATTATAAGAAGACTCAAGCATATAATCTTGGGGATGCCCAAGGCATCCCCTTATTCATCAACCATTTATCAGGTCACTTCTAGTGAAACTATATTTTTATTCGGTCACATCATATGAAATTTACTTGCATCGTCTGTTATTTTTCGTTTTGTTTTCTTTTGTTTTCCTTGCTTCAATAATATCATTGGAACCTAGCATCCTTGTTTGGGAGATAGACACGCTCCGCTTTTTCGTTTGAATACTCGTTATGCTCGTATTCTTAGTTTTTCTTCTAGCAGCTGCAAAAATTATTTTTAGCTCTTGTTTTCATTGCATCTCTTATTCAGAACTGTTAGTTTTAGTAGCTTTATGTGAGTACTCTCATGTTTGCTTTCTGTAACATTTAAAGAGTTTTTGTTAAAACATATTTTGTATGGTGCTTGTTGGGAAAAGAAACCGCTGCATATGGTAAAATTATAAACGATGCAAATAGAAGCTTGTATGGACTGTGGCTAGACTGTTTCATATCATGCTAGATGTTATTTTAATTTTAAAGACTAGTGGTTATTAAGTAGCATGATTTGTATCAAATAGATGAGAGTGTTTAATGTGTCATTGAAAGAATCATGAGTTGTTCTTGTCATATTGAAGCATAAATTTGTGGTATTCTCCTTTGAATGTTTTATTTGGTTGACTTGGCGCATGCTCACACCATGTTTATGACTACGAACCAGTCACTAATAGCCTCTATGAAAATTTAGTTTTTGAACTTGTGGTACCACTTATGCTTTGATTAATGATGTTTATGTCACTATGCATGATTATGGTCATTATTGCTCTCTTGATTTGTCGCTCCCAGTCTTTTGCTCGCCTCCACCTATAGTGAGTATGAGCTCTACTCGTGCAATCCAACTCCCCAAAACCAAAGTATGCCGTGTCCACCATACCTACCTACATGTGGTATTTAACTGCCACTCCAAAGTAAATTGCTCATGTGTTACCTTTAAAACCTTCAAAATTACTCATGTTTTGTGTTCATGTTTTAGCTCATGAGGACGTAAATAAAGAATATTTATTTCACTTGTTGATTGGACTTTCACACCCTGGACTAGTGGCTTCATCCGCTTATCCAATTGATAGAAGAGCTGGCAGCGGGGTGCCCAGCCCCAAATTAATACAAACAAATTCTCTTGTCCCTGATTTATCAGTGAAAGCATAATTGTGTAAACAGAAGAGAAAAAGGGATGACCTTCTACACCAGTTGCGTCCTTCAATTGGGAGCCGCTCTTGTGAAGTATAGTTGGCTTGTTACGTACTGTATTTTCTGTTTACCATTCGTTGACATAAGCATACACTTCCCTAAAAATCGACACTCCTCCACGATATGTCATTGTTGTCACGCACCCGAGGATTCGGTTAGCCATGGTTTGTGTAAGATGGTTGGGAGGAGTGTCAAACATTTTATACCTCTGTTCAATTAAATAAAATCTCTAGCACATGAGTGATCCATGCTTCCTTCTACGAAGGGTCTTTCTTTTACTTTTATGTTGAGTCTCCATCTTCTAACTTTGTGCACAGATGAGAGAGCATAGTTGTAATTCTGAGTTTAATGTGCATTTTTCTCAGAAACATTATTAATTGATTCATGATGTGTTATTGCTTGCTCTCAAATTATTTGTTCTAGTCTTCCTCATAAACATTGAAGGTGTCCTGGCATTTATGTTTTGCACCACTCTTAAGGACTAGCGAAATATCACTTTGCCATGCTTTCTCTATACTTGAAACAAACGTATAACTTTTGATGCATTGTTATTCATGATATTTTATTTGTGTTACTTCTCATGATGCAAGGTGATTGTTATGATTTAATTAAAGTTTTATTTATCATTCTTGTGTTGAAGTTCTATGATCTCAGCTTACATATGCTTTTTACTTGATTGATGATCAAGTTCATGTTGGTAGCATGTCACCTTAGAAATTATGTGTTTTTTTATCGTTTACCTACTCGAGGACGAATAGGAACTAAGCTTGGGGATGTTGATACGTCATTAAAATATACTTAATTTCTGATGTTCCATGTTATTTTCATGTTATTTCCTACATGTTTGCTATACACTTTATGTCATTTTTATCGATTTTCGGGACTAAACTATTAACAAGATGCCATAGAGCAAGTTCCCTGTTTTCTAATGTTTTTAGCTTCAGAAAAGTTGTTCTAGAAATATTTTCGGTATTGAAAAATTTGAAGCCCGGAATTCTTAGAATTCCTAAAGGTTCCAAGGAGTCCCGAAGACACCCACATGGGGGTACACCATAGGGCGCCGCCCCCCGTCCGCGCTTGGGGGTTGTCTGGTCCCCCCCCGGATGCCCTCTACCATCGCTCTTTCGCCTATATAATCCCCCCGACATAATAACCATAAAAATATACCACTTTTTCTGAGAAACGCCCGAGGCCGCCGTCATCGTCATACCGAGATCGGGAGGGTTCTGGAGCTCTCCCTGGCACCCTGTCGGGAAAAGAATTTATCACCGGAGCGGTCTACACCACCATGCCCTCCTCCAAAGTGATGCGTGAGTAGTTCATCCCTGGACCACGGGTCCATAGCAGTAGCTAGATGGTTGTCTCCTCCACTTTATGCCTCGTGTTTAAATCTCGTGAGCTGCCTCACGTGATCGAGATCATCTTTCTGTAATGCTACATGTTGTGTTTACTGGGATCCAGTGAATGTTGAATGCTATGTCTTCTGATTATCAATCTGTCATGTTATCTTCATGTATATGTTACTTATGATCTCGCATGCTCTCCATTATTAGTAGATGCCCTAGCCAAGTAGATGCTAGTAACTCCAAGAGGTAGTATTTATGCTCGATAGTGGGTTCATGCCTCCTTCGCATCTGTGCTCGAGTGAGAGAAACGTGACAGATGGAGGATGTGTTGTTGCCATTAGGGAGAAAACAACAATGCTTTGTCTAAGAATGATTCTATTGTTTACATTACACACTTTTCTTACTGCAATTATTTGTTGCTTGCAACTTAATACCCAAGGTTTGCTCGGATGACACTCCGAGGGTGAATTATTAGTCATAGATGCAGTTGGATGACGGTCTATGTATCTTGTTGTAATGCCCACATGAATCACATAGTAATCTTTATGTCTTGCATATGAACTACGGTGCAGCCTTCATTATTGTCAATTGCCCAGCTATAATTTGTTCACCACACATGTTATTTATCTTTCACGGAGAGACATCACTAGCGAATTGTGGACTGATACGTCCATTTTGCATCACTATTTTATATCATAATTTGCTGTTATTCATTGATATATTTCATACTGGAGCATGATACTTATGTTATTTCACCTATTTTGCATGTTTTCCAATAATTGGAGAGTTGAACCCCGGAGTCAGAATTCTGCTGGAAAACGGAGCGTCAGGATACCATATTCGTGAAGATGAAAGCACCCCGAAATCATCGGAAAGTTCCTATTTCACCGGAAGACGGAGGAAGCCAAAAGGGGAGCCGGGGGCCGGATGGCCACCAAGGGCCCTCACCATGCCCAGGCGTGGGCCCACCTTTGGTCGCGCCTGGGGGTGGTGAGGAGGCCCTGGCCCACCTCTGGCTTGCCCCTTGGACGTACTTCATCCCCCGGGAACCCTAGGACACGGAGAATCATCGAGGAGTCTTTCCGCCGCCTCTGCGCGGCGGAAAACAACAGAGAGAGAAAAGCTCTCCGGCAGGGAGAAATCTGCCGAGGAAATTCCTTCCCGGAGGGGGGAAATCATCGCCATCATCACCGTCATCGAGATGGACTTCATCGGGATCATCATCGTCATCATCATCATCATCATCTCCACCATCATCACCCTCAGCTCAACTCCGTGCTGCTGTAACATCTAGGGTTGCATCTTGTCTATTTCATAGGGGAAACTTTCCCGGTGTTGATTACTACCTATAGTTGATGCTATTGAGTGAAACCATTGGATTAGGTTTATGATCACCATTATATCACCTATGATCATGATCCATATGATGTATTGTGAGTAGTTTGTGTTGTTCTTGAAGACATGGGAGAAGTCAAGTTGTTAGTAGTGAAGTAATGTTGAGTAATATTTAATGGTTTGATATTTAAGTTGTGGTGTTATTCTTCTAGTGGTGTCATGTGAACGTCGACTACATGATACTTCACCATTTATGGGCCTAGGAGAATTCATCGTGTATTTGGCTACTAATTGTGGGGTTGCCGGAGTGACAGAAACCTAAACCCCCGTTAGGAAACCATTGCACGAGGGAGCGTAGGATCCCGGAGTTTAAAGCCGTGGCTAGATTTATTTCTTAATTACCTTCTTGTAGTTGTGGATGCTTGCAAGGGGTATAACCACAAGTATGTATTATTCTTGGATGGGACAGTACATTAGCATAGGTTCACCCACACAACACTTATCAAAACACTAAAGATTATTAAGCGGCATGAAACAAAAGCACTTCACAGAAACCTCCTGTGTGTCCTCGAAAACGTTTGTTAATCATAAGTAAACCCACCGACTTGTCCTTAGCTGAAGAAAGGATTGGGCCACTTGCTACAATTATTATTACTGCATTTTATTTACTCGCACTTTATGTCGGGGGGTTACCCCCGAGTAGGGTAAGGACAGGTGGTAAAGGCCGCTTACAGAAGGGAGGTTTGGTCGAGTAGCCGACTACCAGGTACTCGCTACACGGTCGACTGCTACTCGGTCTCACCTCAAGATGACCAGAAGGAGATATCAATCAAGTTCTACCCTGACGAGTAGAAGGTTTGGCCCGAGTACAATTGGCGGGAACCATTGGCGGGAACCTACTCGGGCCAGAAAGTCAAAGGAGCCGTTCTGACACAGGATCCCGCGTATCCTGGGTCCGTACTTGGCAGCATTCGAACTACTGTTCACGTGGGGACGGCCTACCTGACAGTGACAGCATGGAAGCAGGCCGTGGCAGGATAAGGGGGACCTACTCCGTGCCTAGGTACAGTGATACCAGTCTGTCCCCTAGTTTTGCCCAACGACTTTACAGAAACAGCCAAGGTTAGGAACCAAAGCTGTCAGCGGGTACTCGGAGAAAGGACGATGTGCACACTATGTCGACACTTGTCTGGATTTGGACGTATCCGGCTGGGCACCGTGTATATAAGGTGCCCCGCCGCCTCCTGCGCGAGGCACGCTAACAGTTGCTCAGTGGGAACCCTAGAAACCCTAAGTTCTTGACCTAGCTCTACTCGGAGAGCAGAGAGAGGCTACTCGGTAGTGATACCATTTGTACTGTGGCTACTCGGAGAGACATCATAATACATAGAGAAAGGCAGGAGTAGGGGTTTTACCTCCTCACGAGGGCCCTGAACCTGGGTACATCGTGTTGTTTGTGTTGTGTGGATCTTACCTCACGCGGCTACTCGTCGCGTGATCCCTCCCCGGACACCTCCAGCGTCCATCGTCCCCACATCTTTAGCCATCCCATGGCATCTGCCGTGACACCACCACGACAGTTGGCGCCCACCGTGGGGCAACCAGCGGCGCTGGCTGGAGTTTCTGTTCGGACGGGATCTTCATCAGCGGAGCGCATAGTTTGTGGCCTTGTCCACAGATTCGGCTCCTTCGACTTCGTCATCGACAACGCCGGCTGTTTCGGCGGCATGGCCATGCCTGAGGGCGGCTCGGTGATCTCCTTCGGCTCGCATCTCGTCTACGTCGCCACCGTCGCCAACAGCGCCTACCCCGAGCTGGTGCATGACGCGGAGGATCCTCCCGCGGTGGTTGCTGCTCGCGGAAGGCCTGCGTGCAGCTCCGCATGCTGCGCTGAGGTGATGGTGACGGGCTTGGCGGCAAACACCGGCGCAGCTGCTACTGGCGCTGCGGCCGTCGTCGAGGAGGTTGACGACCCGCCTGCTGGTGGCAGGAACCACCGGCCTTACGAGAAGGAGAGCAACTTGCCACCCTCCACGTCTACGGTCATCCCCGCGTCTGCTGCGCGAACCGGCATGCCTACTCCCACCGACATCGAGCTGCTAGCCGCGAGGGAGCAGCTCGAGCGGCAACGCCAGGAACTGCTTGCCGAGCAGGCGGAGTTGGAGAAGATCAGGCTTGAGCTGAGTTTGGACCAGCTCGAGTACAACAAGGCTCACGGCTTTACGCCGGTTGCCAGGAGGCCCAGCAAAGTAGGCGCTACGCGGCGTAACCTGGGCGCCGAGATGGCGACAGTTGCGGAGGAGCCCGCGCAGTCCGCCACCGCGAACACCTTCACTAGGCCAAGGTATAGCACACCCGCCAAGACGCTCAGAGCCGCACAAGCCGTGGCTGCCGAGTTGCCGCGCCTAGATGGAGAGGCGCGTCTCCGGCAGCAGGAGAGGCTCAATGAGTTGGTGCTGGAGGCCGCCAGGCAAAACGAGGAGTTCCGGAAGGCCAACCCGGGAGCTGGAGCTTCGCAGGTGGTTCACTCGCACGCGGCCAGATCTAATGATCAGGCCTCGTCACCGCATCCTAGCCGCGAGAAGAGCCGCAGCGGGCGCTCGGGTAGAGACAGGCAAATGCAGGTGTATGACCCGGCTGCTGCCGCGAAACAGGTTGCTGTGCCGCAGCAGCCCGGGCAGGAACACAACGCTGCAAGAGCAGGCTCTCAAGCCCATCAAGCTCAAAGCCGTGCCCGAGATGCCGCGCGTCCGGGTACTTCTCGGCAACCCGCAGCTCAGCCTACTCGGCAGAGGCAGCAGCCGCGCCCAGTGGCACCAGTCGCCAACCCGGTGGAGCAGCCTGCAGCTATGCAGGTGGATAGGTATGATGATGGCTACTCGGCTATGGAGATGGCTGGTTATGACATTCATGACCGTGTCGGTGAGCGTGTGTTGGCGCCTGGAGATGCAAGGCACCAGCTGGACCGTATCAGCTTGTCGGCGCGGCTTGAGAGCACGGGTCCTCCTGGCCCCGAGTGCTTTGGCCCGCGCATCATGAACGAGCCTTCCGTGAAGGGCTTCCAGCTTGCAAGAGGCACCAAGAGCTACAATGGTAGCACCAAGCCTGAAGATTGGCTCAATGACTACGTCACCGCTGTCCACATTGCGGGTGGCAACAGGAGATGGGCAGTGCGATACGTCCCGCAGATGCTAGAGGGTCCAGCTCGCACTTGGCTCAACAACTTGCCCAAGCACAGCATTAACTGCTGGCTGGACTTCTCGGACGCCTTCGTCAGCAACTTCACGAGTACATACAAGAGGCCGAATAGGCCACAGCAGCTCTCGACTTGCAGGCAGCGAGAAGACGAGACGGACCGTGAGTACCTTACTCGGTGGAGCTCCTTGAGGAACACTTGTGAGGGTGTGAATGAAGCACAGGCCATCACTTGGTTTGCGCAGGGTTGCCGACATGGCAGCATGCTTTGGCAGAGATTGCAGAGGGAGATGCCGAACACCCTGGCCGAGACTATCAAGATTGCGGATCAGTACGCACTCGGTGACCCTACTCAGCCACTGATGGACTCCTCTGAGCCGAGAAGAAACTTCAACAGCAGCAAGCGCAACGAGTTCCGCAACAAGCGCCGAGTAGATACTCGGTATGATCCTGAGGAGGTGAATGCAGTGAATGTTGGAGGCGGTGGTGGCCAAAGGCAGAAACCTGCTGGAGCCTACGGGCAGAACCAGAATCAGGGCCAGGGCAACAAGAAACCGTTCCGCACTGCACAGCCGGGTAGCGGGAACTCCGAGCAGCCGAAGAAGTTTGTCTTTGATGACATGAAGGATGGTCCATGCAGCTTTCACACTCACCATCCCTCGAGGCCCGCTAACCATACTACTCGGCAATGCGAATGGTGGGATGTGATCAAGAGTGATGGCTTGCCTCCTCCTCCTCCTCTGCCAGCCGCCAATGCTACTGTTCAGCCTACTCGTGCTCCCGCAACTCGGCCGCCAGTGTACCCGAGAAGAGAGAATGTCAACCAGGTGGCTTTAGGAGCCAACCGGAACTTCAACAATGAGAGATACCGCAACAACAACAACAACTACAACCGCAACAACAACAACAGAGGCAACAACAACAACTATCAGGGCAACAACAATGGCAACAATGGCAACAATGGGGGCAATGGCTCCAACCAGTACCAAGAGCACCATGAGAGCTATATGATCTTCACTTCTGAGGCAGTCGACAAGCAGTCACAGCACAGGCGGGCCATGGAGGTCAACGCAGTGATTCCTGCTGTCCCTCACTACATGTACTGGTGTGACCAGGAGATCAGGTGGACTCGGGCAGATCACCCCAAGGTGATGCCCAATCCGGGTACCTACGCCTTGGTGCTGGATCCTACCTTCCTGGGCCCCGAGAAGAATGTGAGGTTCAGCAAGGTGCTAATCGACAACGGCAGCAGCATCAACATTGTGTACAAGGACACACTCGAGAAGCTTGGCCTGGCCGAGAACATGATGCTGCCTAGCAAGACCACCTTCCATGGCATTGTGCCCGGGATCTCATGCAACCCGATTGGCCGAGTGTGGATTGATGTGCTATTCGGTACTCGGGAGAACTGCCGCACACAGCGCCTGCAGTTTGAAGTGGTGGATCATCAAAGCCCCTATCATGCCCTACTCGGCAGGCCTGCTCTGAGCAAGTTCATGGCCTCTACCCATGTGGCTTATCTGAAGATGAAGATCCCCGGTCCCAACGGCATCATCACCATCTCGGGAGATTACAAGAAGTCCATGGAGTGTGCCTCTGCTAGCTCCCAGCTGGCGGAATCAATGGTGATTGCTGCCGAGAAGAAGAAGATGTACGAGGTGGTGGCCATGGCTCAGTCCGCACAAGCTGGCGCACAAGGCGTGCCGAGTACCCAGCATGGTACTGCTTTCCAAGCTGCCAAGGAGACCAAGACGGTCCAGGTTGACCCCGAGTTCCCGGAGCGCGTGGCCATCATTGGTGCCGGGTTGGCGGAGAAATAGGAAAGCGCGCTCATCCACTTCCTCCGTGAGAATCGGGACGTGTTCGCCTGGACCAATGAAGATCTACCAGGAGTCCCGAGGGAGTTGGTTGAGCACTCTTTGCATGTGCGTCCTGACGCCAAGCCCGTGAAGCAGGCCTTGCGCCGTTTCGGGGATGAGAGAAGGAAGGCCATCGGTGATCAAATCACCAAGCTGCTGATCAGTAACTTCATCATGGAAGTGCTGCACCCGGACTGGTTAGCCAACCCGGTCATGGTCGAGAAGAAAAAGGAAGATCCCAAGGCTGCCACTGCATGGCGCATGTGTGTCGACTACACCGACTTGAACAAGGCATGCCCCAAGGATCCCTTCCCGCTACCTCGCATCGATCAGGTGATCGATTCCACTGCCGGCTGTGAACTGTTGTCTTTCATAGATGCCTACTCTGGTTTCCACCAGATTGCACTCAACCCTGCTGATCAAATAAAGACTGCTTTCATTACCCCGTACGGGGCTTATTGCTATCGTGTCATGTGTTTTGGCTTGAGGAATGCGGGTGCAACCTATCAGAGATGCATGCAGAAATGCTTGCACGACCAGCTCGGCAAGAATGTGCAGGTGTACGTAGATGACATTGTCATCAAAACGAATAAAACACATACTCTGCTTGCCGACCTGGAGGAAACCTTTGCTAACCTACGCAAGTACAAAATGAAACTGAATCCGAGTAAGTGCACCTTTGGTGTACCAGCTGGAAAGCTACTCGGTTTTCTGGTTTCTAGTCGGGGCATTGAAGCCAATCCTTCTAAGATAAAAGCTATTGAGAGCATGTCTTTGCCGAGATCATTGAAGGATGTGCAGAAGTTCACGGGTTGTCTGGCTTCACTGAGCCGTTTTCTGGGCCGAATGGGCGAGAAGGCTCTGCCTCTGTACCAGCTGATGAAGAAAAGTGACAAGTTTGTCTGGACTCCGCAAGCGGACGTGGCATTCAATGAGCTGAAAGCAATGCTGGCTAGCGCTCCCGTCTTGGCTAGTCCGCTACCCAAGGAGCCTATGCTGCTGTACATTGCTGCGACTAACCGAGTAGTCAGCATGGTGATAGTGGTGGAGCGAGAAGAAGAAGGCAAGAGTGTGCAGCGCCCGGTCTATTATCTCAGTGAAGTGCTGTCCAGTTCCAAGCAAAACTATCCGCACTACCAGAAGATGACATATGGTGTGTACCTGGGCGCCAGGAAGCTGAAACATTACTTCCAGGAGCACCCCATCACTGTTGTAAGCTCTGCTCCCATCTCGGATATCATGGGGAACAAGGAGGCGAGTGGCAGAGTAGCCAAGTGGGCAATTGAGCTAGCCGCGTACGCTCCCGCGTATACGAGAAGAGAAGCAATCAAGTCTCAGGTCCTGGCGGAATTCCTTGTGGACTGGGCCGAGATGCAGTATGAACCTCCTGCTCCAGTTTCCAACTATTGGAAAATGCACTTTGATGGCTCAAAGGTGAAAGAAGGCCTTGGTGCTGGCGTCGTGCTCACGTCACCCAAGCGAGATCAACTCAAGTACGTATTGCAGATTCATTTCAAGGCATCCAACAACGTAGCCGAGTACGAGGCAGTGGTGCATGGTTTGCGAGTAGCAAAGGAGGTTGGTGTGCAGCGCATTATATGCAATGGCGATTCAGATCTAGTGGTGCAGCAAGTCTCAGGTACCTGGGATGCTTTGGATGCCAACATGGCATCGTATCGCTTCCTGGTGCAGTCAATGACTGGGTTTTTCGAAGGCTGTGAGTTCCAGCACATTCACCGAGCAGAGAACGAAGCCGCAGACGAGCTATCCAAGTTGGGATCTTCTCGGCAGTCCATCCCGGCAGGGATTGCCTTGGAGCATTTGAGGAAGCCATCCATCAAGCCTTCCCCCAACTCGGAATCCATCTTTGTCCCTTCCCTGCCAAGTGAAGAATCTGACCCAATGGAGATTGACTGGGAGAGTGCTGCAGGGAACCCGGGGACTGCCGTCCTCTACTCGGGGACTGCCATTCCCTACCCGGGGACTGCCATTCCCTACTCGGGGACTGCCATTCCCTACTCGGGGACTGCCACTCCTTACTCGGGGACTGCCACTCCCTACTCGGGGACTGCCATTCCGTACTCGGGGACTGCCGCCCTCAACCCGGAAGCTGTTGCATTTATTGAAGAAGTTCTCGCCAATCGGTCTGGGCTGCAGAGAAGTGCTCCCACTCCTCCTGTGCAACCGCAAGAGCCTGTCCCAATGGAAATGGACGAACCAGTGTTTCCCACACGGGAAACACCGAGTTGGGCTATGCCCATATTATCCTTTCTAAGGGACGGCACTTTACCTGAAGATGAGGTGACTGCAAGGCAGATTCAGAGAAGGTCCAAGGGCTACACCATAGTCCGAGATGTGCTGCACAAGAGAAGTGCCACTGGTGTGCTGCAACGCTGTGTGAGCCCGGAAGAAGGAGAAGAAATCCTGGTGGAGATACATCAAGGGGAATGTGGGCATCACGCCTCATCTCGGGCTTTAGTCAAGAAAGCTTTTCGGCATGGCTTCTACTGGCTCACAGCATTGCAGCAAGCTGAAGATATTGTGAGGAAGTGTACCGGCTGCCAGATGTTCGCAAGTAAGATTCACATGCCAGCTTCCGAGTTGAAAACAATTCCTATCACATGGCCATTTGCTGTTTGGTGCTTGGATATGGTTGGTCCCTTCAAGCCGGCTAAAGGCAATATGACACACATCTTGGTCATGGTGGACAAGTTCACCAAGTGGATCGAGGTGAAACCTATTCGGAAGTGCGATGGGGTCACAGCTGTGAAGTTTGTGAAGGATGTGATCATGAGATATGGCTACCCGCACAGTATCATCACCGACAACGGCACCAACTTTGCAGAGGGGGCAATGGTGCGATTCTGCAGAGATAAGCATATCCGACTAGACGTTGCGTCAGTCGCGCACCCTGCCTCCAATGGGCAAGTTGAGAGAGCCAATGGAATGGTACTGGCAGGCATAAAGCCAAGGCTGATTGAGCCATTGCTGAAAACACCTGGGTGTTGGCTAGAAGAGTTGCCAGCGGTGTTGTGGAGTCTAAGGACTACCCCTAACCGGTCAACCGGCTACACGCCATTCTTCTTGGTATACGGGGCTGAGGCCGTGTTGCCAATAGACTTAGAGCATGACTCCCCCCGAGTAGCCCTCTACACTGAGGTGGAGGCGAGAGAAGCTCGAGAAGACGACGTTGACCTGCTTGAAGAAGCAAGAGAGCTGACTCTGTCACGTTCGGCTATCTACCAGCAAAACCTGCGGCGCTATCATAGCCGAAAGGTGAACCCAAGGGATTTCCGAGAAGGAGACATGGTCCTTAGGCTGGTGCAGCGCACAGCCGGGATGCACAAGTTGTCTCCTCCATGGGAAGGGCCTTTCATTGTCAGCAAAGCGCTGCACAATGACGCGTACTATCTTGTAGATGTGCGCCCATCGCAGGCGAACAGGGCAGATAAAGCTGGAGAGGAAACCAAGCGCCCTTGGAATGTAGCTCTACTTCGTCGTTTCCATTCGTGAGCAAAGATGTGTATGTACCCTCTTATCCGAGTTGAAATTCTACTCTGCAATCTGAAATTGTTCTCGGGGACTGCCCTCGTCCGAATTTGCTCTAAGTGTTTTTACTCGGCTTGGCCCTTTGTCTATTCGGTTGCTCCATTTCAGAACTCAAAAGTGCATTGAGTACTGTGCTTAAACCTATATGCCAACTCTTCGACTTTGCTGCTGTCCGAAACCCGGCTTCATGGCAAGCAAGAGAACAAGCAAAAGGTCAATGAGCACACGAAAATCACTAAGGAAGAAAGAGTGCAGGAACCGAGTAGATTGTCGGTTACTTTTCGTTCCCTGTTTTCGTCTTCTCGGCTAAGTGGTGGGCTGCGTTACCATGATTGTTTCTAGCGGCTAAGTATTTGCAGCCCTGCTACTTGACTCTTGTGACTCGAATACCAAACAAGCGACAAGTCGCAGGTAGAGCAGAGATGAAAAGACAGGGTGAATAAGAAATGCTACTCGGGGACTCGCATGGAAACACAACTCGGCATTAAGCCAGTGTCGTTCAAATTGATTAATGTCAACATAAACAGAGTGGGCATAAAAACTGAGTAGCAAGCAAGATAAAGATAGTCTATTACATCTGCTCCCGGCATCCCGGGGATCTGATAAGTTTTCGAGTAAAAGAGAGTGCAGGTTGCTTCAAGATGAGGAGGCAGTGTTCTCGGCACTGGCCTTGGCTGATGTTTCCTCGGCGGCGGTCTTGGCAGCAGTTTCTTCAGTGGCGGTCGCGGCAGCTGTTCCTTCGGTGCTGGCTTGAGTGGCATCCGCTCCCGTCTGGACGGTGGCGGATTCCGTCAACTCGGCATCCTCCTGGGTGGCCGCCTGCTCGGAAGTGGCTGTGGCCACCGAGACGGGTCCTGGAGCCGAGGAGGAACCTGAAGCTCGGCCAGGAGCGGGCACCGTGTCGTCGAGAGCGGCACCTGAGGAGGTGCCAAAGTCGAGCGCGGCGGTGTCGATGTGGGCGTACTCGTCCTCATCGCTACTCGCGACGGCGACGCCCTTCCCCTTCCCGGCCTTGCCCTCAGGAGATTCGAAGAAGCCTTCCAAGTCGGATTCCACCTCGTCCTCATCTCCCTCGTCCTCGTACTCGGTGTCGGGTTCGGGGACGCCCTCGATGTAGACCTCCGTCTCGGCGCACTCTGCGACCTCATATGCAATCTGCTTGCGCAAGGCCACGCTCTCGGCATCCATCTCCCACTTGGAATCATTGCGCTTCCCGCGGATGCGCTGCATATCCAGGTTTTCATACCAAGATGCTATGCAGAGAAGCATCACGTCCGCACCAGCACGGGCTCCAGAGGCTCGCCATTTTTTCAGCTCGGCCTTCACGTTCTCCAGCTTGAGGGCGAGATCCCGCATGTTTCTTGGCTGGGGGTCATGAGGCCAGAACAGCCGGTGGAGCTCAAAGCCTGCATGCACCAAGTCAGTTCCGACGCCGGCCAGCTGTTCGAAGTAACCTTTGAGCACCAGCAAGCTGTCCTCAATATCAGCCCTAGTGTCAATTGGCTCACCCAGCGAAAGGCGAACTGCTCGGGCCTTGGCTACCGTAGGCGCAGAGGAAGAATCAAGACGAGGCCAGATATCTGAAATAGCAAGTGGCAAGATCAAAAACCGAGAAGAAAAAAGAAGCCGAGAAGGAACAAGACCGAGAAGAAAAGATGCAATGAAGAGAAAACTTACCGATCAGTTGGCGGCGCAGCTGCTGCAGCTTGGTTTTCCAGGACTCCTCGTTGCCAATGTGCTTTTCCTGGATATCGCGCAGGGTGGTCATCTGAGCGAAGAGATCAGCGTTGGTCTTCTTCAAAGTTTCGCATTCAGACTCGAGGGCCCTTTCCTTGGCCTTGAAAGTGGTCTCGGCCTTGGCCTTCTCGGCGATTGCCTTGTCCCTCTCGGCGCCAATCTTGACGGCATCCTGGAGTGCCTTTTGCAACTGGAGTTGCAGCTTTTCGGTCTCTGTGGTGTGGTCCTTCAACAGCTCAACGGCCTGGTCGGACAGCTGCTTCTGGACCTCTGCTGGCTTGACACAGTCTTGGTGTGCCTCAGCAAACAACTTGTAATCTTCTGCGAAGAGATAGATGAGGTTAGCAGAGGAGCAGAGAAGAAACAAACTCAAAGTCACATCGAGTAAACAACAAGCTTACCTTCTAGCCTTTTGATAGTGGCCTCGGAGTTCTCCACGAAGCTGCGGCATTTCTCATGTTCGTCTGCTAAGGCCTTCAGTTTTTCTGCAGAGAAGGAGAGGTTAGCGCATAAGAAAGCATAAGCGAGCGTAAACAAAAACGCATGAATCGCACAGCTAAAAGCGTACCTTGTACTTCAGTCAGCTGCTGGGAGCTGTCCTTGGCGTTCTTGCTGGCTGCCTCCGCAGCTGCCTTTTCCTTCTCTAAAGCAGCAATTCGCCTCCTGGCGATGGAGTGGTTCCAGAGAAGATGGCGGTATAGGTTGGTCCGCTTCAGGACGCTATCCTGAGAAGCGAGAAGAAAATGAGATAGGCAAAGCAGAGAAGATTCAGCCCGAGTAGGAGGCTACTCGGAGAGTATCCATCTACTCGACCCGAATCTCGGGGACTGGGGGTGATGGTAAGAAAGAAGAAAGGCGGGTAGAAGATAAGAAAATTCAACTCGGAAAAGGCAAAAAGGACTTACTGCGTAGGACTGCTCGATGTCCTCGGCATTCTTGCGATGCAAGAACATCTTGGCTGCGAGCGTCGCGGTCTCGGTGGAGACGGACATGGGATTGCGTCCCAGGTCAACCTTGTTCCAGTCCACGCGCATGTGGTCGATGCCGCCAAGGCTAAGACCGTGCCATTTATCCACGCCGAGAATCTTGCTATCCCATTTGGCGTCGATGAAGCCAATGGTGTCCAGTACCTGCTCAAGGCCTTTGGAGGTTATTGGTTTGTCTTGGACTCCACGAGAAGCGATGTTGATAGACTGGGGTTGGCTTGGATCTGGAGGAGGGGAGTTCACGGCTACAACTTTCCTTCCCCTCTGGATAGCTAAAGCTTTGTCCTTGGGAGGGAAGCCGATTGAGTGATGTTGGCTAACCTCGATCATGTACTCCGGGTAGCAAGGCTGGCCAGCAGCGCGAGCGTCTGCAGAGAGCGCAGCAGGAATCGGGCCGGACTCGTGGATCACGAGCGCTCCGCCTGAGGATATACTCTGGTCTCTGGCCCGCTTCTTTGTTTGCTCCTTCTCAACCTTCTGCTTCTCGGGATCCTCAGTCGTCTTCCCGTCAGTCTTGGCCTTCGCCTTCTCGGCGACTGCCTTCTCGGCAGCTTGCTTCTCGGCCTTCTTCTGTTCAGCCCTGGTTTTCTTCTGCTCGGCCTTGGCTCTCTCAGCAGCTTCCTTCTCAGCCTTGGCCTTCTCGGCGGCTTCCTCCTCGGCCTTGGCCTTCTCAGCAGCTTCCTTCTCGGCTGCCCTTCTGTCAACCTCACCCCTCAGAGCATCCAGGGCTCGTTGCCTGGTTACTCGCCCGGCGGGAGGGCTGGATGTATCCTTGGTCTTCGACGGCGAGGAGGAGGTTGGCGGTGTAGGGCCTTGCGCGATTGGTGGTGTAGGGCCTTGTGCAGTTGGTGGCGTGGGGCCTTGCGCAGTTGGTGGCGCCGCAGATCCATCGCCTTGAGTAGCTCCTGGCTGGGCGCTACTCGGTGTCACGCCCGGTTGCACGCTGCTCAATGGATAAGCAGTGGCATCCGTGGCGATGGTGTCTTCTACTCGCTGCGCGGCAGCGAGGCTCTCTTGTGCAGCAGCCCCTGTGGCGGGCTGCTCTTGTTCTGCTTCAGGCCGCTCGGCAGCGGTGTTATCATGCATATCTTGGTCTTGGTTCTCCTCGGCATTACTAGCCGGAGGAGAAGGGGGTCTCTCATCATGGACGGCAGTGTCCTGTGCTGCTGGTTCTGACGCTGCTCCTTGTGCTGGATTAGCAGCAGCAGCATTGGCGGTGTGGTCCTCATCATCATCGTCCAGGTTGACCAGAGGTACTGGTTTTTCCTTAGTGTGATCGGACGCGAGAGCTGCGTTCGCGTCCATAGGAGGTCTGCAGAGAAGAGAAATCACAAGTTAGAAGAAGATTTGGGAAAATAGCACTGCGCGAGAAGGGAGGTGACCGAGAAGAGGGCTTACGCGGTGGTGCATTTGAGCTCTCGTCTGGTTCTCTTCACGACTGCCTTCTTCTCGGCGGGTTTCCTCTTCTTGGCAGGAGGCGCTGGTGCTCCGCTACCAGCCCGTTTGCGGGTCTCAGGAGCGGCGACGGCCAGGGGCTTGACGACTAGGGGCGCATCGCCCTCGTTCTCGTCTTCGTCCTCGTCGTCCTTGTCCGCGGCAACTTCATCTGGGAATCAAAGAGAAAAGAGGAAAGAATCAGAAACAGCACACGAGGGATTGGTGCTTCTCGGAAGCAAACAGAATGAAAGTACAGCTACCATCAAAATCCTCGTCGGACCAGGTGCGGAGAGCGTCGCGCTTATCAGGGACGGGGGAGCGAGAGAGGTTGGGCTGCTCCACGGCATCAAAAAAGGGCACATCATCCTCCTCACGGTCAGGAGACCAGTTGCCCTCAAAAACCTCGCAGCTCTCAATTATCTGGCGAGTGAGAACCTGAAAAACAGAGAAGGATCACAAACCAGCCGAGTACCAGGAAGGAACTTTACTCGGATAGGCGTGCAGGTACAAAGCACACAAAGCCTAGGCAGTTTACTAAGCATTCTACTCGGATAGGCGTGCAAACACAAAGCATACTAAGCCTAAGCATGTTTGCCGAGAGATATTACTCGGAAGGGCGTGCAGGCATAAAGCACATGGAGCCTAAGAATCGTTCTCGAGTAGGCTACCCGGCAAGGCGTGCAAACACAAAGCATACTAAGCCTAAAGCAATTCGGCTAGATGTCCTACTCGGAACGCAAGGCAATTGCTAGTTGATGCAAGAAGGAGAAGTTATCTACTCGGAAAGTGTATGCAAAGAGCAAAGCAAGGAAGGCGTACCCGCTCAATTGGCTTTGTGCGGCTGTACGGGACGAACCCGTATTGCCAGTGGTCTCCAAGGCTTGTCGTCAAGATGTTCCTGGCGTGCCAGGGAACATCGATGTTGTCGATCTCGATGGTGGTTGTCCTGGTGCAGTCGCGCGGCCCTCCCATGTAACACATGAGATGGCAGCGCTCCTGCAAGGGCAGTACTCGGCGCTGGATCCAGCAGGCCACCGGGTCGTCGTTCTTGAGGCCCTCCGCCTTCAGCCAGCCGAGTCGATTCTCCATCTCGATGGCGTCATCGTCGTTGACGGGCTTGTCCTTCCAGTACATCCCGATTGGAGCGCGATTGCACCAAACGGGCAGGTTGATTCTGTCGTTCACCGGGGCTCCTGGCTCGGCGGCAACGTTCCTGACGTAAAGGAACGTCTTCTGCCATAGCTTGACGGAGTCCAGCCCCTTGATGCGGGGATGGTTCGTCCCGGACCGCTGCACCATCATGGCGCAGCCGGTGTCGGTGGCGCGGGCGACGCCCGCGGAGTCCTTCTTCCCGGTAGATTGCTGGCGCAGGTGGAAGTACCTGAGCCACGTCTCCCACGTGGGCCGGATGCCGAGGAAGGCCTCGCAGACCACGGCGTGGTACGCGAGGAAGACGACGGCGTTCGGCGGCAGATGGTGCATCTGGATACCGAAGTGGTTGAGGAACTTCCTCATGAAATCGGAGGCGGGTAGTCCGAACCCGCGCTCGAAATGCGCCAGGAAGACGACGCGCTCTCTCTCCCGCGGGGACGGCACGATTTCGCCGTCCGGCGCCCGGCACTCCACGCCGGGAGGGACTCGCCGGGTATTGACGAGCCAGGCGCAATCTTCCGCGGTAACGCAGGAGCCGGCCCAGCCTGACTTGGCCATTGTGGTGAGTTGAGAAGGTGGAAGATTTCGAGTGGAGTTGGCTGGTGGATTGAGTCCGCGGCGGCGCGAGAGCTTGCGCGGCGGCGGAGAGCACGGTGGCGGAGAAGAGCAGGAGACGGAGAAGGAATAGTGCGAGGGAAGGGGAAAAGGAAATTACCGGCGGGGGTATTTATATCCCCTCCGCGAGTTTACCGTTACCGTCGCGGAAGTGGGATCGATTGCGGCGTGTGGTGGGTCCTGTGGCCGGCTAGAAACGCACACAAGCGCCGGTTGCGCGCATAATGGCCACAGTTAATCCCACCACCGAATCGTGGCCTATAACTGCACTTGATGGGACATGACGGCCGGTGGGCCCATTGCGTGAAAACTGGACGCGTGGCAGGTCGTGTCCTGGGCAACCAAACGACAAGGTCGTGGTTGCTTGACACGTGTGCAGTTGCTGCGCGAAGGGCTGGATTGTGCTCTGCGCTGCAGAGGCTCAATCTGAGAAATTTCTCTAAGTCTTTTTACTCGGCTACAGAGTAGAAAGCAAGTGCTACTCGGAAGAGAGGAGACTCGGGGTACTTTCCAGATAGCTACTCGGAGATTCTACTCGGCATCTTGAGGTTCAAGGGCTGAAATGCAAAGGCTGGTTTTAAGCTGGCAGAGCCTAGTGAACAAGTTCGCAAGACTCAACCAGCTTCGGGGACTGCTGTCGGGGGGTTACCCCCGAGTAGGGTAAGGACAGGTGGTAAAGGCCGCTTACAGAAGGGAGGTTTGGTCGAGTAGCCGACTACCAGGTACTCGCTACACGGTCGACTGCTACTCGGTCTCACCTCAAGATGACCATAAGGAGATATCAATCAAGTTCTACCCTGACGAGTAGAAGGTTTGGCCCGAGTACAATTGGCGGGAACCATTGGCGGGAACCTACTCGGGCCAGAAAGTCAAAGGAGCCGTTCTGACACAGGATCCCGCGTATCCTGGGTCCGTACTTGGCAGCATTCGAACTACTGTTCACGTGGGGACGGCCTGCCTGACAGTGACAGCATGGAAGCAGGCCGTGGCAGGATAAGGGGGACCTACTCTGTGCCTAGGTACAGTGATACCAGTCTGTCCCCTAGTTTTTCCCAACGACTTTACAGAAACAGCCAAGGTTAGGAACCAAAGCTGTCAGCGGGTACTCGGAGAAAGGACGATGTGCACACTATGTCGACACTTGTCTGGATTTGGACGTATCCGGCTGGGCACCGTGTATATAAGGTGCCCCGCCGCCTCCTGCGCGAGGCACGCTAACAGTTGCTCAGTGGGAACCCTAGAAACCCTAAGTTCTTGACCTAGCTCTACTCGGAGAGCAGAGAGAGGCTACTCGGTAGTGATACCATTTGTACTGTGGCTACTCGGAGAGACATCATAATACATAGAGAAAGGCAGGAGTAGGGGTTTTACCTCCTCACGAGGGCCCTGAACCTGGGTACATCGTGTTGTTTGTGTTGTGTGGATCTTACCTCACGCGGCTACTCGTCGCGTGATCCCTCCCCGGACACCTCCAGCGTCCATCGTCCCCACATCTTTAGCCATCCCATGGCATCTGCCGTGACACCACCACGACACTTTATTTATCTGCAATATCAAAAAAACCCTACAAATTTATCTTTCAGTATTTACAGTTATTCCTTCATCGAAACAACTTGTCAATACCTTCTCTCCTTGCTGGGTTCGACACTCTTATTTATCAAAAGTACTATGATACACCCCCTATACTTGTGGGTCATCAAGACTATTTTCTAGCACCGTTGCTGGGGAGTGAAGCGCTATTGGGAAGTGGAATTGATAAAGTAAGCTTCTACTGTAAGTGATTTTTTATTACTGTCTACTGCTTTATTACACTATGTTTGGATCTCCCTTTGAGTCCTTATTTGCAGGCACTGTGCCACTGCTAGGGTAGTAAATGACCCACTGCCAGATGATTTGGATCCTTATAAAATACCTATAAAGATTGTTAAACATGCTATGAATAACTGCTATTCAGGTGATGGAACTATCCATCTTGGTGATCATTTGCTCTTTTTACATGAATTATGCGATTTATTCAAGTGTGCAGGTATTACAATGGGCCAAGTGAAGAGGAAATTATTCTCTATATCTTTGACAGGCCGAGCTCCTGAATGGTTCAAACAGCTGAAAAATAACCAGACTATTGGATGGGAGGAAATTTTGCCTCTCTTTTATTCTAAATTCTATCCTCCCAGTGAAATTTATAAAGATTGGAATTATATATATACATTTTGAACTCATGACGGAGAGAGTATTGCCCAAGCATGGGGGAGATTGAAGTTACTAATGCTCAAATGCCCCATTCATGAGCTCCCCAGTAATATTGTTATTAATAATTTCTATGCAAGGCTTTCTCTTCATGATAAGTTTTTATTGGATTATTCTTGTTCTGGATCATTTACACGTATGAAAGATGAAGCTAAATGGGATCTTCTTGACCGTATTCAAGAAAACACTGAAGGATGGGAGAATGACAAAGGTAGAAAGTCAGGTATAAATTACGATTATGAATGCATTAAAACTTTTATTTCATCCGATGATTTTCATAATGTTAGTATTGTTTATGGTCTTGATTCTCAAGTTGTTGCAAACTTATATAAGTATTTTGCTTCTTATATTGATATTCCCCAAAAGGAATGGAATAAGTAGCATGCACCTTATAAAGATACTGTTAATTGTGTTCCTGCTAGAGATATAGAAGTTCCTACCGTTGATTCTATTGTGCCTGAACCTTATATTGAGAAAATGCCTTTCCCTGCTAATGTAAAAGAACATTCTATGTTAGCTAGTGTGGTTTATAAAAATGCAAGGAAACCTGTAGAACCCGAGGATAAATAATTGTAGAACCTACAGTAGCAATAGTAAAGGACCTTGTTTCTGAAAATGTAGAAGAGGGTGATGACCCACGAGTATAGGGGGTGTATCGTAGTTCTTTCGATAAATAAGAGTGTCGAACCCAACGAGGAGCAGAAGGTGTTGACAAGCAGTTTCGATGAAGGAATAACTGTAAATACTGGAAATAGATTGTAGGGTTTTTTGATATTGCAGATAAATAAAGTGTGAGTAAATAAAATGCAGTAGTAATAATTGCAGCAAGTGGCCCAATCCTTTCTTCAGCAAAGGACAATCCGGTGGGTTTACTTATGATTAACAAACGTTCTCGAGGACACACGATAGGTTTATGTCAAGTGATTTTGTTTCATGCCACTGAATAATTTTGGTGTTTTGATAAGTGTTGTGTGGGTGAACCTATGCCAATGTACCGTCCCATCCAAGACTAATACATACTTGTGATTATACCCCTTGCAAGCATCCGCAACTACAAGAAAGTAATTAAGAAATAAATCTAACCACAACTTTAAACTCCGGGATCCTACGCTCCCTTGTGTAATGGTTTCCTAAAGGGGGTTTAGGTTTCTGTCACTCCGACAACCCCACAAATGGTGCATTCCCCTAGGCCCATAAATGGTGCAGTATAATGTAGTCGACATTCACATGACACCACTAGAAGAATAATACCACAACTTAAATATCAAACATTAAATATTGCTCAACATTACTTCACTACTAACAACTTGAATTCTCCCATGTCCTCAAGAACAACACGAACTACTCACAAGACATCATATTGATCATGATCAGAGGTGATATAATGGATGATAAAAAATCTGGTCATAAAGTGCAAACACCGATAAATCTCACAAGCATCAACTACTAACAAGTAATCCACGCCGGGAGAGAGATCTAATGCAAAACAATGATAGAGGCCCCTAATTGTTACAGCGGGATGACGGTGGATGATGAGGGTGATGGTGCTGGTGGTGATGATGATGATGACGATCTTGATGATGCCCGGAGTGATGACGGTGACGATGGCGGTGATTTCCCCTCTCCGGAGAGGAATTTCCCCAGCAGATTTCTCCCTGCCAGAGAGCTTTTCTCTCTCGGGAGTTTTCCGCCCCGAGGCAGCGGCGGAATAATTCTTCAATGATGGTATGAGGCTTAGGGTTTCCTGGGGTGCAGGAACGCAAAAGATATCCCCCAGAGGTGGGCCAGGGTGGCCACACCCCTAGGTGGCCCGGCCACGGGGGGGACACCTCATGGTGTGGGCCCCTGGTGGCCCCCCTCTGGCTCTCCTTCTGACTGGGTTCCTCCACTGAACTTGTAGGACACCCCCGGTGTCCCAGTTCTTATTGGTCCCGACGGTGCCTTTTCCATCAGATTCCTGGTCCCGGTGTTTATTCTCCAAAAATTATAAAGCATGAAAAATAAGATAAAATAACATAATAGATGCATCATAACATGAAATATATCGATAAATAACAGAAAATTATGATACAAAATAGTGATGCAAAATGGATGTATCAAAGGGACACATTATATTTTGTGAAGATGCTTCTCATTTTGTCTCTCATCCTAGTAAATCTAGGAAACCTAGTGTTCCTGTGCTATCTGTTAGGATAGGTGATCATTGCTATTATGGTTTGTGTGATATTGGTGCTAGTTCTAGTGCTATTCCTTATGAGCTTTATAAAGAAATCATGCATGAAATTTGTTCTTGTGAACTTGAAGACATTGATGTGATTATTCAAGTTGCTAATAGGGAAACTATTTCTCCGATTGGTATTGTTAGAGATGTGGAGGTCTTATGTGGTAAAACTAAATATCCTGTTGATTTTCTAGTACTAGGCACTTCTGCTAGTGATACTTGTCCTATTATATTTGGTAGACCTTTCTTAAACACTTGTGGTGCTGTTATATATTGTAAAAAGGAGAAAATCCTTACAAAGTTTGATGGAGATTCTTATGAATTTAATTTCTCCAAATTTGCAAAAGCACCTTATGAAGCTGAATTACCTAATGAGAATTATAGAGTTGAACAATTGGCTTCTATTTCTCTTGATCCTAACAATCCTTTGCAGCAATACATGGAAGACCACGAAAGTGATGTCTTTATGGAAGAAATAAATGAAATTGATAAGATTTTCCTACATCAGCCAGCAATGCTGAAACATAATTTACCGGTGGAAGACTTGGGTATCACGTTACCACCCAAGGAGGATCCTGTTTTTGATTTAAAGCCTTTGCCTGACAATCTTAAATATGCTCATATTGATGATAAGAAATTGTATCTTGTTATTATTATTTCTAAACTTTCTAGTAAAGAAGAGGAGAAATTATTAGGAATATTGAGGAAACACAGAGGTGCTATTGGTTATACTCTTGATGATTTGAAGGGGATTTCTCCTACTATATGTCAGCATGTTATTAATATTGAACATGATGCAAAGCCAGTTGTTGAACATCAATGCCGTTTAAATCCTAAGATGAAGGATGTGGTAAGAAATGATGTATTGAAACTCCTTGACGTTGGTATTATTTATCCTATTGCTGATAGTAGATGGGTTAGTCCTGTGCATTGTGTCCCCAAGAAAGGAGGTATGACTGTTGTGCCAAATGAAAATAATGAACTTATTCCTCAAAGAGTAGTGGTTGGTTATAGGATGTGCATTGATTTTAGGAAGGTTAACAAAGTTACTAAGAAAGATCATTATCCTTTGGCTTTTATTGATCAAATGTTAGAAAGGTTGTCTAAGAGAACTCACTTTTGCTTTCTTGATGGTTATTCTGGGTTCTCTCAAATTGCTGTTAGGAAGCCTGATCAAGAGAAAACAACTTTCACTTGCCCTTACGGCACTTATGCTTATAGATGTATGCCTTTTGGTTTATGTAATGCTCCTGCTACTTTTCAAAGATGCATGTTTGCTATATTTCATGGTTTTTGTGAAGAAATTGTGGAAGTCTTCATGGACGATTTTTCCGT
Organism: Alopecurus myosuroides; assembly: GCA_028641055.1. Taxonomy (NCBI): domain Eukaryota; kingdom Viridiplantae; phylum Streptophyta; class Magnoliopsida; order Poales; family Poaceae; genus Alopecurus; species Alopecurus myosuroides. The sequence goes on along the minus strand of CM054061.1, from coordinate 140,143,011 downwards.
CTATGGAACTTCTTTTGATAATTGTTTTCACAATCTTGATAAAGTTTTGCAGAGATGTGAGGAGACTAATCTTGTTCTTAATTGGGAGAAATGCCATTTTATGGTTAATGAAGGAATTTTTCTTGGACATAAAATTTCAGAAAGAGGTATTGAAGTTGATAGATCTAAAGTTAAAGCCATTGAGAAAATGCCCTGTCCCAGGGATGTCAAAGGTATTCGTAGTATTCTTGGTCATGTTGGTTCTATAGAAGATTTATTAAAGATTTATCTAAAATATCAAAGCCTCTTACTAATCTTCTTCGAAAGGATGTACCTTTTGTTTTTGATGAAGATTGTAAAGAAGCTTTTGAAATATTAAAGAACGCTTTAATATCTGCTCCCATTGTTCAACCCCCTGATTGGAATTTATCGTTTGAAATTATATGTGATGCTAGTGATTATGTTGTAGGTGTTGTTCTTGGAGAGCGGGTAGATAAGAAGTTAAATGTTATTCATTATGCTAGTAAAACTCTTGATGCTGCTCAAAAGAATTATGCTACCACTGAAAAAGAGTTCTTATCTGTAGATTTTGCTTGTGATAAATTTAGGCAGTATATTGTTGATTCTAAAGTTACTATTCATACTGATCATGCTGACATTAAGTACCTTATGGAAAAGAAAGATGCTAAGCCTAGGCTTATTAGATGGGTGCTTCTCTTACAAGAGTTTGATTTACATATTGTGGATAGGAAGGGTGCTGAAAATCCTGTTGCTGATAATCTGTCTAGATTAGAAAATATCTCTTATGATCCTATTCCTGTTAATGATAGTTTTCCTAATGAACAGTTGGCTGCAATAAAAGTGAGCTCTCAAGAGAGTCCATGGTATGCTGATTATGCTAACTTTATTGTTTCCAAGTATTTGCCTCCTACCTTTACAGCTCATCAAAGAAGAAATTTCTTCTATGATTTGAGGCATTATTTCTGGGATGACCCACACTTATATAAAGAAGGTGTTGATGGTATTATGCGAAGATGTGTTCCTGAAAATGAACAACAAGAGATATTGAGAAAATGTCATAGTAGTGCTTATGGAGGACATCACGCTGGAGATAGAACTGCACATAAGGTTCTACAATCAGGTTTTTATTGGCCTACTCTCTTTAAAGATGCTAGAAAGTTTATTTTATCTTGTGATCAATGTCAAAGGGTTGGAAATATTTCTAGATGTAATGAAATGCCTATGAATTATTATGTTGTTATTGAACCGTTTGATTGTTGGGGATTTGACTTTATGGGTCCTTTCCCTCCTTCACAAGGCTACACTCATATTCTTGTTGATGTTGATTATGTTACTAAATGGGTAGAATCTATACCTACTAAAAGTGATGATGGTGAAACTTCATTAAAAATACTTAAAGACATTATTTTCCCTAGGTTTGGTGTGCCTAGATATCTTATGACTGATGCGGATTCTCATTTTATTCATGGTGGTTTTAGAAAGACTCTTGCTAAATATGATGTTAATCATAGAATTGCCTCACCCTATCATCCTCAAACTAGTGGGCAAGTAGAATTATCAAATAAATAAATCAAATCTATCTTGCAAAAGACTGTTAACAAATCTAGAAAAAAATGGGCTAGTAAATTAAATGATGCTCTGTGGGCTTATAGAACTGCTTATAAAAATCCCATGGGCATGCCTCCTTATAAAATGGTTTATGGAAAACCTTGTCACTTGCCTTTAGAATTAGAACACAAAAGCTTATTGGGCAGTGAGAGACCTTAATAGAGATTTTAAACCTGCTGGTGAGAAAAGGTTGCTTGGCTTAAGTTCTTTAGATGAAAGGAGGAGTGAAGCATATGAAAATGATAATCTCTTTAAAGAGAAAGTTAAAAGGTGGAGCGATAAGAGAATTACTAAAAGATAATTGCATGTTGGTGAGAAACTGCTATTGTATAGGTCTCGTCTCAGATTTTTTGCAGGAAAATTACTCTCAAGATGGGAAGGACCTTTTGTTATCGAAGAGGTATATCATTCGGGGGCAATTAAAATTGTTTCCCTTGAAGACAATACTTCACAAGTGGTGAATGGTTAAAGACTCAATCATTATATTTCTGGAGATCCTTATAATGAAAATGTTGATTGTATTCAAGCCATGATCCCGGAGGAATTTATTAAGAAGCATATTTCAGAAACCGCGGAGTCATTTTTCGAATATGTATCAGTTTTGGTAAGAGAACGTTCGCGAATCATCTTACAACTTTTATTTTTACTGTTTTTTTGGAAAATATGAAAAATACTAGCCGGAAACGAGGCGGAGACGGAGCTCGGAGGCTCTTCACCATGCCCAGGCGCGGGCCCACCCCTGGCCGTGCCTGGCTATGGTGAGGACGCCTCAGATTCCATCTCCGACCCGTTTTCACCCAGTACTTTCCTTTCGTTATGAAACTTTTTGCTATATAATCCCCCGGACCCCACGAGGTCCGTATATTGTTTTCTCGTCGTGTTTTTGTTTCGAGTTGTTTTCTGCCAGGAAGTGATCTCAGTTTTAGAAGCACCATGGTCTCCTACAACAACGACATGGGAAAGGAGCTTAAGGAAGACATGCTCATGAACCGTGTTGAGAACAATACGGAGATGATTCGTAATCTCACCTACCTTATTGAAGAATTGAAGGAACTGGTTGAAAAGCTCATTAAGGATTCGTCATCACCACCGAAGAAATAATTATTCATTCATTTTGGCATCCCCTCGGATTGTTCCAAGCTTGGGGGAGTGCCGCGGTATCACATCACTATCTTTCATATTTTTACTTTTTCAGTAGAGTCGTATCATGAGTAGAGAAGTTATCATATAGGATGGTTTTGCAGTATGGAAGTATCTCTCTTTAGTTGGTTATCGATGTATCCGTTGGTGTGAGTTGCCGGTTTGAAATATTAAGGAGAAGTTTCATCATTTACTTTCTTCACACCTTATTTTAGTTTTCAATTTCTGTCATATGGTTGATCTTGTTGTTAGTATTTGGTGTCACTCTGTAGATCATCAAGTTAATCTAGTTGGTTTTGGCAAACTTAGCTTGGGTCAGTAGAAATAATATTTTGAGATGCTAGTATAAGAAAGAGGAATTTTCCTATTAGCTCATAAACTTAGTATTCACAACTTAAGAGCTTGGACTTTCAATGAATATTGCATGATTGGTTTCATCATATGTATATTTGTTTGTTTTCCCTCAAATCTTATGCTTGCTACCCAACCTTGCTAGCCAAAAACCCTGTACTGAGTATGAGCTCTACTCGTGCATCCAAACCCTGAACCAAAACTTGCCATTTGTGTCCACCATACCTATCTATACGTGGTATTTCACCGCCACTCCAAGTAAACTGCTCGTGTGCTAACTTTAAACCTTCAAAATTACACCTGTTTTGTGCTCCTGTTTTAGCTCATGAGGATGCAAATAGAGAATCTTTATCTCACTTGTTGATTGGATTTCATACCCTGGACTAGTGGCTTCATCCGCTTATCCAAATGCTAGAAGAGCTGGCAGCAGGGTTCCCAGCCCCAAATAATGATACAAATTCTCTTCACTCTTTTTGCCCCTGATTTATCAGTCAAAGCATAAGTGTGTAAACAAAAGAGAAAGAGGGATGCCCTTCTATACTAGTTGTGTCCTTCTATGGGAGCCGCTCTTGTGAACTCTAGTTGGCATGTGATGTACTGTATTTTCTGTTTGCCATTCATTGACATAAACATACACCTCCCAAAATTAGACACTCCTCCACGGTTTGTGATTGTTGGCAGGCACCCGAGGATTCGGTTAGCCATGGTTTTTGTAAGAAATGTTGGTAGGAGTGTCAACCATTTTATACCTCTGTTTTACAAAATAAAAGCTCTAGCACATGAGTGATCAATGCTTCCCTCTACAAAGGGCCTATCCTTTACTTTTATGTTGAGTCAGTAAACCCATTCCTTTCTGTCTCCAGCAAGCATTTGAGTTGTTGTGATCTCACCATCTATATGTTGATTTATTCAATCATGTTTTCTATCCTTCTTTGTTTATCACATGCTTTATTATCTGAATGAATATTACTTTGAAAGCTATGAATCACTATAAAAGGATTGTTATAATTAAACATGTTAATCTCTACAATATAAGCCTTGTTATGAAGACTTCACCTAAGATAAGTATGATATCATTAAATGTTCTCTGACCAAGAACGAAGTTTGCCATCACCAATTTTGATTCTCTCTTTTGCATCTTTGTTTGTGACTCCCATTACTCGTTTCAAGTTAAGTTATATGAGAGGAAGTTGTTGTCTATAATGATTGATGCATAGATAAATGTGATGCTTCTTGTCCGTATTTTATTTAAAGACTCTTCACTCCATAAACCTGTGGTCATGTTTACTGAGTTCAGTTTCACTTGGGGACAAGCGAGTTCTAATCTTGGGGGGAGTTGATACATCCATTTTGCATCACTATTTTATATCATAATTTTCTTTTATTCATTGATATATTTCATATTGTAGCATGATACTTATCTTATTTCACCTATTTTTCACATTTTCCAATAATTGGAGAGTTGAACCCCGGAGTCAGAATTATGCTCGAAAACGGAGCGTCGGGATATCATATTCGCGAAGATCAGAGCACCCCGGAAATCATCGGAAAGTTCCTATTTCACCCGAAGACGGAGGAACCCAAAAGGGGAGCCGGAGAAGGGCCACCAAGGACCCTTACAATGCCCAGGCGCGGGCCCACCTCTGGCCGCGCCTGGGGGTGGTGAGGAGGCCTTGGCCCACCTCTGGCTTGCCCCTTGGACGTACTTCTTCCCCCGGGAACCCTAAGACATGGAGAATCATTGAGGAGTCTTTCCGCCGCCTCTGCGGGACGGAAAACAACAGAGAGAGAATAGCTCTCCGGCAGGGAGAAATCTGTCGGGGAAATTCCTTCCCGGAGGTGGGAAGTCATCGCCATCGTCACCGTCATCGAGCTAGACTTCATCGGGATCATCATCGTCATCATCATCATCATATCCACCATCATCACCCTCAGCTCCACTCTGTTCCGCTGTAACATCTAGGGTTGCATCTTGTCTATTTCATAGGGGAAACTTTCCCGGTGTTGATTACTACATGTAGTTGATGCTATTGAGTGAAACCATTGGATTAGGTTTATATCCAGATTGTTAATCACCATTATATCACCTCTGATCATGATCCATATGATGTCTTGTGAGTAGTTCGTGTTGTCCTTGAGGACATGGGATAAGTCAAGTTGTTAGTAGTGAAGTAATGTTGAGGAATATTTAATGGTTTGATATTTAAGTTGTGGTGTTATTCTTCTAGTGGTGTCATGTTAACATCGACTACATGATACTTCACCATTTATGGGCCTAGGGGAATGCATCGTGTATTTTGCTACTAATTGTGGGTTTGCCAAAGTGACAAAAACCTAAAACGCCGTTAGGAAACCATTGCACGAGGGAGCGTAGGATCCCATAGTTTAAAGTTGTGGTTAGATTTATTTCTTAATTACTTTCTTGTAGTTGCGGATGCTTGCAAGGGGTATAATCACAAGTATGTATTAGTCTTGGATAGGACGGTACATTAGCATAGGTTCACCCACACAACACTTAGCAAAACACTAAAGATTATTCAGTGGCATGAAACAAAAGCACTTGACATAAACCTCCCGTGTGTCCTCGAGAACGTTTGTTTATCATAAGTAAACCCACCGACTTGTCCTTTGCTGAAGAAAGGATTGGGCCACTTGCTGCAATTATTATTACTGCATTTTATTTACTCGCACTTTATTTATCTGCAATATCAAAAACCCCTACAAATTTATCTTTCAGTATTTACAGTTATTCCTTCATCTAAACTGCTTATCAATACCTTCTGCTCCTCGTTGGGTTCGACACTCTTATTTATCGAAAGTACTACGGTACACCCCCTAACTTGTGGGTCATCATGGACCCCGGTCCATTTTCCTCATATTGATACTACACACACTGCTTCCACATTTTTTTTCACACTGCTGCTACTATTTTCGCATTGTTCTCACACTGTTTTCCACACCATATGTTTAACCTCTTTGTTTTCAGCAAAACCGGTGAGATTGACAACTTCACTTCTTCGTTGGAGCAAAGTGATTTTATTGTGTTGTGTAGGTTCCACGTTGCTGCTGAACCGTTAGTGCGCCCTGCCATCTCAGCTGAATGAACCTTTTGATGTTACTTCTTCCTCCTACTGGTCGATTCAACCTTGGTTTCTTTTCTGAGGGAAAACTTGCCGATGCACTCTTCACAACCTTTCTCTTGGGGTTCACTAACGTCATCCATCACTTCCCTCTGCGAAGGGCCTTTCTTTCACTTTTATGTTGAGTCTTCACCTTCTCACTTTATGCACCTTCTTGAGAGCATGGCTGTTATTCTTGGTGTAATGTGCTTGTCCCAAAAGACGGTTAATTGTGGTATAACTTTGATGCTTGTATCTTTGACATCTTTATTTCTAGTCTTCATTTGAACTTCCGAGGTGCCCTAGCATTTATGTTTTGCTCCATTATTAAGGGCAAGCGAGTATACTTTATCATACCCTATTATGAGCATTGCAATCCTGCCAATTGATATACTTCGTGTTGTTTATTATTAGTTTGTTGGTATCTCTTCATAGTTTGCATAACTGTTAGGTGACCTTTATCTTGCATACATATTATTATGAATTGCCTAAGAACCTGATCATATAGTGAGTATATTTACATCATATGAGATAAATGTGTTCGTCAAAATCTTTTATCGCACTCAGTTGTCACATAATTGCTTGAGGACAAGCAATAAGCTAAGCTTGGGGGAGTTGATACGTCCAAAACATATCTCCTTTTCCGAACACATTTCTTATGGTTTTCCTCTAAACTTATGAGTTTTGGATACCACTAACACGGACTAACGATGTTTTCAGCAGAATTATTTTGGTGTCTCGTTTGTGTGTAGAAAAATCAACTTTCGGGAAAATACCCAAAAAAGACCCCATTGAGCTTATATCACCAGAAGACCCCGGGAGCCAGAAGGAGACCCGGAGAGGGGCCGGGAGGGGGCCAGAACACTCCTGGGTGCCCATCCCCCCTAGGCCACGCTGCCTGGTGGTGTGGGACCCCAGGCACCCTCTCGGGCTCCCCTTTCGAGTACATATGCCCTGTAAACCTAAAATGCGAGGGGATTTGTCATATTCCACAGAAACACAAAAGAGCGCCGCCGCCATCCCGAAACTCAATTCGGGGATCAGAAGTTTCTGTTCTGGCACCCTGCCGGGACGGGGATTCGAAGGAGATAATCGCCATCGACACCGCCACTCCTTCTCCATCGACCATCCATGCATGATTCCCCCGTCCATGTGTGAGTAAACTCCGTTGTAGGCTGAGAGGGATGGAAGGGATTGGATGAGATTTATCATGTAATAATGCCAGATTGTTAGGGCATAATGCCTAGTATCTGTTGTTAGTGTTTTCTACAGTTGTTGCAACTTGTTGTGCTTAATACTTGTCACTAGGGCCCGAGTGTCATGATTTCGGATCTGAACATGTTATTGTTTCATGAGTATAATTATGTTTCTTGATCATACCTGCAAGTTGTTTACACATATTGTTGTCCGGAACCCGAGGCCCAAAAGTGACAGAAATTGGGACAACCGGAGGGGACGACTGTGATGTGAGGATCACATGTGTTCACGGAGTGTTAATGCTTTGCTCCGGTGCTTTAGTAGAAGGAGCACCTTAATTACCAGTAGTTTCCCTAGAGGCCCCACTGCCACGGGATGGTAGGACAAAAGATGTTGTGCAAGTTTCTCATTGCGAGCACACACGACTATATTGGAACACATGGCTATGGTTAACCTAGAATTTGGATGCTTTATTATTATTATTATCTGCAATGCCCACGTTATCATTATTACATGACCTTTGTTATCCATGCAACGCCCGTTCATCCATTCTCTCTATGCCTACGGTACACCCATCTTGCTGTTTTCCACGATTGCTACTACTGTTACTATTTTACTACCGTTGTTATTTCACTACTGTTGTGCTATAAAACTGTTGGCACTGATAAATTGTTGCGAGCAAGTCTACTTTCAGGTGCAATTGAATTGACAACTTAGTTGTTAAGGCTAATAAATATTCTTTGACTTCCCTTGTGTCGAATCAATAAATTCTTGTTTTACTTCCGTCGAAGACTGTTGCGATCCACTATACTTGTGGGTCATCATGGGCAAGGAAAGGTCAAGAAAAAAATAAGATAAATGCTGACAAAAAGATGTAACACCATAAATTGGGGGCAAGTGGCTACAAGACTGTCATGCCTAAATGGGAAACTATGGAGGCGCAGATGTGGGCTAGAGGGATCACCCCAGGTACAGATGGATGGCCCGACAGGGCAAAGTGGTGGTGGTACGGGCATGGTGAGAAGTTGAACCAAGAAACAGGGGAGACACTTTTCATGAGAAAAATTTGGTGGGAGTGCCGGAGATAGTCGGCCAGAGGCGAGGGAGGGGGCGAGCGGCTGGAAGGCGGGGAGCCTGGCAGCGGCGACGTCGTGGGGCGGAACCCTAGCGCACATGGTTCTTTTCGTTGCCGACCGTAGGATTAGGCAAGGAGGAGATGTGGTAGCGGAAGAGGACGTATTCCTGGTAGGCGGAGAGGAGGAAGATGGAGGCGAACAACACCCGCCCCACAAGATCTAAATTCAATGTCACGAAATTGGAGGAGAGAGAAGCTGAGTGGGATCTCATGCAAGAGCCGGCTGCAGCACGTGCTCCTAGGCACCTTGTGAGAGTGGAAGGTGGGCCATGTCTTAATAGAGTAGCATATTTTTCTATCTAACTATTATACATATTGGCTACTATATGGTTGGCTATAGATGACGTGGCAAATTCTTATAGTCAACTCTTGGCTCTACTATTGAACTTGCTCTCAGGCTGCTTTATGTTTTTTTTTGCCTCGTGTAGAGTGCTTGTGCAGGCAACCAACTAACCTATATTTACATGTGGTGGGTGCACATGGGAATCTAAGCAGTGCTTCCTCATTATCATTGTGTAGTACTACTTTCTCCTATTTAGGGCATCTCCAGCCGTTGCGCCCCCCAGGGCCCAAAACGCCGCCGTTTTGGGGCCGCCGCGGCGCTAAACGGCTCTATTCTGGAACCTGGGGGGCAACCTTCCCAGTCGCTCCCCGAGCCCATGATTCGGCCCAAAACAAACGCAATTCGAAAATAGACAATTTTTATTGAAAATAGACGAAGTGCGTACATATTCGGCGCGAATTTAAACTAGAACTGGAAATTTAAACTAGAATTTAAACTAGAACTACTTAAGGCCGAGGCTGGCGGCGATAGCCTGGCTGTAGTTGCCGTCGTCGTCGCCATCGTCGTCGTCGCCGGGGCGCGTGCTCGGCCCCTGTCCCTCGTCGCCGCCGCCCTCCCACCTGCTCGCCTCGAGGGCTTGCTGGATCACGCCCTCGTCGTCGGAGTCCGGGTCGAGGACGATGTAGACGTTCTCCTTCTGCGGCGGCGGGGGAGGGACGCGGAGGCGGGCCGCGTTGGCGGCGAGCTCACGGTCGCGCGCCGCCTTGCGCTGCTCGGCTTCCGCCAGCAGGCGGCGCTGGAGCTCGAGCTCCGCCGCGGTGGTCTCCCGCAGACTCCACGTCGCGGCGGTGTCGTCGTCGAGTGGCTGCAGCGTGTCCAACGACAACTGCTCCACGACCCTCTGGTCGGGCCACTCGTCCTCGTCGTCGCCGTTGTCCTCCGTCTTCGGGCGAACCACGCGTTCAAAGCGTGGCTCGCCGATGCGGAGCGCGCCGCCGCTGCGCCTGCGGGCAGGCGCGCCGGCGTTCAGAAAGGGGGGGGGAGGTGGAGACGGACTGACCGGCGGAGGAGCTTGACGTCGCAGACGACGAGGAGGCGCCGGTCCGCCGCGCCACCCACGGCTGGGCCTGCCGCGGCGACATCTCCAGGCGCGGCTGGTCGCCGGCGTGGATGTGGTCGAGGACCGCCTCCATGGTCCTGTTGGGGGCGCTCCACCAGCGGCGCCGCCCGTTGGCGTTGAAGCGCCCGTCGACCGCCCCATTGTCGTTGTGGGAGGCGAGCTCCCGGTCGCGGCGGCTCGTGAGCTGCCCCCACCAGAACTCGTCCACGCCCGTCTCCGGGAAGTTCTCGGGGTGCTCCATACCGTCGCGCATCTCGCGGATGGCGCGCCGGAATTCCCGGTCTGTGTTGGGGAGGGGAGGCACGGGCACCCCGCCGGCGCGGAGCGCCCAGCGGCTCGCCCCCGCGGCGGAGCTAGGGAGTCGCACGTCCGGCGGGCAAGGATAGCCCGCGCGGTAGAGCGCCATCGCCTCGTTCCGGCGAAGGTTATGGCGTGGGAACCCGTTCGCCGCAGCCCCGTCCTTGTACCCGGCCATTTGCGTGGAGAGAAGAAGGGAGGAGAGCGTCGAGAGGAAGAAGAGAAGAGAGCGCCGGTGGAAGAATGGCGGGCGCGGCGCGCGGCGGGGGGATTTTATAGCGCGGCGAGCGGCCAGGCATTTACTGCGTGCGCGTCCCCTCGCTGCCGCCCGCCACGCCATTACGCCGGTAGCCTTTGGGCGGGGCGCATGCACTGGGCGGCCGCCACGCCATAAACGGCGGCAGCCTTTGACCGCGCGGCAGCCGAGAAGACGATCACAGGGCGGTTCTGTTCGCGCGCTTTCTCGTCGCGTCGCTGACTGAGCTGGCCCACGCGCGCGGCCGCGCAGTCCCCCCCCCCCCCCCCAGGCCGAACCCAGCGGGCTGGGTTCGGCCTGGGTGCCGCGGCGCGAAATAGCGCCGAACGGCGCTATTTGGGCCCCTGGGGGGCCGAGTGGTGAAGAAGCGGCGCTATTCGCCGCTTCCGCCGCGAAAAAAGCCCCCTGGAGGGGCTCTGGGGGGACGGCTGGAGAGGCCCTTAGCGAATATATTCTCTCAAATATATATGGTTCTCGCGACTCTTCCTTTCTATTTTGCATCCATACATATATAAAGATATGCTCCTCTTATTTTCCTTTTTTCATGTAACACACAAGTTCCATCTTCTTGGCGAGAGCACGCTAGCGCGTTAGATGCACAAGTGGAGACAGAAAGTTGTTTTCATTTGCATTTCTGGCATGAGCGACATCGAGAAACATGCTGACCGTAGCACAATTCTATACGGTGTAGTGATGAAATATAGATGAAGGTAAGGAGAAAAAACCTGTAGAATAGTTTGGTTGACATCTATGTACCAAGTTTTCTCCGTTGCCGCGACGTCCAAACATTCTGGTGAAACGAGATGCCTTGGACTTGGTCCTGTGACCTCATGGCCAATTTATGAGATCGTGAGTCAACCCATTTCAATAACATTTTGTGGCCTCGCTAGTCCACTGGGTATCCCTGCCCAGGGTCTACATTTAGTTGGGAATAAATATTTTCAACCTATATTTACACGGAGAACATTCTGTAGACGATATTATAACAAACAAACAAAAAACAAAGTTACTACCAAGCAAGGTTGCCTCTATTTTCTCAGAGACTCGTCAAAATCGACCACGTGGTGAAACCACAAGCTAGACAAAGGCGGATTGATTGCTGATATCCGTACATGTACGAAACTAGTTTGTGTTATGATTTGCGACACTTAATTTGAGACGGAGGGAGTAGTAGAAGGATAATTGTGTGAGGCAGCTAAGGATCCATAGCTCTATGATTCGAGTACAGGATTGGTGTCACGCGCGAGCAGAACCACAAGCACGCAGGCTTAGAGCAGAGGGAAGGGAGGATCTCAATAGGGTTCAATTGATGGTCATTACAGAATGCCCCAATCGTGGGCACGACTAATTAAGGGATAAGTAGCGAGGCTACAACCAACACGCGTTCACGGCCTCATGCGCAGATGAGCTTCTCGTGTGACTCAGTGGCGGACCCAGAATTTTTTGTTTGCCGGGGCGAACAATTAACGGAAAAAAATTGAAGCGCAAATGCAAGTGTATTCAACAAAAGAAACGGTTTTCGAAAGTTTTTTTTTCAAGATAAGAAACAACAACTAAAAACATGTAAAAATATGAAAAGAAAAATCTTGAAAAGTACTAGCATTAGCTTCTGAAGTGTCTTCCGGATACAGGATCTGTGATCACATCAACTAGATTAAATATATTAGCTTGTGGTGTGTCCTGCAACATCATTTTTCACAACAAAACTGAGCGCTGTGTTTTTTATTTCGGTACTGTACAATACAAGTAAATTAGTCCAGTCTAGTCTGGTTGAGAGAGACGGAGGAGTGATCGACCTGTGGCGGGAACGACCTAGGGTGATCTGCTCCATCTGTGCGTCGTGGTGTGCCAATATGGGCCTCTTTACCTCACGTAAAGCCCATTAGTCCAGACGAGTATTCCTTTCTTCCTCGTCTGCACGTACCTCTTCGACATACCAGACAGAAACCTGTCCATTGCGTCGCCTCTGATCAGTTCAGATCGACGGAAAACATAAGGGGCGGTAGAGGGGTACCCTGCTCCACGGAGAGAGACCCGGGGCGGCCGCCCATGCTTGCCCCTACGGTGGGTCCGCCTGTGGTGTGACCTAACGTCGATCAGCCCTCTTCTAGGCATGGGCCAGGTACTGGGCCGTGACAAACTGGTATACAGTATACTGAGCTTAGGGATGTGAAGGTAGGATCCCACTTATCCCACGTATTGTCCCACTTATACCTCATTTGTAAGTGTTTAGTTCAATTTTTTTTAAAATTTTTGAACTAACCATTCACAAATGAGATATAAGTGGGATAAGTGGGATCCCACTTTGCATCCCTAACTGAGCTGGAAAGATGGATAAAAAAATCAGCGATGAATGTAGGGGTTCCCCTAACTAGCGCTCGTAGCGAGCGGAAGGGGTACGCCTCGCCCCCGAGCGGTCCCATTTTGGGCCGGTTTGGTTCTTTCCTATTTTTACTTCTTATATGTTATTATTTTCCTATTTCTCTGAATTATGTCTCATTTTTTTAAATCTAAACTATTTTTCAAAATGTGAATCATTATCTAAAATGAATAATTTTGAATCTGAATGATTCTAAAAAGTAAACAATTTTCAAGTATGAACGGTTTTTAATATATGAACAATTTTAAAAAATAAACAAATTTTAAAATAAACAATTTTCAAATATGAACGATTTTCATATCTGAACGATTTTCAAAAACTAAACAATTTACAATTTTTTTAAAATGAACAAATTTCAAAACTGAACGTTTTTTTCATTTGAACATTTTTTATCTGAACAATTTTTTAATTTAAATTTTTTCAAGTTTGAACATTTTTTATTCGAATAGATTTCAAAAAGAAAGATTTTCGAGTAATAGAAAAAAAAACTAAAAACAAATAATAAAACATAAAAAGAAAACAGAAAAGAAAGAAATAAAACAGAAAATAAAAAGCAGAAAAAGAAAAAAAAAAGGAAAATGAGAGAATAAAAACGTAAAAGAGATAACATGTGCATGAGTGCTCGCCTATCCCAGTGGTTATCACGCCAAACCCGTCGATGGCAGGTTCTAGGTTCGATTCCCCTTCCCCACCCTTTTCCTAGGTATTATTTTCAATTTGCTTGAGTTAACCTGATAGACGGGCGAGTCCTACAACGACACGCTATAGGCGTTATATAGGGATTGCGGAATGTAGAGCCTCAACCGGCGAAGAAGCACCGGGACCTTCTATGTATCGCTCCTAGCGAGTGCTATGCTTTCGCCTCGCTCAGCTCGTGAGCGCACTTCCTCAACCTCGGTTACATGGGCCTACCCATTGGACAACCAACGATCACGGAGCCAGCTAGACCGGCCAGCTCACACGATGGGTGATGGGTACGTATTGTTTTTTCTTCCACGTTTTTTTTTTCACATTTATCCTTTATTTCTAAAGGAAAATATAAATAAATTTCTTAAATGTTCAGATATGAGAAGTGTCCAGGTTTTAAAATTCGTTCACTTTCCAAATGAATATATACGAACAATTTTTGAAAAAAAATACAATTTTTAAAATGCGCAATTTTTTAGAAGGGGTGAATAAATTTTTAAATGATCAATTATTGAAATTGTGAACAATTTTTAAATATGAACAATTTTTTAAAGTGGTAAATAATTTTAAGAAACGAACATTTGTGCATTTTCTAAAAAATATGAACGAATTTTAATTTTGAACAATTTTTAAGTTTGAATGATTTTCAAATATAAACGATTTTAAACATGATTTTTTACATATAAACAATTCTCAAATTCGAACAAATTTTAATCTGAACATTTTTTTCACTTGAACATTTTTTATCCGAACAATTTTCCAATTTGAATTTAAAATTAGAACAAATTTCAAAAACAAATATTTTCGAATAAAAGAAAAATAAAACTTAAAACAAATAATAAAACAGAAAAAAGAAGACAGAAAAGGAAGAAATAAAACGGAAATAAAAAACAGAAATAGAAAAGAAAATGGAAAAAACGAGACAATAAAAAGTAAAAAAAGAGAACATGGAAACAAACAGCAGCGTAGCCCATTGGTCGGCCCCCTAGTACCAGCGATGAGAAGGTTTAGGGTTCGAACCCCGTCCCCCTCCCCTTTCCGTTCTTTTCTATTTGAGGAGAACCACCGATGTGGGCCGGCCCAAAAAATAAACGACTGTGGGCGAGGCGGAGTTACAAATCGCAATAAGCGACCTATAGTGGCCGCGGAAGCACCCATGGACACATTCACAGCAGCCTACGACATGACATACACATTCAGAACATCCTCCGACGTGGATTCCACATCTTCTGCCAACGCATTCCAAACATATATGGCTAGCCGAAACGTGACCGGCGAAGGTCTATTCGCCGAGGTCGGTGGAACCACGCTCGGGCCGCTTCCTCTACAGCTGCTAGCTGCCGCTTGGCTCCAACCAAATCCTTCTGGGTAAGTTTGATCTCTGTAACGGTTTGCTTCGCCGCAATGGATCCCTACATAGATGGATGGATGTGGTTCATCGTGGCAAGAGATGTTCCGTTCTTTTCTATTTGAGGAGAACCACCGATGTGGGCCGGCCCAAAAAATAAACGACTGTGGGCGAGGCGGAGTTACAAATCGCAATAAGCGACCTATAGTGGCCGCGGAAGCACCCATGGACACATTCACAGCAGCCTACGACATGACATACACATTCAGAACATCCTCCGACGTGGATTCCACATCTTCTGCCAACGCATTCCAAACATATATGGCTAGCCAAAACGTGACCGGCGAAGGTCTATTCGCCGAGGTCGGTGGAACCACGCTCGGGCCGCTTCCTCTACAGCTGCTAGCTGCCGCTTGGCTCCAACCAAATCCTTCTGGGTAAGTTTGATCTCTGTAACGGTTTGCTTCGCCGCAATGGATCCCTACATAGATGGATGGATGTGGTTCATCGTGGCAAGAGATGTTCCGTTCTTTTCTATTTGAGGAGAACCACCGATGTGGGCTGGCCCAAAAAATAAACGACTGTGGGCGAGGCGGAGTTACAAATCGCAATAAGCGACCTATAGTGGCCGCGGAAGCACCCATGGACACATTCACAGCAGCCTACGACATGACATACACATTCAGAACATCCTCCGACGTGGATTCCACATCTTCTGCCAACGCATTCCAAACATATATGGCTAGCCGAAACGTGACCGGCGAAGGTCTATTCGCCGAGGTCGGTGGAACCACGCTCGGGCCGCTTCCTCTACAGCTGCTAGCTGCCGCTTGGCTCCAACCAAATCCTTCTGGGTAAGTTTGATCTCTGTAACGGTTTGCTTCGCCGCAATGGATCCCTACATAGATGGATGGATGTGGTTCATCGTGGCAAGAGATGGGTTAGCTAGTGATGTGACTGAGTGAGAGATAGATGGCGGCGTAAGATTGAGTAAAATGTTGCACTCTGGGACCTAGTCCAGACTTTGACCGCATTGTGTTATTTACGTATGAGAAAAATTCATCCACGGTCACTGAAGTTGAGTGGGGGCTCACTTTGGTCACCAACTTTGGAATACCCATATTACGATCACTATACTTGCAAGAGTGGGTCACTTTGGTCACTGCATAGTCTTTTGTACCGTGTATTGTACATATGCTGCCACTTGGCCGTTACAGGGCTGGACAGCGTGGACGGAAACTGACACGTACGCGCTGAGTTGGATTCGGTGGGGGCTCTTTGCAAATCTGTCGGAGGCGTGGTTCGGACAGCACAAATCTTGGGTGTTTAATGCAAATCGTGTCGGAGGCGTGTTTCCTCTTCCCGACACGCAAGGTCCATTTCCCCCACCCAAATGGTGAAAATCCCCTCTTCAGAAACCTCCGCCGTTCTTCCCCGCTGCAATTTCTCTTCTTTCTCTCGCCCGCCGTCAGCCACCATGTCCTCGTCGACCATGGCTCTCCATGGACGCATAGTGGTTGTACCCCTCATCGGGTGCCCTGACTGTAGCACGAGGATCAAGTGGTTCGTCTCCAACACCGATGAGCATGATGGTTGGGTCTTCTACAAGTGTCGTAACGATGGTGTAAGTATCCATTGATTGATGTGCTCTAGGTCATTCGTCCATTCTTTAGTCTACAATGTTCTGGTCTGTTCTCTGCCATAACTCCTAGGGTTCATGTTTTGATGTGGTGTGAGTTAACTGTTCACTCCGTAGATATGTCTGATTATTGCATCTTGGGTCTGCATTCGGTGAGGATTAGGCATTGTAGGCACAGATTTGTTTGCAAGATGTATAAAATGTTGTAGGTTATTTTCCTGTTCTGTAACATCCCTGATTTTTGGAAAACTCAAAAATCCCAAAAATTTGAAACTTTTTGTTTTCATGTTTAGTAAGTCACCAAAAACCAAATGAGATGCAAGAAACAAAAGAAAACAATACATGTTCTAATGTTTTGGAAATGAAAATCCAATATACCTTTATTCCATAAACCCTAAAGTCATTTCAAAATAAATATGTCTTCATAAATAAAATAATTCTTCTTAAGCAAACCCTTACACCAAACATGTTTTCAACCCAATTATGATCTTGAAAATATTTTTTGATATATAAAAACTAGAGAATTGTTATCTCTAATATTTTTCTTCTTATCTCTAAAAAGGGTTTCACTATTATTGATAACCCCAAAATAGATATAAGTTGGATCCTTGTTTTCCAAGTGTTAATTCAATCAACAAAATAATATAGTGCTATAAAAATAAATTGTTTATGAAAACAAGTAAGATACTTTGAGAAAACAATGTTTTCATTTGGGAAAACCTTTCTGTTTTTACTAAACCCCATTTCCAAATTTATTAAATAATTCTCTATGTTTGAAATATAACAAAAGGATACTAATTGTGGTTTCACTAATATGTTGAAAATATACAATATGAAAGTTCCTAAAAGGGTCTTAGAAAACAATAGTTGAACCATAGAAAATATTTCTAAAAATTGTTTTAATCATAAAAAAAAAAATTAATGTTTTCTATTAAGTGACTATTATTGTTTCTTCATATAAAAAAAAATCATGAAATATGAAAACCATTAAAAATGATTTTGGAAAATGTCATTTGATCACATTGATGTCTCTGATATTTTATTCAACCAATAATTTTCATTTATATAATTGATATTTTTTAAAAAGGCATTAATATGCTATTAGTGAAATCATTTTTTATTTCAAAATATAAAATAGCAAAACAAGTGTAAATGAATTTCAAAAATAGTATTTGATATGTTTATTGTCTCTGAAATTTTATTTAATCAAAACCTCATTTTATTAATTTTCTAATTTAAAAATATACATTAAGTACTATTAGTAATTATTTACATTTTCAAAAATATAAAAAGTGAAATGTGTTCAAAAGTTTATAATAATGTTCTAAACAGAAATATATTAATTTTACAAATTTTTTAGAAATTTAAATGGGGTCATTTGGACTTGTATATTAATAGATATTAAAAACAGAAAAAGAAAAATAAATGATGACGTATGATGACGTCATCACCTTCTTCCTCGTTTGGAAACTGCCACGACCGTTTCCTTCCCGAATTGAACCCCGTTAATTTCTCGGGATTTAATCCCCGATTGAATGAACCATTAGCACCCCCTTATATCCCTGGTCATCCTCCCCGCTTCGCCTTTGCCCCCTCTCTAAATCATTCCGCCGTTCGTCCACAATTGCTCGCCGGAGTTCTTCCTTGCCGCCGCCGTGCTTCGCAAATTCCGTCGAGGTGAGCCCAAACGAGAGCCCGAGACCACCCCTAACCTTTTTCTTTTAACCGTGCGCAACCCCTGACCTCGTTTCCGATTTTTTTTCGCAGCGGGATCACCGTCGTTGCGCTTACCCGAGGCTCACCGGAGCGTTCACCGCCCCTGCCTCTTTGCGCCGTCACCCCGGGAAGAGAGAAGCACCTCCGTGGGCACCATCGTGTTCGCCGTGACGAGCTGAGGGCCGTAGTGCTTTTCGTTGAGCTCAAGGACCACCGGAGCATCATCCCCATCTTTTTCCGAGCAGCGCGCCGCCGTCCCTCCATTTCCGGCGAGGAATTCCGGTGACAGAGGTAACCCTAGCTCCCTGCCCGTTAGATCTTGATCGAACGATCCAAAATAGATCACTTACCGAAGGGGTATCGGCGAATAGCGTAGCGCCACGTGTGCAGCAGTGAGCAGCGCCGAATTGGTTATCTGTCGCCCACGCAGCGCGTAACCGGCCCAGGCCCACCACTTATCTGTCGCCCAGCGCAGCAAATAGCGGCCCATTTTCTGTTTTTCTTCCGGAATAGAAATTAAACAGTAAATTTTACAGATTAGTCCCTGCAATTTCAATACCTCATAACTTTTGAACCACATGGCCAAATTTAATGATCTTGGACTTTTTGAAAAGCTCTTGACAATTAGAAACTTTTGGCACTGGCCAAATTCAAATTTGACAAACTTAAATTGGTTCAAATTCAAATATGCTTGTTTGATGAAATTTGGCATAATTCAAATTCTACAAATCCAAAAATTGCAAATAAAATATATTTGGAAACCTTAGAATGTGTACTTTCATATCCTCTGTCCCAAAATAATATTTGAACAAATTAAAATTGAATTTAGAATTAAGTTGACTATTTGAGTAATTTTGACATAGATTTAATTCTGTAAATAATTTCAATATAGTTCCTTTGGCAAAATTGCTCCATTTGATAACCTTGAACCAGAGGCATTAGTGCCTAACCATTTTGAACACCCTTGGACCATGGCTATGTGTTTTTGACCAAAAACCCAACCTAGTGATTCATCCATCTTTACCATGTCTTAGGAATTGTTTTCAACTGTTTTTCCTTGATGTTATGTCTAAGTGGAGCCAAGCCAAGTCCTTAGAATGTGTCAATCACATATAGTACCAAATAGTGAAATTTAGTTTGCTATCTACTTCTCCACTCCCCTTTCATGCTTCAAGATTTCATCAAGATGGGATTTGTGAGAACCATGAAGTGCAATGAAGGACTTAACCAATCAGAGATTTTTAAACATGAAGATAGAAGACCATTGAAGGACTTGGAAAATAAAACAAACTTCATAAGCATCTCCAAGAAGTGGAAGCACTAGAAGAAAACCAGAGAAACTTCTAGAGGACTAACACCCTTTCTCTCTAAGTCTTTTTCCTTCCCTTTTCTATTCTTCTCCTTTCAACTTAATGGCAACATGAAGAGCTACAAAGAAGATCATTGAAGAATTTAAAGTAAGGGAATTGTTGCTTCACAACAACTAGAAGCAACTCAAGAAGTACAAGTGTGAAGAAATCCAGAAGAAAACATCTCCCTCTCTTCTAATCTTTCTTCCTATTTTCTTTCTCTTGACTTAGTGGTATTTTGTGCCCATCCCATACCCAAACCAATTAGTGAAGTGAAAACCATGAAGACTATCAAGACCAAGATAAGCACCACACCAAGGAAGGAAACAACTTAGATGTCATGATGATGATCTTCAAGAAGGCAATCACATGAGGTCTAGAAGCAATCCATACAAGTTGTAGAATAACAAGTTATTTTGTCCAACCATTGACCCAAATGGAAAACCCAAGACTTAGTAATATTTTCCCTTTGAGGATGAAGTTAGTAGACCTACCCTAACCACAATGGAAAATACTAACATAGTCACTTAAATATTTTTGAAGGTGAATATGACCAAGTGTTTGCATGTATTACTTTAATTGAAGAAGTAATATGTTTATTCTTAGTGAACTCTTGGAACTTCCTCGACAAGTATGGTTATAATAAAGTTAGATCACATCAAACTCAACCTAGTCCTTTCCAAGTAAACCTTTGGAAACTCCTTAACAATGTGTTGAACCATTATGAAATGAATCTTTCAAAACTCAAACCTAGACCTTGTCCTAACCAACTTGGTTAAGCCCCTTTTGATATGTTAGTTGCTTTGTATGTTTTGTTCACTTGCTTGTTGTTTGATAGTATGTTTGTTATTGTGTTTTCAATGAATAGATTGTACGGAGAGCAACGATCTTTTGTGAAAAGTGTGAATATCTTCACCAACTTCAACAAGGCAAGTAACACACCATCAACTACCCATCATTTTCTATATGCATTAGTTGATTTTGAGTAGCATGCATGATAGGAAATTATACTAAGTTATATTATGCTATGCTATTATCCTAGTAGTGTGTAGCCATCTCTTTTACCCTTGTTGTTTTGATAGCCTTAGAACTTAGTGGATGCTATGCAATATTACAAATTGTTTTACTAGATGTTGAGGAAAAATTCTAAGTATAACTAAAGAATGAACCACCTGGGTGGAAGTGGTAAGACTGGGTTATGTTGAGTGTTGCCTCAGGGCCCTTGTTTAAGGGTTATTCCACTTGAGGTTGTCACTTGAGGATGGCCACCCAGGAACAAAGAGATTACTATGTCCCTCTAAATCTAGTAGCTTCCCGTGCAGCCTTTTGACAATATGGGCTCTGTCTTGATCAATTAAGTTGTGAGGGTTCCGCCCAGGCTTGACAAGCAGATGTAGCAAAATTATAGGTGGAACGGGTCTTGCCGGTGGGTTTGGACTTCTTCTTCTGAAAGATCTCGTCTCAATTCTCTCCTTTCCATGATGCACTCCGGGTGTATAGGATGTTTGGGCTAATTGAAGACAAAGGGTGAAAGTGCACAACCTCTGCAGAGTTAGAAACTAAGATCTTAGCCGTGTCCCCGGTTATGGACAACTATGAGCAGCTGGACAAGGATTGACGGAAGAATCTCATCACCAATTTCAATAAGTAAAATTTTGACCAAGTGAACAGTATTGTGGTGCTTGGATGTTAATCCAATGATGCCACCCCTTTGAAAAGAAAAGTTTGTTTTATAAAATTGATAGGAGAAAACTGGCTTTATGCAAACTTAGCCAAAACTCCACTCAGCCAAATAAGCATGTAGTTTTAGTCTTGCCATTTATATCCACCATAGTGTTACTTGCCAATACATTAAATTGTATTGACCCCCTTGTGGCTGCATATTCCATATTGCAGATATTTCTGAAGACGAGTGAGGATTTCGTTTAGGATCTCGAGACTATCGCCAACATGTTTTGCCTGTGGCACATGAAGAAGATGGGCTCAATGTTGTACTATGTTTTCCACTGTATTTCTTTGTTTTCTGCTAGTCTTCTAAGACTATGCAAGTTGTAATCCTATTTTGTAAAGACTGGATCATGTGATGTAATAGAATTTGATGCATTTGCATGATATTTCATTTTGTACTGTGGTGCTAGCAATTGATCCAGGGACTAGCACAATAACACAGGTATTCCATCTTTATTAAAAGTTGGGATGCTACAAAATGGTATCAGAGCATTGTGTTGCCTGTAGAATTCGAGACCCTAAGTTTGGATTAGAATAGGAAAAGCCATAGGAATAAAAATATACTATCTATTAACCACTCCACAAAGGAATCTTTTATATCTTCATTTCTCCTCGTACACCTTTCCATGGTACATTTCTAATGTATACTCTTATCTGTAGATGACCAACATCATTGAATCACTCAAGAAAGGACCAATGATGACCATGACCCTGGAATGTGACACTGATTTTCCAAGAGCATTGAAGGATCTCATGTCAATCATGGGATTTGAAGGACCAGCAGTCTATTGGGGTTTTCCCTACATTGATGAGGAAGATGATCTTGAATATTGGTGGGTGCAGATTCATCTGTACATGAACAAGGAGTACGACCACAAGATGGGAGGTGATTGCATGCTTACCAACAAGGAGGTGCATTTGACATTCTTTGATTCAGCAAGAAGTGCTGCATGGAGGGCTATTGAAGAACTTACTGAGAGACTCAAGTGGAGACTTCACAACACTAAGAAGATTCTCAAGGAAGCCGAAGAAGAGATCAACACTCTTGAAAAAGAGATTACAATGTACAAGAACGTGGAGATCATTGTGAAGACTGAGTATTAAAGACCTATCATGAGGAATAAAGCAAGAAAGTTGTTACCCTGCCTTGAATAGTAGACCACCATGAGATGTAACAAAGTTGTGAGACACGAAACACGATTAGAGTATTGATCATACTAATGAGTGTGGTATGACAATACTAGATGTTTTCCTAAAACTATGTTGTTGGTGTGATGAATGTGTTGTTATATGTTTGTTATGTGTTGTTTGTAAGATGAGTTTCCTTGATCTGCTATGTTTGGATAAGAACTTTCCTTAGCTATCTTTCTAAATATCTACTCATCCCTACTAGACCAAACCCAATACCATACTCATTCACCACCCATAGTGAGAACCATGTGAAATCATACAACCTTTACCCTATTGAAACACAAGCCTTCCTATTTGAGGAATGCTAGTATCAAATTGCTTTCTTCTGTGTGAAGGAACAATCACATCCATGATCAATGCCAACTACATCATAAGGAGCATCAAGCCAATAAACAAGTGAAGATAGACAAGTGAACCCCAAGTTGCATGAGATATGAAGATTTCATGGCCAACTACACCAAGAGAAGAAATAGTGAAGAAACACAACTACCCAGTTTGTGTTACATGAGAGTTTGTTTAGAAATAGCATGATGTTTGCCCTCAAGGATGACAACAACAAGATGGAAGATTGCCAAAGACATCAAAAGATCAAGTTGAGAGTGAACCAAAGGCTTTTGATTGACCCAAAGAGTGACCCCTCAGTGTCAAAGGTAGTTCAACAGACCTATGTTGGTCTACACCTCTACCACAAAGGAAATTTCTACTCAAGCAAATCTCAAATCAACCTACACTCCAATCTAATGAAAATAGACAACCCACAAAAGTTTCTTTTAAGGGTGGTAGCCCACCTAGTTGTTCTGGAACCCAGTTGTTTTGGAATCCAAATACCCAAATCTTCCTTTCTAACCTTCCCAAATCTCGGGACGAGATTTCTTTTAAGGGTGGTAGTCTGTAACATCCCTGATTTTTGGAAAACTCAAAAATCCCAAAAATTTGAAACTTTTTGTTTTCATGTTTAGTAAGTCACCAAAAACCAAATGAGATGCAAGAAACAAAAGAAAACAATACATGTTCTAATGTTTTGGAAATGAAAATCCAATATACCTTTATTCCATAAACCCTAAAGTCATTTCAAAATAAATATGTCTACATAAATAAAATAATTCTTCTTAAGCAAACCCTTACACCAAACATGTTTTCAACCCAATTATGATCTTGAAAATATTTTTTGATATATAAAAACTGGAGAATTGTTATCTCTAATATTTTTCTTCTTATCTCTAAAAAGGGTTTCACTATTATTGATAACCCCAAAATAGATATAAGTTGGATCCTTGTTTTCCAAGTGTTAATTCAATCAACAAAATAATATAGTGCTATAAAAATAAATTGTTTATGAAAACAAGTAAGATACTTTGAGAAAACAATGTTTTCATTTGGGAAAACCTTTCTGTTTTTACTAAACCCCATTTCCAAATTTATTAAATAATTCTCTATGTTTGAAATATAACAAAAGGATACTAATTGTGGTTTCACTAATATGTTGAAAATATACAATATGAAAGTTCCTAAAAGGGTCTTAGAAAACAATAGTTGAACCATAGAAAATATTTCTAAAAATTGTTTTAATCATAAAAAAAAAATTAATGTTTTCTATTAAGTGACTATTATTGTTTCTTCATATAAAAAAAAATCATGAAATATGAAAACCATTAAAAATGATTTTGGAAAATGTCATTTGATCACATTGATGTCTCTGATATTTTATTCAACCAATAATTTTCATTTATATAATTGATATTTTTTAAAAAGGCATTAATATGCTATTAGTGAAATCATTTTTTATTTCAAAATATAAAATAGCAAAACAAGTGTAAATGAATTTCAAAAATAGTATTTGATATGTTTATTGTCTCTGAAATTTTATTTAATCAAAACCTCATTTTATTAATTTTCTAATTTAAAAATATACATTAAGTACTATTAGTAATTATTTACATTTTCAAAAATATAAAAAGTGAAATGTGTTCAAAAGTTTATAATAATGTTCTAAACAGAAATATATTAATTTTACAAATTTTTTAGAAATTTAAATGGGGTCATTTGGACTTGTATATTAATAGATATTAAAAACAGAAAAAGAAAAATAAATGATGACGTATGATGACGTCATCACCTTCTTCCTCGTTTGGAAACTGCCACGACCGTTTCCTTCCCGAATTGAACCCCGTTAATTTCTCGGGATTTAATCCCCGATTGAATGAACCATTAGCACCCCCTTATATCCCTGGTCATCCTCCCCGCTTCGCCTTTGCCCCCTCTCTAAATCATTCCGCCGTTCGTCCACAATTGCTCGCCGGAGTTCTTCCTTGCCGCCGCCGTGCTTCGCAAATTCCGTCGAGGTGAGCCCAAACGAGAGCCCGAGACCACCCCTAACCTTTTTCTTTTAACCGTGCGCAACCCCTGACCTCGTTTCCGATTTTTTTTCGCAGCGGGATCACCGTCGTTGCGCTTACCCGAGGCTCACCGGAGCGTTCACCGCCCCTGCCTCTTTGCACCGTCACCCCGGGAAGAGAGAAGCACCTCCGTGGGCACCATCGTGTTCGCCGTGACGAGCTGAGGGCCGTAGTGCTTTTCGTTGAGCTCAAGGACCACCGGAGCATCATCCCCATCTTTTTCCGAGCAGCGCGCCGCCGTCCCTCCATTTCCGGCGAGGAATTCCGGTGACAGAGGTAACCCTAGCTCCCTGCCCGTTAGATCTTGATCGAACGATCCAAAATAGATCACTTACCGAAGGGGTATTGGCGAATAGCGTAGCGCCACGTGTGCAGCAGTGAGCAGCGCCGAATTGGTTATCTGTCGCCCACGCAGCGCGTAACCGGCCCAGGCCCACCACTTATCTGTCGCCCAGCGCAGCAAATAGCGGCCCATTTTCTGTTTTTCTTCCGGAATAGAAATTAAACAGTAAATTTTACAGATTAGTCCCTGCAATTTCAATACCTCATAACTTTTAAACCACATGGCCAAATTTAATGATCTTGGACTTTTTGAAAAGCTCTTGACAATTAGAAACTTTTGGCACTGGCCAAATTCAAATTTGACAAACTTAAATTGGTTCAAATTCAAATATGCTTGTTTGATGAAATTTGGCATAATTCAAATTCTACAAATCCAAAAATTGCAAATAAAATATATTTGGAAACCTTAGAATGTGTACTTTCATATCCTCTGTCCCAAAATAATATTTGAACAAATTAAAATTGAATTTAGAATTAAGTTGACTATTTGAGTAATTTTGACATAGATTTAATTCTGTAAATAATTTCAATATAGTTCCTTTGGCAAAATTGCTCCATTTGATAACCTTGAACCAGAGGCATTAGTGCCTAACCATTTTGAACACCCTTGGACCATGGCTATGTGTTTTTGACCAAAAACCCAACCTAGTGATTCATCCATCTTTACCATGTCTTAGGAATTGTTTTCAACTGTTTTTCCTTGATGTTATGTCTAAGTGGAGCCAAGCCAAGTCCTTAGAATGTGTCAATCACATATAGTACCAAATAGTGAAATTTAGTTTGCTATCTACTTCTCCACTCCCCTTTCATGCTTCAAGATTTCATCAAGATGGGATTTGTGAGAACCATGAAGTGCAATGAAGGACTTAACCAATCAGAGATTTTTAAACATGAAGATAGAAGACCATTGAAGGACTTGGAAAATAAAACAAACTTCATAAGCATCTCCAAGAAGTGGAAGCACTAGAAGAAAACCAGAGAAACTTCTAGAGGACTAACACCCTTTCTCTCTAAGTCTTTTTCCTTCCCTTTTCTATTCTTCTCCTTTCAACTTAATGGCAACATGAAGAGCTACAAAGAAGATCATTGAAGAATTTAAAGTAAGGGAATTGTTGCTTCACAACAACTAGAAGCAACTCAAGAAGTACAAGTGTGAAGAAATCCAGAAGAAAACATCTCCCTCTCTTCTAATCTTTCTTCCTATTTTCTTTCTCTTGACTTAGTGGTATTTTGTGCCCATCCCATACCCAAACCAATTAGTGAAGTGAAAACCATGAAGACTATCAAGACCAAGATAAGCACCACACCAAGGAAGGAAACAACTTAGATGTCATGATGATGATCTTCAAGAAGGCAATCACATGAGGTCTAGAAGCAATCCATACAAGTTGTAGAATAACAAGTTATTTTGTCCAACCATTGACCCAAATGGAAAACCCAAGACTTAGTAATATTTTCCCTTTGATGATGAAGTTAGTAGACCTACCCTAACCACAATGGAAAATACTAACATAGTCACTTAAATATTTTTGAAGGTGAATATGACCAAGTGTTTGCATGTATTACTTTAATTGAAGAAGTAATATGTTTATTCTTAGTGAACTCTTGGAACTTCCTCGACAAGTATGGTTATAATAAAGTTAGATCACATCAAACTCAACCTAGTCCTTTCCAAGTAAACCTTTGGAAACTCCTTAACAATGTGTTGAACCATTATGAAATGAATCTTTCAAAACTCAAACCTAGACCTTGTCCTAACCAACTTGGTTAAGCCCCTTTTGATATGTTAGTTGCTTTGTATGTTTTGTTCACTTGCTTGTTGTTTGATAGTATGTTTGTTATTGTGTTTTCAATGAATAGATTGTACGGAGAGCAACGATCTTTTGTGAAAAGTGTGAATATCTTCACCAACTTCAACAAGGCAAGTAACACACCATCAACTACCCATCATTTTCTATATGCATTAGTTGATTTTGAGTAGCATGCATGATAGGAAATTATACTAAGTTATATTATGCTATGCTATTATCCTAGTAGTGTGTAGCCATCTCTTTTACCCTTGTTGTTTTGATAGCCTTAGAACTTAGTGGATGCTATGCAATATTACAAATTGTTTTACTAGATGTTGAGGAAAAATTCTAAGTATAACTAAAGAATGAACCACCTGGGTGGAAGTGGTAAGACTGGGTTATGTTGAGTGTTGCCTCAGGGCCCTTGTTTAAGGGTTATTCCACTTGAGGTTGTCACTTGAGGATGGCCACCCAGGAACAAAGAGATTACTATGTCCCTCTAAATCTAGTAGCTTCCCGTGCAGCCTTTTGACAATATGGGCTCTGTCTTGATCAATTAAGTTGTGAGGGTTCCGCCCAGGCTTGACAAGCAGATGTAGCAAAATTATAGGTGGAACGGGTCTTGCCGGTGGGTTTGGACTTCTTCTTCTGAAAGATCTCGTCTCAATTCTCTCCTTTCCATGATGCACTCCGGGTGTATAGGATGTTTGGGCTAATTGAAGACAAAGGGTGAAAGTGCACAACCTCTGCAGAGTTAGAAACTAAGATCTTAGCCGTGTCCCCGGTTATGGACAACTATGAGCAGCTGGACAAGGATTGACGGAAGAATCTCATCACCAATTTCAATAAGTAAAATTTTGACCAAGTGAACAGTATTGTGGTGCTTGGATGTTAATCCAATGATGCCACCCCTTTGAAAAGAAAAGTTTGTTTTATAAAATTGATAGGAGAAAACTGGCTTTATGCAAACTTAGCCAAAACTCCACTCAGCCAAATAAGCATGTAGTTTTAGTCTTGCCATTTATATCCACCATAGTGTTACTTGCCAATACATTAAATTGTATTGACCCCCTTGTGGCTGCATATTCCATATTGCAGATATTTCTGAAGACGAGTGAGGATTTCGTTTAGGATCTCGAGACTATCGCCAACATGTTTTGCCTGTGGCACATGAAGAAGATGGGCTCAATGTTGTACTATGTTTTCCGCTGTATTTCTTTGTTTTCTGCTAGTCTTCTAAGACTATGCAAGTTGTAATCCTATTTTGTAAAGACTGGATCATGTGATGTAATAGAATTTGATGCATTTGCATGATATTTCATTTTGTACTGTGGTGCTAGCAATTGATCCAGGGACTAGCACAATAACACAGGTATTCCATCTTTATTAAAAGTTGGGATGCTACATGTTCTTTTGCTGAATCCGAAGCATTATTCTCTTATGTTGCTAGAAAACATGCGATTTCTGGCACTCGGAGTCAGAGTACGTTGCCTATCTGCTGCAACAACATATCCTTGTTGGTTATGAAGTTGTTGAAGCCATATGGCTAGCAGAAGACAAGAGGGAGGAACTAGAAGCTGAAAAGGAAGAGAAGGAGAAGTATGCTGCCACCAGCAGGGGGAATAAAGTAGCTGGTGTGCCAGGAGAGATTGGTGTATACAACAAGGGGAGGAAAACATACTCAATGACCAAGCTCCAAGCATCAATGTTGCTCTGCTTAGGAAGGGAAATGCTATTTCTGATGAAATGGTTCCTGGTTGTTGTTGGCTTTCTCTATGTGTTGTCTCTTGTGTTAATTCTGAAGAAATGAAGTGTGTCAGGCTAGTTATGTGTGTAAGACTTTGTGCTAGCTCATCTGTATTATCTGGTAAGACTTTGTGTCTATGTAACACTTTATGTTATGCATCAGGCTATGAGTATGTAAAACTCTGTTATATGTGTCTATGTAAGGGTGTGCTTATGCACTCTTGGTTTGTTTGCACATAATTTTTGATAGCAGTAGAACATCAGCAACATCAGTAGTAGTTTTAGACATTGCCAGGAAATTAACAGTACATCAAGAACATCACAGTTTAACATTGGTTCAACATTGCTAGTAAATTAAGAGTACATCATGGTTTAACCTTGGCAGGAAATTAAAAAAATTAACACACATACATCCCACATTGCTAGCAACATCAGGCATCACACATTGCCTTGATTCTCTTCCGTTTTTCTTTGTGAGCATCCTTTACTTTCAGCATATCAAAGAGCATGTACTCAAGCTTTTTCTTCTCTTCTTTCATAGCCTCTTTTTCTTCTGCTTGAGTTGTCTGCTCAATCTTCAACTGCAGAACTTCATTCTTCAACAATTCCACTTCTGATTTTCAGTTTCTTCTTCTCTTCCTGCATGGCCTCTTTTTCTTCTGCCCATTTTATCTGTTTGACCTTCAACACCTCTGCTTGAGTTCTCTGCACATTCTTTAGCTCCAGAACTTGAGTGTTCAGCACTTTCACTTCTTTCTTTAGTTTCTCCTCTTCAGTCCCTTCCATAATCTTGCGGTAGTTGTCCTTTCGTATCTTTTCGTCAGTCTCGTCCATGGACTTCTTCACATTAGACATGAGAGTAGTGTAGTTCTTTTCAACCTTGTTCTTCTCATCAGATAGCTTTTTAATCATTTCACCATTGTTAATATTCTCATCAATCAAAGAAGTGTTGATCTCATCATACATAGCCCAGAGCCTACATATAGCATGTTTGAGTGTTGCTGGCCATTCTCCATCTACCCAGGACACAAAGCCACAATTGTACACATCCTACACAAAAGCACATGTATTGTCTCAGTCAACCAAATTCAGGTACAATGCACGAACAGAATCTAGGTAATGAGAGGCATTGTAACTCGCATTCTGCATGGAGCACATGCAGAATCGACGACCTGTGTCTGAGCCACCAAATGCAACGCATTTCTGAGTCTGCAGTTGGTGTCCGCGACAGAGTTCAGTGCAGTCCACGGCCAGCCCGCTGAAATCAATGTCTTCACCCGTATCTGGATCAAAATCCTTCTCTATTAAGTCCTATGATTGCGTTGAAATGAAATATTGGTACTGAGATGTAATCGTATCCAATAGAATCGAAGAAAAATCGAATACAAAAAATTCCCCATTCGGGAGGGAAACCCTAACCCTGGTGGTACTTGTACTTACCCCTAGCATTGTAGGCTCCGAGAACTCGCCGTCGTCCCAGCTCGGCATCGCGGCGGCGAGGAACGCTGGAGCTCCGATGACCGGCGGCGGCGACGGGACAATGCCTAGTGACTGAGTGAGCAAGGTGACTGAGTGATCATAGTGAGCGTGCAACGCGCCCCTCTCTCGCTTACAATCCCACTTGATTGCGCCCTTCTCTCTCTGCATGTGGACCCACTTGACCACGCCCTTCTCTCTCTGTCGTAAAATCCACACTCTCTGCAATAACCACCCGTCATTACCCAGTCAGAGAAGACAAGAGGTTCGAGGCAGAGAAGAGTAGAGGTCGCCGTCACATCCAGGCGCCGCCGTCGCATCCAGGCGAAGGTAAGAAGCTGTCGCACCTCGTACTGTGTAGATTCGCAGTTTCTGAAGATGCGCTGTGTGGTTCATCGATCTGGTTTCCGGCAGTATCGCAATGCCGCGTAGTGTTGAGCTCATCGATCTGGTTTCCGATAGCGACACCGAGACTGAGCCCGATATTAATGAGGAGGGAAGATGTGAGAGATGCCGCCTAGAGCTTGATATTGGAGTGATTACCCGAGGTAAAATACTGAACTTTTTTTTTGCTCTGATTAGATAAATTTTGACTCTTTTCGTTGGTTCTTTAATTTGAATCTTTTGATTTGTAGGTCCACAAGAGGGTGGGAACGAACAGCTTGATTACTTCTGTGTGTTTGCCAACGACGTAGAAATGGTTCCTTGGCAGGCTGTCATA
Source organism: Alopecurus myosuroides (assembly GCA_028641055.1). NCBI lineage: Eukaryota > Viridiplantae > Streptophyta > Magnoliopsida > Poales > Poaceae > Alopecurus > Alopecurus myosuroides. The sequence goes on along the minus strand of CM054061.1, from coordinate 140,111,996 downwards.
CTAAACTACATTTGTGTTGAAGGCCAACCTAGGACACCACTTTATGTGTGTGCGCTGACTAAGTCACATGTTGCTGAAAATGGCAAGGGTAAGATGGTAAAAATCCCTAGTTCAAATTTGAATTGCTGAAAATTTTGCATTACTGCACATATCTTTGGTGGCAAAAACACTGAAATTTTGCATTTTCTGTGCAGTGCTTCAACCAAGGGTACATGCCGAGACATCGTAGTAGTTTTCATAGACGGGGGTGCCATGAGACTACGGGTAGAGACGTGGGGAAACGGGATCGCGTTGAAGACAAAGACACATGATTTACCCAGGTTCGGTACGTCGTAATAATACGGCGTTCCTACTCCTGCAATCTCACTAATCAGGACTAAAGCATGTGTATACAATTACAATGTGAGGTTCTGTTTAGCTATTCGCTGAGGATCAACTTCCCGGCGAGTTAGCCTATAGCTTCGTCTCCATCTATCATATCTCCCGTTCGGCTTTATATAATAGCCGGGTTAGGGCATACAGAGTAGGAAACCTAGAAGACTACGGTAACTTCTAACTTGGAAAGTAAGAAATCCGCCTTCTCCTCCAAGCCAGATCACGTGGGCCGTGATCCGGGTCCTTCTAGAATCCGGCTTCTGCGCGTCAGCTTACTGGGCCGCCCAATGGACCATAGCCCACTACCACCTGGGCCACCCTGGTAATCCGGCACTTATGACCACCATCTGATATACCCCTATTCAGTATATATCCGACAGTAGCCCCCAAGAAGAATTAAAACTCTGATTCGCCGTCTTTCGCCAAATGCATATTGTCCGAGAAATATTGACCAGCAGTCTTGATTCTTCTTATTCTTCTTCAAAAAGAGATGATAACGTAAAACTCGGAATTCCGAAAATCCGGCTTTTCTCACACGATCCTTCGTGGAGAAGGAACCTCCTACGTCAGCGCTTTAATCGTGCTGACGTAAGGGACGTTTGGGTTCCAGGCGGGAAACCCAGAAACATATCTCTGACAGATTCTCGCGGGAAACGAGGAGATAACCATAATCACCCTGTCGATTCATTTCCCGGATTTTCCGGCGAGCGACACGCGTTGATCATCCAACGGTCAAAAGAGCCGTTAGCACGTATCGTGACGGATTTCCGGCTATAAATAGCCTTCTTCGTCCTCCTGGAAAACCTTTCGCAACCACTCTGAACGCCATTACAGCGCCCAAGCTTACAGCAGAGAGAGAGCACCGAACGCACACCGCGCCCAAAACCTCACTGGAGGCGAGCCAGCGCTGCCACCTAATGGCATCTCCGCCGTCCTCGCCAGCCCGCAACGCCGCGCAACACATTGAGGATATCATCAACACGATGGATCCTGTGCTGGACTCCCCAACGCACGCCGGCGGCGACGAACCAGTGAAGACCGCGAGCACCGCGGCGGACGAGGGAAATGCTTCCGCCGCCGCGGATCTTGCGGATTCGAGCTCCGCGCTTACTCCGCCGTTCGCTCCCGAGACGGCGGAGGAGAAGATCACGCTCGTTGGCGACGAGCTCGCCGCCGCCGAGGCTGCGGCGTCCGCCGCTGCCGGAGCTGATGAAGAAATGGAGACTGCAGGCAATTGGATTGCCTGCAGCATTCCACCGTCCCTCCTTCCAAACATGGAAAAGGAGGGATTAGTGCTGAAAGGGAAGTGGCGGCTTCCGGAGGACGAGAACGAACCCATGCCGAACGACGGCGAACGGGTTCTTCTCTCCTTCCGCCTTCTGAGAGGTATGGGACTACCACCTTCCGCCTTCTTCCTCCAAGTCCTCTCCCATTACAATATCCAACCCCATAACCTGCCACCAAATTCTATTCTGTATATGGCCGGCTTTCAGGCCCTCTTCGAGGGTTTTCTAGGTATAGAACCTAGATTAGATTTCTGGTTATACTGCTTTGGGGTTAAGCAGAACTCTTCGGAGGGCGCACTCCCGACTTGCGGAACCATTTCCTTCACTCTTAGGAGATTTAGGGAGGATTGGTTCCCCAAGATCAAAACCTCGAAATCCGTCAAATTCTGGACGGGTTCCTTCTTTTATCATCCCGATGTTCCTTTCCCGAAAAAGGCCATCGGGGTTCCACATTTCACAAACACCGCTGCTGTTCCCCAAGAAAATTGGGGAACTGAAGCCGTCCAAATTCTGCCGCCTGATCTTCTAAGGATCAAGCGGCGCATCGCCAAGCTCACTTCCTCTGATCCGCCTCTAACCGGCATAGACACAGTCCTTTGCTGGTTGGACAGGAGGATCCAGCCGTTAGCCAACCATGGTGGCCGTCTCCTTTGCGAGTACACGGGTGCCGTCGATAAAATGCGGACAACCAGCAAAGACTGGGCCGCAAGGGATCTGCGGAGGCGCGTGAATCAGTTGGTCGCATCACGCGACCAATATGAAGCGAGTCGGCCAATGTATACGGCCGACAATCCGGCTCCCAAGGTATTATTTCTGTCACTTGGGTTTAAACCTTTCCATGTTTTCTCGGATTTTTCGCTTCTAACTCTGTTTTTTCTTTTCGACAGATTGCTGATCTTCCTGAATCGGAGCTGGCCTCCGAAGCTGAAATGGAGGCGTTGCGCGCCGCCTTTGCAGGTGGGCGAAAGCGCAAGAAGATCTCCTCCTCTGAGGAAATCATCGATCTTGACGGGGTTCCCGTCGCCACCTCCAGGTTTGAGCATCCGGGTTATTTTCTTTTGTCGAAGTTTTCTTTTGTCTTCGGAGTTTTAACTCTTTCCGGGTTTTTTGTTTTTTGCCTTTAGCCTGCCTCCCTCTACCTTAAAGCCAAAGAAGCTGAAAAGGCATAAGGTTGTGACCAGCAGAGGCTCTCAACCTTCTCCCGTCATTGCACCGGACACACCGTCCACGATGGCAGAAGAGCATACCACAACCCCCACCACCGAGTCTTTGGAGCCCAGCCAGCCCATTGTGCCGGACACGGACACGAGGGAAAGGGCGGCTCCAGAGGTGGGAAATTCTTCTCGAACGACCAATGAGGAGATTCCCACCTTCGACAAGGACTTCAAGAACATCAACGATGGCCTAAGCGCGTCCGGAATTCTTTTTGCGGAATACGCAAAAGAGTTCAATGAAAACTTGGCGGGGTTGCAACGAATGAGCCAGGTATTTAACTCTAGCCCCCAAGCATTAAGAAAAATGTATACTTTTCGCCTTGATTCTTTTTAGTTACTCTTTTCCTTGTCGTGTTCCAGCAAACCGCTGAATCCATTAACATGGAAGTTTTCAATAAACTTTCCGTCAAGAATAAAGAAGTTAGAAATCTTCTTTCTATTCTTGATGTGAAAGATGCGGAGCTGGCATCGTCTTAGCTGAAGCTGTCGGAAACAACAGGTAAACTTTTTTCTCTGAAGTTTTTTGATTCAGCTTTTTGTCTAAGTACTTATCCCGAGTTTTGACTAAACTCAGAATTTTCCTTGCTTTCCATCTGCTTTGGCAAAAGCCAAGGAAATAGCCGAAGATGCCGGTAATGCTGCCAGTCTCCGTGAGGAGAATCTGGACCTTCATAAGCAACTTATGAAGGCCCAAAAAGATCTGGAAGCCAGCAATCTGGCCCTTGGAATTTATCAGTCCAAGGCTTCCGAGCAGGCGGAAAAGGACAAGTCCACCATTCAGGACTTGGAAAATGCCTTAAATATGCGCCTGGAGGAAGGCTTCGAAATCGACAAGATTATTGGTAAGTTTATTTCATTTACCAGTTTTTTTCTATACCTTTCTTTATTTCTCTGCTTGTTCGTTTAACCTTTTGGCTGTTTGTTTGAAAAAACAGGAGATTACCCAGATCTTACTCGGATTGAGAGGATCCGAGCCTTTGGGAAGGTGTGGACTGCGATCAGAGCTGCTGGCATGCAGTTGGTCAACAAATTCCTTCCCACAAGGACTGGGGAATTCTCGGAAGTTGAAAAACTTCCGGGTGCTATCATGGAGGTGGCGGAGTCTAAGGAGTCCACCTTACGCTCCGCAGCACGGGGCGGTGCACGCATGGCTCTCGGCCTTATGCGTATGCATTACCCTGGTGCCAAATCTTGGCGCGTGGCGTCCGGTATCCCTCAAGGATACACGAAAACCCAGCGAACCACCATCTTTGATGAAATCAAAGGCCACGCCACCAAGATCGCCTCCATGGTGAACATCTCCATCACCTATCCAGAAGAGGAGATCCCCGAAGCCCCCGAGAATGACAGCAGCGAAGAAGACTCGGATGCTTGAAGGGTTGTCTTTAACCTGGATAATGAAAGTAGACAATAGGAGCATTACTGCACTTTTACAATGTAATTTATATTGTAATGCTTCTATTCCTTTTGTATAAACAAGAACTCCGCCTTTTGCAGTTTTAATTATGAAATTCTTTGCAAGGTTTCCGGGTTTTAATATTCCTTTGTCTTCTAAGTTCTCTGGCTTATGTGTTTTAACTGTCCTTAGTGTTTGAAATGGCTCAATAGTACTACGAATCATCATGCCGAATTACTGGGTAAAACCAATCAGTTCAAACTCAAAAACATGGATCATACTAAAGGCATTTTTACTAACTAGCTCCAGTGACCCAACACGTAAAAAATCAGATAATACTTAGAGAAAAGTAAGGAATTTTTTGAAACTTGGCACGCAGGCACAATCCTAGTTTCCTTTAGCCGTTAGCAGGCTGAAAATCATTCAGTTTTTAAACACCGAGCACGCAGGCACAATTCGGGTTAACATTGAGTATTTTGTAAGATCATTGGGAAATAGATAAGGTGGAATCATGTTTTGTACTACAATAAACTTGTAAAAACATGGATATAAGAATTCCGACAACTCTATTTCATGATCTCAAAGATGTTTACATAGAAATTGAACTAAGTATAGAAGGGACGTAACTGCTGGATGCTCCAAGGCCTCTTTGTCTCTCCTAGTTCATCATCTATCTTTCTCTTTCTTTTGCGATTCGGCTTTTCGGGATCGTCTTCCGTGTACCGAATATCTACAAGATAATATGACCCATTTTTCATAGCTTTGCTGATTACAAACGGTCCTTCCCATACTGGGGCCAATTTGTGCTTTCTTTGCTGCACCAATCTCAGCACTAAGTCACCTTCTTTAAAAGAACGATGCCTGATTTTCCGACTATGGTAACTTCGTAAACCTTGCTGGTAAATGGCGGATCTTTTAAGCACAAGTTCTCGTTCCTCTTCTAAGAGATCGACGGCATCCTGTCGTGCTTCTTCGGCATCTGAGTCGTCGAAATCCCGCACTCTTGGGCTATCATGGATCATGCCCGTTGGAAGGATAGCTTCTGCACCATAAACTAGGAAAAATGGGGTTTGCCCAGTTGACCTGTTTGGCGTCATTCGAATGCTCCAAAGCACGGAAGGTAGCTCCTCTACCCATGCTCCAGCTGCTCTATGAAGAGGAGATTCGAGTCTTGGGCGTATTCCTTGCAGGATTGAGCTATTCATTCTTTCAACCTGTCCATTGGATTGCGGGTGTGCTACAGATGCGAGATCTAGGCGAATTCCCGTTTGTCGGCAATATTTTGCCAACTCTCCAACGGAGAAATTTGTCCCGTTATCGGTTATTATGCTGTGTGGAACGCCATATCTCATGACTATGTCAATGATGAAATTTCTGGCAGTTACACCGTCAAGCTTTTTGATGGGTTTAGCCTCCACCCATTTGGTATACTTATCCACAGCTACAAGTAGATGTGTAAGTCCGCCTCGCGCAGTTTTGAACGGTCCCATCATATCTAGCCCCCAGACCGCAAACGGCCATGTAATTGGGATAGTTTTGAGTGCTTGGGCCGGCATATTAGTCTGCTTGGCGTAATATTGACACCCTGCACATGTGTTGACTATGTGCTCAGCATCTGTCTTGGCTGTTAGCCAGAAAAACCCGGCACGAAATGCTTTTTAACTATGCTTTTTGATTGAGCATGATGTCCGCAATCTCCGGCATGGATTTCTTGCAGGATTTCTCGTCCTTCTTCTGGTGAAATACACCGCGGAAAAATTCCGGAAGTACTGCGTTTGTACAGGCAGTTATCAATTACCGTGTATCCTTTGCATCGACACTGAATTTGCCTCTGCAAGACTTCGTCTGCTCCTTCCGGGTACTTCTGGTTGACTAAGAGGTTTAAATATGGAATTGTCCAGTCCGGGTTAACGAGCATAACTTCAATTGATTCGGAAGCCAGGGGGTAATCGATATCTCCACCTTTTATGGATGGCTCGTACAAATGCTGGACGAATACACCTGGTGGTAGGATTTTTACCCTTTCTGACCCCATGCGGGCTAACGCATCCGCGTTCCAATTTTCCTCCCTTTTAACGTGGAGTACTTCAAATCCGAAGAAACAAATGGCAAACTCGTCCACCGTTCTCCGGTATTCGGCCATTATAGGGCTAATTGCGTCCCAGGTTTGGTTAAGCTGATGCTGTACCAAATCCGAGTCGCCGTAGCACAGGATGCGTTTAACCCCTATTTCTTTTGCAATGTGCAAGCCATGAAGCAGAGCTTCGTATTCTGCCACGTTATTGCTGGCGTTGAAGTGTATTTGTAATACATACTCCATTGTGTCTCCTTTAGGGGATTTTAAGACTACACCAGCTCCAGCGCCCTCCTTCATCTTGGATCCGTCAAAATGCACGATCCAGTACTCGGACTCCGGCATTGGTGTTTTCTCCATTGCTTCCGTCCAGTCGGCGACAAAATCTGCCAGAACCTGGGATTTTATTGCCGTCCTTGGCTGATACCTAATGTCGAAGGCTGCTAGCTCGATACCCCGTTTGGCTACTCGGCCAGTTGCCTCCGCATTGTTTATTATATCCCCTAGTGGTGCTTTACATACCACTGTTATGGAATGTCCTTGGAAGTAATGGCGTAACTTTCTAGGTGCGAAAAATACGCCATATGCCAGTTTTTGGTAGTGTGGGTACCTTTGTTTGGACTCGGAGAAAACTTCACTTATGTAATATACCGGATGCTGGTCTGGTATGCTTTGTTCGTCTTTCTTCCGTTCCACAACAATTACCGCACTAATAACCCTGTTTGTAGCCGTGAGGTACAATAACATAGGTTCTTCGTCTTTTGGGGATGCCAAAATCGGAGCTTTCATCAAAGTTTCCTTTAACTGGGTTAATGCTGCATCGGCCTCTTCTGTCCACTCGAATTTGTCGGATTTTTTCAGCAACTTGTAGAGTGGTAAGGCTTTATCCCCCAGCCGACTAATAAATCTGCTGACGGCAGCGGCGGAACCCGTCAATCTTTGGACATCTTTCACACACGTGGGTTTGGAGATGTTCAAGATTGCTTTGATCTTTTCCGGGTTAACTTCTATTCCTCTGTGAGAAACGATGAAACACAGAAGTTTTCCTGAGGGAACACCGAATACACACTTTGATGGATTTAACTTCATCTTGTAAGTGCGCAAGTTTTCGAAGGTTTCTCGCAAATCCTCAAGGAGTGTGTCTTTTTCCTTGGTTACGACAGCAATATCGTCTACGTAAACGTGGACATTTTTGCCAATCTGACTATGCAAACAGCGTTGCATGCAACGCTGGTAAGTTGCACCTGCGTTCTTCAGGCCAAATGGCATGGTTACGTAATAATACGTCCCGTACGGGGTTATAAAAGAAGTCTTAATTTGATCTTCCTTTTTCATGCGTATTTGGTGATACCCGGAATAAGCATCCAAAAAGCATAAAAGCTCAGAGCCTGCGGTGGCGTCTATTATTTGATCGATTCGCGGTAACGCGAACCTATCTTTTGGACACAATTTGTTCAAGCCGGTGTAATCTATACACATTCTAAGAGCAGTAGTGTCTTTCTTCGGTACTAATACCGGATTTGCAGACCATTCAGTGTGGATTACTTCCTGGATGAAATCTGCTGCTAAAAGCCGGATAATTTCCTTGCCAATAGCCTTCCGTCTTCTTCCGTCAAATCGACGGAGACCTTGTTTGACGGGTTTGGAGCCTGGAATCACCTTGAGTTGATGCTCAGCAAGTTCCCTGGGCACGCCTAGCATGTCAGCCAGACACCAGGCGAAAATATCCCAGTTCTCACGGAGGAACTTGAGAGCTCGCCTTCCTATTTGTCGGTCATCCCAGTTCCTACTACGACAAATTTTGTCGGATCTTTGGGATCTAGGATTACCTGTCTTGTATTCTCGGATGTCTTGAAGCTATCTGCTGGCTTCCGAGTTTCTTTTCCTGCCGGCATTTCTGTCGGCGATACCTTCTTAGCCAGCTCCTTCAGCTCTTCCTTTGCTATAATCTTCTCAGCACAAAGGGCGTTTTCTTTTTCCAGCTTGTTCGCCAGCTTAAAGTCTCCAGTTATGGTGATTACCCCTCCTTTCGGCCCTGGCATCTTCAGCTTGTTATAAATATAACATGATCTTGCCATAAATTTGGCAAAAGCTGGACGTCCGAGAATTGCGTGATACACGCTTTCGAACGGCACCACCTCGAAGGATACTTTTTCCTGACGGAAGTGATCTTTTTCTCCGAAAGTGACATCTAGGGAAATTTCTCCTAGGCATCGTGCTTGCCTGCCGGGAACAATGCCATGGAAGCGTATGTTGCTGTGATTGAGCTGGGTCTCGGAGATTTTCAGATGTCTCAACGTATCCAGGTACATTATGTTGATGCTGGATCCTCCGTCCATCAGCACTCTTTTTAGCCTAGTGTTCTGGACAATAGGGCTTACAATAAGAGCTTGTGTGCCGGGTTCAGGGATATTTCCGGGATGATCAGACTGATCCCATGTGATTGGTGTGTTCGAATACTTCAAGAATTTTGGGGTTGCCGGAACAACCTCGTTTATTTCTCGAAGTGTTCTTTTCGCCACCTTTGCTGATGGAGTTGCTAGGAAAGTTAGGGCACATTCTCCATCAACTCTCGGAAACTTGGGTTCGCCTTTCCGCTGTTGTTCCTGGATTTTTTCGTCAGTGTCCGATTCACTGTCTTCTTTCTCAGCTTCTGGCTTTTGTTTAGAGAATTTCCTTTTGGAACTCTTTCGCTTGTTTCCGGATCCTGCACTGCCTTTCATGTGCTTATTCAGCCGGCATTGTGTGTTCGTATGGGTGGGTTTCCCAAATTGCGAATGGTGGACGCAGGGTTCTGACTTAATCTTCTCCCACTCTTCTTTAGTGTAGTTGATTAGTTCTGAAGTGCGTCCTTTCCATCTGTTCCCTTTTTCACTTCCAAAGGCTATGTTAACCTCTTTGGGTTTTGGTGTTGCATCTGAAGTTCCTTTTTTCTCAGGGCGAGGATTTTTCTTGGCCAGTATCAGTGTATCGATATTGCCCCCTCTTGCTCTGATGTCGTCTTCGGCTGCAGCGTGCTCATTGGCGGTTGTAAGCATAGATCCGAGATCTTTGTGCTGTTTGGAACCAACCATGAACGGTACTAGTCCGGGTTTTAGGCCATTGATGAAAGCATGCATTGCTTGCACGTCAGTTACTCCAGAACAACTATTCTTCATTGCAGTCCATCTGGAGATGAAATCCACGTATGGTTCATCCTCGAACTGGGTGCAACGGTTCAGCTGGTTGATGTTGTTCGGGCGTTTGTAAGTTCCCCGGAAATGCTGAGTGAATACTCGAGCCATATCATCCCAGTTGTCTACAGTTCTTGATGGCAATCCATTAATCCAATCTCTGGCTCCATCCAGTAACATTAGGGGAAGAAACTTTACAGCTTCCAGGTCTGTCCCATTGTTAATCTGGACGGCTGTATAGTAGTCTGAGAGCCAGGTATCCGGGTTTGTACTGCCGGTGTATTTCTGGTACGTTGGACCGACCTTGGCGAAGCCAGAATGCAGGGTTATTCTTCGGATCCTATCATTGAAACACTTAGGTCCAAAGTACAGGTCATCCTTTTCCGCCCTATCCATGTGCGCGGAATATCTACCGGCTGAATGGACAGAAGGGGATCTACTCCTTTCTTTTCCATTGTTGCGCGGACGCGCTTTTCCGGGATCGTTTCTATTTCTTTCAAGATCACGCCCTTTTGGATGAGGCGGAGTTCTACTCCTGTGCCTTTCTTTATCCTTGGGAGGTGTCCGAGATCTCTCACGCCTGTGAGGTACATCATGTCTTCCGGCTTTTTCAGCAGGGTGTCTCGGAGGTGGCATTGCTTTGCCATCATTCCGGTGTTTTTCTTCCCGATCGTGGGGTTTGCGTCCACCTTTCGGGAGATGAGATCCAGTTCTAGACGCCTCATCCCTACTGTCGGGATTTTTCTTATCTTTCCTTGGATCCGCTTTCTTATCCTTTGAATTGTCGGAATCTCCAGGTTCTTCCGGTCCAGGTGCTCCAACGGCGCAAGTAGCTGTTTTGCATAGGGCAGAGTCGTCGTGCAACTTCCCTGATCGCTCTTGGGCCCGCTGTTGTTGTTGCAATGCTTTTCCTAGGAAAGCATACACCCCTTGGAGTTTTTCACCGTTGGAGTACATGTCGTTGTTGAGGATGGCAAATGCTGCTTCCGCGTTTTCTGCTGCGGTTTTGTATATTGGTTCGCCTCTGGCATCTTTGCCGTTTACCTGCTTTTGCCAAGATGGGTTGTGAAACCTTTCTTTTGGCGGCAGTACTTCTGGTCTTACGATTCTGGGTAACCTTGTAGGTTTAATGCCAGATCTATTCTTTTTCTCGTACTCCTCGATTTCTTCCTTCATGAGCTTGATGTCATCATGGGTTTTTTGGAGGTGTTCACGAGTTCTGAATAGATGTTGCTGTTGCCTTTGGAGAGCTTGTCTCCTAGCTTCTAACACTTCAGGGGGTTCATGAAATCCCACTGGTGTTTGTAATAATTCCTGTTCTTCTTGCTCTGTCATTGGCGGAACAAGGATTTCTTTTGTTTTCTTCTCCGCAAGTTTTATTCCGCTTGCATCTCCTACTTCCGGGCTTTCATCAGCTGGATCAGCCAATTTCTTCTTCCGGAGTTTGTATTGGAGTTTTTTAGCGTCCTTGTGCTTTTTCTTGGAAGAGGGAGGTTTTTTGGCAGGTTCATCCTCTGTCAATTTCTTGACGTTGGGAAAGATCGGAGAAGTTTCTCCATCTTCTCTCTCTTCCTCTGGCGGAGGGGTTTTAGGGCTTTCCTGACTGCCGACGTCCGTGTTTTCAGCCGGTTTCGCCATTAGTACTTCATGGAATCCCTCCTGAAAAGATTTAACTTTTCTTTCGAAGGCGTCCACGTCTTCGTCTTCGGAATCAAAATCATCTGATCCGGTTTCTGACTCTAATCTCGCCTCAATGGCGGCTAGCACTGAGTCAGCTTCCGAGTTGATCGTCATGTTGACGGATGTCGGATCTTCCACCTCTGTGGCGGGCGTGTTGTTGTCTGCCTCCTGCACGGGATTTCCGTTGTCCGTGTTTTCGGTGACCTCGGATTGCACCATACCGATAAAGTGTGTATCACTTTCATGTCGGCAATCTGAGCAAAATACGGTATCATAGTCATCTTCG